>OU906973.1:2402500-3002500 GCA_918317495.1 Synanthedon vespiformis
GGAAAGCCGACTTGTATTACCTTAAGTCTGTATGTATATGTACACTCACTCACCTCTGGGGCTACGTAGTAGGGTGTGTAGCAAGGCGTCTGCAAAGTGTCCGCCGGTGTCAGAGTCTCCTTTGCGAAGCCGAAATCTGTTAGCTTCAAAGTGGCGTTCGCATCTGTGCTCGTGTACAAAAGATTCTCCGGTTTTATATCTCTGTGTGCAATGTTCGAGTCGTGAAGGTGGCGGACCGCCACGCAAATCGAATGCATTATCTGCAATTGTGGTTAAGAATACTTTTAATGCTTCACTTTTAATTAATCAATAGTAATAATAAATCTGTAAGGGTTGGTCATGGAGCAGGATTATCATCTAAATGCGTCTGCTGAGCGACAGGCGAAAAATGCGAAAAAAATGTGCAATATCACACTAAATCGTTAATTTTTACTCTAGTTTTATGAGCTATAGTTCGTGTAGCGAATAAAGACGTCTCGGCAAATGTGCGCAGAATTCTATTTTTAGGTGTTTGGGGGGGCACAGGCGCGTGAGCGTCTGAGTCTACCAATAACGTTTGCCGACACGTTATTGGTACACTCAGTCGCTCTTCCCCTCCCGCACTTCGTTCGCGCCTCTCGAGACTCTTGGGTACTATTGCGTACAGATTGTTTTATCGTATTTAGTAATACGTCATAGCGAATAAATGCCTAAAAAAACGTTCTTCTTCGACATCGTACGATGATTTTATGGAAGGAATTTCAATACTGCCTGTAATGTTAAGTTAGTTAGGTGAAAAATTACGAAATAACAAAAAAGAAATGTCATTTTCCTTAGCAATTTTGTGCGCAATTGTACACATGCGCCGATTCCCCCACTAGTGTCGCCTTGAAACCTTAATATAATAATTCACCTATACGCGATACGATTTAGTGTGATATTGCACAATTTTTTCGCATTTTTCGCCTGTCGCTCAGCGAGAGGCATTTAGATAATAAGCCTGCCGGGCTCTATGGTTGATTCTGAAAACACACGAGACGAAAGAGGACGGAATCAAAACAAATTGACGAACCTCGGCCGCTTGCCTCTCCGTGAAGGCTCCGTCCCTGTTGTCCTGGATCCTCGTGAACAACTCCCCGCCGTCCATACACTCCATGACCACGAGGAGACATCTCTTGCCGCCGTACGTGTTGTCGTACACATCTATTATCTGAAATGCATGATAAAAATTATGGTAGGGGTTGCCCACGATGCTAAATGTGGAGTCACTCGAGCGTCGTGGGACTTTGAAGATTGGATGGTAAGAAGAAGAAAAGGTTATATTTTAAGGCGGTGGGGTGAGCGTTCAAAATTTTGTAGGCGCTGTATTTAAAAAAAAATCAGTTAATTCGTTTAAGAGTTATGGAAGAACGTAACATACATGCAATACCCACATACATGCTTACAGATTTAATATTAGTATTGATTTATGATTGATACCGGACATTTGAGACGTACTACATGGATTATCTACTATTTTTTGTAAATACATGCATATTATAAATACAAAACATCCATGAATCAGGTACAAAGGTAAAATGTTTACACATAAAAACATTTTCCCCTAGCGGGATTCGAACCCGCGACCGTTTGGTTACTATTAGCCACTAGACCAAACATACGTATCGTTTATTATTAATGCGAATTTCCTTATCAGCCTACCTCTACCACTGAGTACTGAGAAACAGCTTCAACAAGCGCACGGCGCCGGGCACTTCACTACATGCGCAGCTATGTGTGCGTGACCTTTCACCGACGGGTTCACGAACGTGACCCGAAGGTATGTTTCGGGCGGCCTCGGCAATTCCGAGGGTACATGTCACAGGGACTCAGACGCACGCGAGGCGAATGACGCGAGTACCTACGTACTACAAACACAAAACTCGCGTCATTAGATACATGACACTAGATAGGCTACTTTTTCCTTTTCCGAGTGCAGTGCACTCACCCTGCGTTACAACTAAATGTAATTAATAGTCACAAAATATAAGGGCTATTGAGTAATCATCATCATCATCATCATCATCTCAACCGTAGGACGTCCACTGCTGGACATAGGCCTCCCCCAAAATTTTCCAATTGAGTAATAATTGTTCAAAAGTAACTTATATGCTTAGGTACGAGTATATCTGATAAATATCTAATAAGAAAAATGTAAAGGATGTTTATTGTTATTTAATTTCTGCATGTAAGATATAAATTAATTAGTTATATTTAAATAACATTATAAATAGAATATAATAGAGACTTAGGTTAGATGTTTATAGTTTGTAAAATAAGAAAAATATAGAAAAAAAATATTTAATTTTTAAGTTCTCCTATAAAAAGTGTAATTTTGATTTGTGGCCGTTTAGTTTTTAAGCAGCGATATAATCCGATCTCTAGTAATAAACTTAAATAAAAATAAAAATATATTTTTGGGAGCCCTACAAGAATAGGCTAATAAAATTTAAGCTTCTAGGGAGCTGTCTCTCTGTATAGATACATTACTCCGTGCCTCTACATCATTGACTGTGCTTGCACAAGAATGATTGAGTATTGCATAATTATAATAATTGTTGGAGCTGTATTATGATAAGATTAAGGTTTTTGATGAATAAACATTACTTTATTTATTTTTTTTATGTTAAGCTCTGTCGCCAATATGTTAAGGTGGCTACCGTCGCCAATATTAAGGCGCAAATGCGCTGCCGGTAAGGATAGGGAAATGGCCACATAGACCTAAGAAAGTTTAAGAATAATAAGTTTCTTTTTACCAAAGTGAATGCAACCTAATTATCTATGAATTAAGAGAAACATTATTGCACAACTTTTTGTTGGAATTGGAAAGTTTTTTTATTGTGCAACTTAAATATTGTGCAACATATTATTATGAAAAAGGAAATTTTTATTTTCAAACGATCCCTTGGGATCGTCTCTTTTTTTCTGGATGAATAGTATACCTTTTGTCTTTTTGTCAAGGTGTGCAATAATGTGTAAAATGTGTGCAATAATGTGCAAAATTTCACGGTATCCATATGACAGACAGACAGGCAGACAGATTAAAGTTACTATCACATTTAATAATATTAATAATAATAAAATCAGTTACGTTGCATCTTATTTCTAAAAGTATTTTGAATGAAGTTTCTTTTTAGTAAATAATAAAAAACTTCATATTAGATAATGTCTGTTTTTAATAATATTAGTGAAGTGTGGATTAAAGAAAAATCTAAAATATTATTCGTTCCCACCGCATTATTGAATACAATAGTCCATTAGATGTTTTACAAGACGAATAAAATATCTCGTGATCGTTACCTATGCAGTCAATTTAAACACAATGGAATATTTATAGTATGCAGATAGATGTTTAGTAGGTACTTACAATAAATAATGATAAAATACAAAATACCGGTCTATTGAATATGCTTTGATTCCATTTAAATCCATACTAATTTATTTTTCTGTTTCTTTTTTGACGAGCCCGTTGGACGAGTGGCAAGGGTGCTTGCCTAACGTCTCAGGGGCCCCGGGTTCGATTCCCGTCGGGGTCAACTTTGGAAATTTTAATATAATTTTCAAAATTGTCTCTGGTCTGGATTTGAAAAGTAGTGATAAGGCACACTGCGTTTCGCGGTGATTTTGGGCAGCCCGTCTGGCTGCAGTAACCACCATCTTACAGAATACCACCGTGTAATAACAGCATATTATGTGCTGTTGTGTTTCGGTGTATGAGTAAGGGATGCCAGAGCCCATTACCCCATCCCTCCCTTATCCCTTATCCTTAATCCTTCTATGGTCGGCAGCGCACTTGTAGCACTTATGGCGTTGCTCGTGTTATAGGCGACGGTAGCCACCTAGTTACCCCATCAAGTGGACCGTCAGCCTGTCTGTCGACCTTAACATAAAAACAAAAGTATATATTTATTTGAATATAGAAACCATTAACTAAAAAAATAATAATTACCTCAACGATATTCCTACAACCGCTTGCACGCCAGTGTAACTCGACCTCCCTCCTCGCTTTGATGCTATCGTGAAGTACTTTCAACGCGCGCTTTGTGCCACCTTTCTTGTCTTTGCATTCCACTACCTGCAATGTCAGTAATAATATCATGTTAGAATAACTCTTTTGAACAAAAAATAACCAAGCGCTTTAAAACATCCTTTATAATGCGCACCGCCAAGGTTTGGAACTCCCTGCCTGCGTCTGTGTTTCCGAGTTCATATAACCATAATCTTTTCAAAGTTCGAGTGAATAGGCATCTTCTGGGTGAGCTCGCTCCATCTTAGGCCTCTCCCTTGCTACCCAGCTGGTTGTTGGCCAAGAGCAAACCCATCTCTAATAAAAAAAATAAAAAAAAAAAATAACCGAATTCAAACCGTCTCATGGTCTTTTCTCATGGACGCCATTGTCAGAACTGGACCAAATTGAAATGGGACCACACGGGAAGCAACATCTTTCAAATAAAAAAAGAATCATCAAAATTGGTTCACCCAGTCAAAAGTTATGAGGATTTTGATGATTCTTTTTTTGTGGTCCCATTTCAATTTGGTCCAGTTCTGAATTGTCAGAACTAATGCCATGGCATAATTTGAATGCCATTGGGCATCCATGAGAAAAGACCATGAGACTGTTTATTTTTTGTTAAAAAGACTTAGTTATAACTATTATTTGGAAGTCGTTTGAAAATCATGTTCGATTTCCGGCATGCAGGGTCAAAAAGTAATACAACTCTTAGTCTAAATTTTGGTCTTTGCAACAAATCAATTTTACCTAGTTATTTTGTAGGTATTTCAATATCAGTGACTACAGTTAACTATACAGGTTGACTCATCAAAAGACCTTGCGATTCTTGCGAAATTCGCCGAATCATCGTCACAACACAAATCGAGCAATCACAAACGGAAATTGTAAATACATATTCGTTTTCTTTGAAGGTATAAGTACATACCTATATAATATATAGTTACTGTGTGCTTAGCGATAATTTAAAATTTGTTATCGCACGATAAAATTAGCAATAGTGGCGCTTAAATGAATGATAGGTACTATTTCGTAACGGACGTTGTAACATTTAATTCAACTCCATTATGAAAGTAATAGTCCAGTATCCCTAACCTGGATTTTTTTTTATTACTAACAGGCTGAAACTCGGTGAGTAGTTAGCTTTGGTTTGCCGAGACGTCCTACTTTTTCCTCTTCGAAAATTTTCGATAGAGGTAGCAAAAGGAGTTAGAAGCCGTAAAAAACTTTCAAGCGTAGGACTGGGAAAACGTACCACTATTTGTGGGACTATGCGGCCATTTTATTATACAAATGTTTACTAAGCTAAATAGATAGAGGTTAGTAATCCCATCCCTCCCAATATATCAAATAAATAGGTCATAAAAATTATTAATAACCAGCCAATTTTTTGTCTGCAGTTTAGTAAACATTTGTATAATAAAATGGCCGCATAGTCCTACAAATTGCCTTGATTAACATTATATACGTTAAAGTCGCGAGAACCAGCCAGTACGTATTAACTACTTACCTTAGGAGCGGTAGAAAATTTAGGTCATGTGCATTTTTTCACATGACCTAAATTACTCGTACTAACTAGTTACCCTTATTTACAAAATGTTGTGTAATATCCAGTAATAAATGTTCAGTTTATTGTCACAGTAGGCATTAATTTTATTGTGCAATAATTTCAATTATAAAACATCCAACTATCTCCTAATTATCCACATATTATTATAAGTAATAGTTACAGTGGCAAAGTAGTTAGTTTATTTTTTAAATTTAGTGGCAGAGAGGTTGATTGACGGTCAACTTGGTGGTATGTGGTTGCCTATACTAAACACAAGCAACGCCACAGGGGCTGCAAGCTAGTCTGTCTATCTATCTATACTAATATTAGAAAGAGGAAAGATTTGATTGTTTGTTTGTTTGTATAGAATAGGCTCTGAAACTAATTGACAGATTTGAAAAATTCTTTCACCTATAGAAAGCTACATTATCAGGGAGTAACATAGGCTATCTATACTAATATTATAAAGAGGAAAGATTTGATTGTTTGTTTGTTTGTATAGAATAGGCTCCGAAACTAGTGGACCAATTTGAAAAATTATTTTACCATTAGAAGCCGACATTATCCGTGATGAACATAGGCTACTTTTTACCGCAGGAAAATGCTTCATTCCTACGGTAAATCTAAAATAAAAGTAAATACTAGCGGCTTGGCCCGGGAGATAGCGCCATCTATCCAAAATACGGTAGATGGCGTTTTATACTTTTCTACGCGGACGAAGTCGCGAGCACCAGCTAGTATTTTATAAAGTTACGCAGACGAAATCGCATTTAACAACTAGTCAATCAATATCATTAATATACTAATAATAAATCTGTAAGTGTGGGTATTGTAGTATGTATGTCTGTGTTCCTCCATAACTCTTAAACGAATTAACCGATTTTCATGAAACTTGTTAGATAAACATTTAGACGTATAGGACACAGGATAGGCTACTTTTCCTTTTTCAACGTGGACGAAGTCGCGGGCCCCAGCTAGTGATAAATAAAATCACATAAAATCAAGCAAAATAGTTATACCTTAGGTATATGTACCTATATGTTGACCAGGAAAACACTTTGACTACACAATTATGCAACAGATGTTTGAATAAGCGTTTACATAACATAATATTATTTATGTAGAAGGTACATATATTACTTCCGCTCAAAAACATGCGCAAAGCAAAATATTTCAATAAATATTTCAACTTTTATGCATGTATACTTAATTTATTTTACAACAACAATTTTCCAAATAATTTTCATCTTTTTAAGTCGATGACTCATCAAAACATAAAATCAATACTAATACAAAAAATCTATTAGTGTAGGTATTGTATGTATGTATGTTCCTCCATAAATCTCTTAAATGAATTAAATGATTTTCATGAAACTTGGTAGATAAACATTAAGACATATAGGACACAGGTTCGGCTATTTTTTTCTTTTTCAACGCAGACAAAGTTGTGCGCGCCAGCTAGTATAATAAATAATCCTTATTACATTACACAGTTCTTTTCATATTTATGCTGGTAATCTCCAAAACTAAAAGCTACAAATTGGATACAGGTTGCCAATAACAGGGTAAACTGGATCAAAATGGAGAAGGCTTATAACCAGATGGGTTCCAAACTATCCTTACTAGTATTATAAATGCGAAAGTAACTCTGTCTGTCTGTCTCGCTTTCACGCCAAAACTACTGAACCAATCACCATGAAATTTTGCATACACGTTGTCTGGGACACCAGAAAGGACATAGGGTACCTTTCATCCAAGAAAAAAGTAATGTTCCCGAGGGATTATCTAAAATATAAAACTGTAACAACGCCTGGCCAATGTGTTATATAGCAACAAGTTGTCAAGCGTTCTAATTGCTTTTATACTTTTAATTTATCATCGCATATGAAGTTTCGGGCACCAGCTAGTAAAAATATAATTATATAAATAGGAATAATAATATGCACTAGCTTATAGTTATTGGAAATAATTTTTCTAGTTTAAAAAGTATCCTATATGATAATCCAGGTAACAAACTATCTGTGTGCCTAATTTCATCCAAATCAGTCGAGTCATTTTTGCGTGAAAGAGCAACAAACGCATACACATCCATCTTGACACACTTCTATATAGAGTAGAATCTATACATTAATATATGTACCAAATAGTGGGTGCCCGCGACTTCGTTCGTTTTGAAAAAGAAAATATATGCTAGCTTGACCCGGGCAAACGTTATTTTGCAACTATCACTTACCTACAGAAATAAAAATCTTAAAAATTGGTCTTAGAGATCGGATCTCATACTACAACAAAATTCTGAATGCACCTATAAATATTTGACAATCGAACCAAGTGACAATTTTAGATTTTTGTGTAGATGTTTCACAGCTAGGAACATTTTGTATTGGAAAATTAAGTTGTCGTTTTTAGTATTTTCCGTTACTTATTATTTATGTTTGTCACCGTTTTAAACCTTCCCTGGACTTTCACGAATATTGCAAAACCAAAATCTCATATCATCTAATGTCATCTTATATTGCTGTGACGACGATGGCGCCGCCATGCGACAGTAGGGCTCAATTATTTATGTTCTTATATGATCCCTCGGGAATACTTAGCCCTTTTTTCTGGATGAAAGGTACCCTATGTCCTTTCTGGTGTCCCAGACAAAGTGTATGCAAAATTTCATGGTGATCGGTTCAGTAGTTTTTGCGTGAAAGCGAGACAGATAGACAGACAGAGTTACTTTCGCATTTATAATATTAGTATGGATAAATTCTACGAGACACTGTACAATAATTTATTGTGGAAGTGATCTTCAGTTGTAATCGTAAGTCGTCTAAAAATAAAATGTTAGTTATTGTTTCTTTGTAGTCTGTACATTGGAAATACCCATTGCATTGCGTTCAATGTACTAAAACAAACAGTTATCTATTTTCTGCTATCACTTATATGTAGTTATGATTCATAAATTCGTTAAATGTGAGAGATCGACTGCTTAAGATGAAACAAGTCGGCGGCCCGAACTCATCAGTCTCATGGCTAAAATGCGTCCTGTCTCACACAGCACAAAGCGCGGGAAGAGCACTCGACTGAGATGCACAATCATTCATACCAAAAATAAAATCACAAACTCTTGAATAACTAATCAATGTTTATAAGTAAAGTATTTTGGAGTTTTTGTAAATTAGAGTGACCTATTCAACCTCAAAGTTGCATTAAAACTTGTGTTAAAATATGGATTTTTCAAGGATCATATCTTTTAAATTAATACTTTTTTTCAAGTTTGTATGCATTTGAACCTAGTTAACGACAAGATAAATCGGTATCATGCTTACTTTTGTAAATAAAACATAAAACAGCAGAGTAATTAGGGTTCTTCGTTTGTATGGAGGAAAACTGACTTGTATTACCTTAAATGCGGATACTTATTTGTCATCCCGATTGGTTTATGTGATTAAGTTTATAACTTGCCCACAAGTCCATCCGCATTGAAAAAGAAAATATGATCTGAGTCATTATTATATGATGAGATATCGCAAAAACAAATTTAATAAAAATCAGTTGCTATTTGCGCCATCTGATGGGATGAAAATAAGACTTTTTGTCACTGCAGTCTGCAAGTATTATGTTTAATGTCACATATAAGGAATAATCCAATAGTGTACAATGGTCATTAATATAAGGAATATAGGTTGTTATTTATTTTTCATTTTTCAAGGTGTATGATGCACCAGCTAGTAGTGTGATAAAAACAAAAACGCTAATATGAAACTAATTGATTTGTCAATTTTGTTACCACCAAGATATTGGAATGTCTGAGTGTATTTTCCAAGGACTCTATAATTTAAGTCTTGTTACGTTTTTGTGTGTCAGATAGCCGAGTGAGTTCAACATAGTTTATTAGTAGTAGCATAGTTTATAGTAGCATAGCAACAGATAGCTTAGCTTATCTTAGTTAGGCTAGTTAACGAACTCATATTCATGTAAATAGTCATAAAGCTCCTAAAAATATGAGCAATAGCTCATTGGATTCGGAATGACATCTAAAAAAAAGTATTCGAAGGATTTTCTAGCACGAAAAAAATTGCAAAAATTATTAACAATTAAAGATAAACAAAAAAAGGCATTTCGTTTTTGTTAATAACTCTAACACTAATAATATTTAAGAAATGGAAAAAAAACATTCTTAAATAGGAGGAAATTTCCAGTAAAAAAACTCTCAACCATAGATAAATGATTAATCTCGCCACGCTTGACTAGATATGGCCCTACCTAAAACCAATAGCTCCGTGAATGCGGCAACTTTTTATTGTAGTGTGTGTTAAACATCATCACTATTTATCACTTTTTACACAGTTTAATTATATTTTTACACAGTTTAACTATGCAAATTGGCATTTTATTGTGCCCAAAATTTTATAAAACATTCGGAACATACACATCACAGATAGTTTGCAGTGTGACTAGCTCGGGTACGCCGAATTCGACGTGGTATTTGTTGCTGCATTTTTCAAGTATGGTAATGGTGGCTGTATCTAGTCGAGCGCAGAGGCCAATCAAATATCTCTGCTCTCAACTCCTGGAATTACTTATATCTACATTATTTATATGAGCCGGCAGATTACAGAAAATAAAAGCTATTTTATTGAGTATATCGTGACTCATGCCGATTCTATTTAACAATTTATTAACATTACATTAAGATTCAATGGCAGGATAATTAAATAAAATATTATAATAACCGACTTTGATAAAATTTAAGAAATAATTAATAATTATTGTTATAGCCTCACAAATAATGTTTTATTCTTGAAATAACATTAAAATTTCATACATTATCAGACAGTAAAGCGACCAGGAAAAAATATGGAGAAATTCAATGTTAAAATAATTTATAATTAATTATTGAGAGGTTAACTCCTGTCTATTTTAATTCACAATTATGAGTAATTACAAAAGCTTGTACAATAGTAATTTACGCTGGCTTATAAAAATGGTTCTAATTATATATACTGACGTCATAGTGTAAACAATGTTAAAACCAAATGATTTGTGATAGTGTTTTAGTGTTAAGTAACATTTTTTTTTAAGATTCTTAGAATTAAAGGCAAAGACATACCTTTCCGTTGATTCCAAGGCCAAGTACAGTATTTGATATATCGTAATCATCAGTAATCGGCGTAGTTTTAGGAGTCCTTGTAAAGTTCATACTGAAAAATCACTTTTTAACACACAAGGTTAACAATGAATTTATTGGCACGAACAAAACACAACTGCACCGTAAACGTAATATGATTAATATTTACACACGCACGACTTGAATGGATTTTACAATTAATTTAATTTTATCTAATTTTGTACTGATGACAAAACTCTGTTGTTGAGCAATCAACCAGTATTGCCAAATGCCAAGCATAATGCCAAGCCAAGTATTGCCAACACTCAACAGTGCTCAACAGACACACCACAGGGCACAGCAGCCAGCCACAGTCCAAAGAGTATAGTAATATATTACTATACTCTGTGGTATAGTACTAGAGCATGACTAGAGCCACAAACTAAATAGTAGATACTAACGTATCAGACGGACATCTGCAGTACAAATGCTTTGGACATGGACAAGCTTACCTGATTGGTCATAGCAAGATAGAACATGACATTTGACTTACCCCGCCCCTCTCACACCTTTGTTTTTTACGGGCTTTAATAAGGATTCTTGAATTTATTTTTAAATGGATATCATCACACAATTAAAACACAGTAAATAATGGGTACATATTTATTTTTAGGATATACACAAACATAACATGAACCTAATATACGAATTAAATACAAACTAGAATTGAAATACAGCATAAAACATATATTGTATTAATGATAAACATTTATAGGCATGTAGAACAAGAACACAAACACTACCACTTTTGATGTCCGTCTGATACGTTAGTATCTACTATTTAGTTTGTGCTCTCCATACTCTCAAACTTTCTAGATCACTGCCTTAGACACACCAGCGCCATCTCTATTTGTCGATTTTAGTTGCCACTTTTTTAGTTTAACGCCCATATAAGATTGTCCTCCTTATCTCTACCCTCCTTACTCATAGCCGTTGCGTTCATACAAAGGGACAGACGGCGGACGGGAAGCGAATTTTGTTTTATAATATGTATTAGTATGGAAGTATGTTCCTAAAAGTAGATAAGTAGGCAATCTATATCTATGTCGCCGTCGTTTCGTTTAACTAGGCCGATCGAGATCGGCCTAGTCACATCACGATACAGTGGCATTTCTTGATTTGACTGATTATTTCATGATGTGCCTACTATAAAGTTGGGCTGATCGATGAAAGCAACCTATTCGTCGATTTGCCGTTTTAGTCACTTCGCCACATCGAGATATGGCTTGGCGCATCGTAATGTAGTTCCGCTTCGCGATGCTTGTGGCGCTATTTACGCTCTGTCAGCTGTGTGTTTACGTGCAAATAAGATGACGGCGTCACAAGAAATCGATAAATACGACAATAAATGTGATAACATTAGCGACAACAAATGAGACGATTGAAGAAAAAAGTTATTTTCAATTAAATTATGAGTGTTAGTTAAGGATTTTTTATGAGAGTCACGCTAATTCTACATATAATGTAAAAAGACCATGGACTTCTGACTGGATTTCACAGGTTAGTTTTTATTTATACACTTAAACTAATATCTTATGTTTATTATAACAATAAATCATGATTAAACACTATACACTAATATCTTCAATTCAATTCAATTATTATTTATTGCGAAACCATAATGTACAAAGATGTTATAATATAAAAACAAAGACCAGTATTATGGACCTTGTTGGGCATGCAACTTAGGATTATTAGGGATGCACAAGATTATATCCTAATCTTGTGTTAATTATAACAATAAATCATGATAAAAGGTGAGAGATTTATAACAAAATGTTTTATTGTTTTAGGTTATGGAGTATATAAAAAGGTAGGGTGTCCCTGCTTCGTGATTCCTCGGCCATTGACATCTAAGAGGGCTGCGGAAGTGACTTATAAGTTTGTTTATAAAACATTTACTTAATTACTTACTTAAATATTAATTTAAGATTTTTTAAGCCATTGTTATTTATAAGTATGCAAAATACAGTAAACAAATGGTATTTCTTTTTTAATCTTGTATGTGATTTTTATGGTGTTTTAAAGCTAAATTAGTTAGTAATGGTTGTTAGCTTTATAAAAATATAGTTTTTATGTCTAGGAAATCCATTCACAATTAATTTTATAAAAATTACATTACGTTTTATAACATATTTTGAAATGAACCAGAGTCATAAACATTACAAAATCTAACCTATTTTGTTACCAGTCGTACTGCTACAACCAGTATTACGGGTGGGCTCGCTCCGCTCGCATTAATTTTCATAACATTCCGGAACCTAACCTAACCAATTTGTTTCCAGTGCAAGTAAGTATTGTAATACATTTTGTAATAAGCGCACAATTGTTATGTTATTATGTTTTAAAATGTTTATAAAAATAATTGTGAATGGATTTCCTAGGCATAAAAACTGTATTTTAATAAAATTAACAAGCATTCTTAACTTATTTAGTTTAAAGACACAGTAAAAACTGTAAAAAGATTCAAAAGCCAACCCAAACAAATAATTCTGATTAATGTGTCTTTTAAGAGTCTGATTTTATTATCTGATTAATACTAGAATGTAACCATTTTAAGAAACGTAATTAAAAATATATTTTATATAATTATATAATTTTTTTATTTACCTATACTTTGATCACCCTACAGACTCTGTCCGAGCATGGCTGGGTAAATTTTTAATACCTTGTTACACCAATCCGCGGTGAGGCAGACCAGACAAGCGAACAAATAAATAAAAGGAATTATTAATAAAAGAAAGTTTAGACAATTATTGTTTATTCAAAAAAAAATGAATCTATACAATAATATCACTCTAAATTAATTAAATTACTAAAAAAGAAATGCATAATTATGCTGTGGCTTATGGCTCGTAGAGTTTCGGGGTGAATCGCTAATGCTGACAGACAGGAGACTCGAGGTTCGACACAGCAGGTAAATACAATGGTCCCGTGCGGATTTGCTTACCACCGACAACCAGTGTACAAGTTGATCTCAAAATCCTCCTGGAATGTTCGAAGAAACACCTTAGAATACTATTCACTATAATTTGCAATCCTTCTAAGGGTTCTATTTTGAAC
Organism: Synanthedon vespiformis; assembly: GCA_918317495.1. Lineage (NCBI taxonomy): Eukaryota > Metazoa > Arthropoda > Insecta > Lepidoptera > Sesiidae > Synanthedon > Synanthedon vespiformis. The sequence goes on from OU906973.1 coordinate 2,416,298, forward strand.
ATTTGAGGTTAAAATTATATAGTTACAATTTGTAGGTAGGTAATTAGCAAAGGCAATCTTTTAGCAATAAATGAATTGGTATGAGATATAAAAAAATACTATATTAATTAACTGGGGCAATCGATAGCAATGGAAATAAAATTTAAGGTAAGAAATAAGCTCACTACAACGTCCATCAAATAAAAATGTACCAACCGATTACATAGCAAAATACAAGTAAAAAAAGGTAAGAATTAAATATGAAAATCTATCTTTGTCCAAATCAACAGTTAAAGCTACAAACTGGTAAGAAAAATATACTAGCAAGACAAAAAAGAGTGTAATATTAGGACGCAAAGCGTCAAACAAAACTGAAAATTTAGAAAATTGAGAAAAGCAACAAAAACACTTACCAATTATCTTAATTGGAGATTACAAATGTGGAAATATCTACGTCAGCCTCCATGACTATAAAAATGTTGAGGATTCTCAAAAATAAACTTGTAGCTCTGATTACGTCCTCTTTCCTGGCTTTCCTGGCCAGTGGCCACCGTCTGCTTCAATATATTAATTTTTACAAAAACCTACTTTAATAAAAATAAATAAATTCGCCGGAGTGGAAAATTGAAAAGGCACAGAACAACTACTACTTGACGTTTGAGGTGACGTTCACAGAACGATTGACGACCGATCCACAGATTTAACTGTCGGCTGTACGTCGTGTAAAGTTGGGCATAGACTACTAAAAAAAATGTAAAACCTAAACGCCCCTTTACTAGTAAAAAAATTTAAACTTCACCTACAAAACGGTTTGCCTAAACATGCCCAGGCAAAACGTCAAACGTTATGCTTTGAACGATAAGACGGTTATTAGAGCGGCATATCAAGAAATGCCTCTGTATCGTGATGTGACTAGGCCGATATCGATCAGCCTAGTTAAAGGATCCGCCGACGACATCTATACCATTGAGATAATGTACTAGAGAAGCTATCTCAAGCAAAAGTTTTAGTGCACTTGCAAAAAGCAAAAGTGTGTACTTGAAGGTGAAAGGTGATTCCTTGGGCTTTATTTGTATTTCCTGAGTTGTTTGAACAGTACTTCAGCACACATGAAGGCATATTTAATTAAAAAGAACACAGAACACAAGCGTATTCGCCTGTAGCGCTGACCAAACTAAAGTAGTTGGAGCCAACTGGCTCTAACTCGTGTTGCAAAATATCTGTTTGCCATGTCTTCTCTAGTACGTAGTACATATTATCTCAATGATCTATACTAAGATTATAAAGAGGAAAGATTTGTTTGTTTGTTTGTATAGAATAAGCTCCGAAACTACTGGACCGATTTGAAAAATTCTTTTACCATTAGAAGCCGACAGTATCCGTGATGAACATAGGATACTTTTTACCGCGGGAAAATGCTTCATTCCTACGGAAAATCTAAAATAAAAGTAAATGCGGTTTGGCCCGGGAGATAGCGCCATTTATCTAAAATACGGTAGATGCCGTTTTATACTTTTCTATACGCGGACGAAGTCGCGAGCACCATAACATAAGTAATATAAAAACAAGCAAAGTAGGGGCCGATTATTTCACAATGCCTTCACGGTTACCTAGCTGTGGCAATGCTACTTACCTACAATCATATTTGTGTCCTTGACTTTAATGTTTAGTACGGTGAATCGTTGGACCTTTTGCTTATTAAGGAATAACTAACGCCATCCTACTAATATACTTTAATATTATAAATGCGAAAGTTTGCGAGGATGATCACGCAAAATCGGCTCAATGGGTTTGAATGATAATACATGAATAACTTTTCTATTATTATGTATCAAATGCTCGCGACTTCGTCCGCGTAGAAAAGTATAAAACGCCATCTACCTACCGTATTTTGGATAGATGCCGCTATCTCCCGGGCCAAGCCGCCAGTATTTACTTTTATTTAAGATTTCCCGTAGCAATGAAGCATTTTTCCGCGGTAAAAAGTAGCCTATGTTCATCACGGATAATGTCGGCTTCTAATGGTAAAAGAATTTTTCAAATCGGTCCACTAGTTTCGGAGCCTATTCAATACAAACAAACAAACAATCAAATCTTTCCTCTTTATAATATTAGTATAGATAATACAGGCCCGGTGTTAATACCTATTGGTTAATATGTCACATATAACATACATAATATTGATGCTTTGTTTAATGGCTACACACGAGATGACTCATTATAGAAAGTAAAACTGCTCTTCAAAAAAGTGACTCGATCTGACCAAATACAGAAGCGATGGAGTTATTATAAAACAGGAAAGGTATTGTTGAGAAACTTGTTTGAGGAAGATCGTTATAAGATACATTTACTTCCTACGCCTTCTTTTCAAAAAACCTTTTAGCGCAATTACATATATTTTTATGCAAATTTTCTAAACCGCTTCTAAATTATTCATTTAACAAAAATAAAGATGTAACACGTTTCCTGTCCATGTATCCGGATACCAAAACTGTGTACCCAATTATCTCCGTCGCCAGCTTGCTAGCAGCTACACGCGACTTCGCCCGCGTTGAAAGTATAAAACGCCATCTACAGTGGAATATCACCAAGCAGTTGTCATGTTAGTCGTTTCACAAATCGAAATAATATATCTCTGCGAGGTTTCACCTGATTTGGATAGATGACGCTATCTCCCGGGCCAAGCCGCTAGTATCTCTTTATAATATTAGTATAGATGATCTCTTGGGAACACACACTAAAATGTGTCCTATGTCCTTTCTTGTATACCTGACAACTTTTATGCATAATTTCAAGAAGAGCGGTTGAGTGGTCAGGGCGTGAAAAGGTAATAGACAGACAGACATATTACTTTCACATTAATAATTTTCAAAATTGACTCTGGTTTGAATTTGAAAAGTAGTGGTAGGGCACACTGCGTTTCGCAATATATTAGTGTGAAAATATTAATATATTAGTGTGGATTAATATGGTTTTGAATAATATTACATTTTTAAAATAGCTTCTCTTGCTAATTTGCTTTTGCCAATCTCAACTGTGTATTTCGCGAGCATTAGGTAGTTAAATGTTAGTAGTATGTTTTATTTAAGATATGTTTATGGTACGATTACATTCCCATTCACTTTTGTATTGTAAATGAGCATTGTTTGTAAGGAAAAAAAGTAATAATCGACCAATATCTTTACATTCGTGCGAATCGTTTGGCAATACATTTGTACTATTACAAAATTACTGCAGTATAAGCTGCATAGCTGCAATGCAGTGCAGTTTTGTCCCCTGAGATGGTCGGCGTACCTCCACTTTCGGGTACGCCAAGTTTCTACACATCGCTCCCAAAAAACCACTCCCAATAAATCATAATAATGAGGTCACAAAAAAGCTTATTTTTTGCTAAAACATTTGTATAATAAAATGGCCGAATAGTCCTACAAATTGAGTTGTACGTTTTCCCAGTCCTAGGAAGTTTTTCAAACTGAAGCTATTCACGAAGATTCAGTATGTTAGTAACAGAAAAAAAAAATCCTTTGAGGGATACTGGACCAGTAGGTCTAGGTATATCAAGGATATTTTAATATCTTAATGAGCAACGACAAAATTAAAGATAAAAATCTTTAAAAACATCACAAGAACAACGGATACATTTTTATAATAATAATTGCAGATAAAATTATTAGGAAGCCATTCTAACAGTCGTTTTTTGTGATAGTGCATTTTGTAAATATACGAATCGAAATTTTGTTTACAAACGCAGCATAAGATTTTGTGTAAGAGTTTGTAACATTTTAAAAGTAACGAAAATATTTAAGAAACTACTTAAAATATAACAAGTTAATGAGGATTGTAAACAACAATGTCTATGTTAGGCAAAACACGTGATTTTGATACTTTTTACTATTTTTCTAGATTTATAACATCTTTATCAAAAAACCTATTTTCTTGGTTTAAATCGGTATCTGAAGAAAACTTATTTTCTGCTGAAATAATTAATATATAATTTTGATGTTCGTTTGACTTCAATTTATTTTCTTTTAAATTACTAAACTAAATATTCTGTTACTTATATGTATTGTAAATGGCAAGAAGCCAAGAAGTACCATTCCTAAAATCTCTACAAACTATTATGATAACTATGGTATCACACAATACAATGGCATTCAAGTAGGAAATCATCCAATCTTTTGTTTGTTAATAGGATTATGCAGATACTTTTCAAATCCAAAGCAGATTTGTTAATTGACACTCTCATATTTATAAGTCTTCTACAAAATTTATTAAGCGTTTATGACTTCCGTAGTTTCAGCACTCTGTTGAAGTGTTTTGCTTGCTTTTATTTAAATCGTTATAATACACGAAGTAGTGACAAAGCCAGCTGCATTCTGCAATCATAAGTTGACAGGTCTTCACATGCCTTTGAAATTGTCTTCAAACATCCATATGTTTACATAAGAAGTTTCTTTAAAAGTTCCTCTGAGACTGCGTGGTCCGACTGCTTCGTTCTAGCAAGAATCTTACAGGCAGACCCGACTGGGGTTTCAATTTGTAACAACAAGCAACTAAGAGATAAATAAATAAATTCAAGCCGCGTATTTTTCCGCAATAAGTGTACGTGTGTTTCCACCAAAACAAAGGCCAATCCATAACGGTGTTATATCTCCACGGACGCGTAAACACAAAGCGTGACCTTTGAAATTTTTGTTTCCACTGCGAATAACTCATTGTTTAAAATTATAACGAGTTCGCACTAAGCTAGTAAAGTTTCGTTCATTTCAAAACATTATACTTACTTACTTACTTATGAATTAATAAAAACCATGCAAACATTCCTATGTGCACAATAGGTCATTACTTGCATGGAAATGTGAATTGGTACCTATCTAAAATATTAGGTGGACAAGAAAGTTCTTTCAGTTGATAGAGTAATGTTTGTTTCGTTACTTTTTTGTCAATTTTAGAATTTCAATTTTCTTCAGATTTGGTAAAGATTTCTATAGAAATGAATTCCCTGTAATTTATTTTATAACTGTCAATTGACGGACAGTTTAACATGGAAGTACAAAGTAAGCATTTTAGTTCGACACTGTCTCATGGCTAAAATTAGTCCTGTCTCACACAGCACAAAGCGCGGGAAGAGCACTCGACTGAGATGCGCTATCATTCATACCAAAAATAAAATCATAAACAGACCCTTGGGCCTATACTCTTTTTGACAAAACTACTGCATATATCTATTTCGTGTAAAGTTATTTGAACTCTTAAATAACTAATTAATGTTTGTATGCAAAGTATTTTGGAGTTTTTGTACACTGGATTGACCTAATCACCCTCAAAGTTGCATTAAAACTTGTGTTAAAAATATGGATTTTTAAAGGGTCATATCTTTTAAATTAATTCTTTTTTTTTAAATTTTGAATGCATACAAACCTAGTTAACAACAAGATAAATCGGTATCATGTTTACTTTTGTAAATTAAGCATAAAATAGCGGAGTAATTAACATTCTACGTTTGTATGGAGGAAAACTGACTTGTATTTTCGTAAAGCGGCTGAAGATCATTATTTTATGTCAGAGTTATGTGAGGTTTAGGCTGTTGACTATACAACTATTAAAAGTGAGTGTCAGAAAAATTGTTCTGAAGATTCTTCACTGAAAGATGACCAATGTTTTGGTCGACCTTCTGGAGTTGATGTTGACAAATTGAAAGCCATAATTGAGTCGAATCATCATAATTATTATAAGCGTCTGAAAGATTGCAAAACATTTTGACTAGCCCGTTAGATGAGTGGTGAAAGTGCCTAACGTCACAGGGGTTCCGAGTTCGATTCCCGGCGGAGTCTAGTCTGCATTCGGCAGGTAGTCCCTGTGGGATTTTCGTGGACCTGTGGGAGTTGCGGCATCTGCTAGTTATGTAAATAATAATTATGTAAAAATTATTGTAGCACTATTGGATTGGAGACAAAACGCCAATTGAGGTGTCGACCTTTTTAGTGAAAAAAAAAACCTTTTAATAACGTATGAGTCAGTCACATTATTTCCTGATAGTAAACATTGACCTGACACTTTATTGTCTAAAGTTTAATCACATTTCATTTATCTATGCAGCTACGGACGCGTGACGAGGGATTACTGCGTCGTCATAGAGATGGCGGTCATATTTTAATCCAGGAAAATTTAGTAACAAATCAAAATTTGGGGATATTTTGTAATAAAATTAATAACAAAATATCGTCACACATTCCACACAGCACCATTTAGACATTAATCAACTATATGCTTGTATATGGAGTATATTTCAATGTTAATGCCGGTTCGTTATCCTTAAAGTCCTCCACCGCGTCTGTTTCTGTCTGTTCGCTATAAACTCAAAAACTACTGCACCGATTTTCATGTTGTTTTAACCAATGGATAGAGTAGTTCTCGGGGAATGTTTTACCATATAATTTACAAAGTTACGCGAGCAAAGTCGCGGGCAGCAGCCAGTGTTTTCTGAAAGGAAAAACTTAACAAGAAACCTTAAAGATTCCATCGAAATAATTGTGATAGATAAGAGATCATCATCATTGTACCTAACAATTATCTATCAAACAAAGTATGATTATGAGTCACCTAAGTCTGATAAAATCAATACATGAGTTATCATTAGAGGTAGGACGTATAATGGTTATCATCATAGGCCTTCCCCTTAATTTTCTTGTAAGACCGGTTAGAACCAGACCAGATCGAGCCTCAACTCGCGGCTCTTATTGAATAGTTGTCTTATCGATGTTGAGGCTGGATTTCCTACCCTTTTTTTAACGTTGGGAAATCCTCTTGGATACCCGGCAGTGAAGGGGACACTGCTTGGTCATGCCTGATTCCTAAAGGCTAAAACCCAACGACTTTCTATCTATCGCTGCCGTTGATGGGCCGGGTCGTGGGGACGTTGTTACAAGAGTTCAGTGCCCCGCCACGGCTATCTAACGTGGGGAGGCCTGTGTTGGATAGCCGTGTCAGAACCTCGGCATACCCGAAAGTGGAAGTACGCCGGTCTACTCGGGGACCTTACGACGGGCGGCAGTGTCACTCCGGTCCTGGTTAGGGTGGAAGGCGACGGATATAGCCCACCCGCTTGCGCCCGAGTCTTCTCCAGCGGATTGGCTGTCCACCGGCTGTTAGCTCTCCCTACTGTGTCCTATCACCAGGAATACCCCCTAAACTCCCCCCGCCCCGCATTCCACCATCAGTGGTGATATGGAAGGCGGGTAAATGGCTCTGCTGAGCGACAGGCGAAAAATGTGGCGAAAATTCGCATTTCTCGCCTGTCGCTGAGCCTGCCCGTATTGGTTATGGGGTATCGGATGATGTGAGATGTGATGTGACAGCGAGGCGTTGTCCCTATACACCTCTACGTCCTCTTCGAACCCAGCTCAGGACAAACATTTTCGCCTCGCTTCATTTGTTCGTGAGCCGCCACGCGTCTTTGTTGGGTATATCAGGAATTCAGGACGTCAGATGTCCTCTGACTCCTGACGCAAAGATTTAAGTCACACATGCGCCCTTGCCATACTTCAGGCGGGTGGCCGAAATGTGTCGTTGAAGCACAGGGCGCATCTGTGACGTCGCACTATGGGACGAAAATGTGATTTGCGTCTCGAAAATCAATTTTACAATACCCAGATCTGCATGATTTTACTATTTAAATGTGTAACTGAATGACCAATACATCATATAAGACTAATAAAATCGCCTAGAATATACTTATTGGTACTAGTACTTGACTTTGAACTTTAAGTTGTATACGGTGCTATTTAAATAGACAAAAATACTTGATGTTTACATGAGTATATTTCTATTTTTTTGTATTAAATCATATTAGTGTTCTATATTGTTGGAAAGTTAATTAAATAGAGTAGCGATTAAAATAATAATTAGGTCAAAAATATTAACCAGAAAAACACAATCAATATTTTGAATAGAGTTTTGACAGTTACCTCCACTTGCCTCCACTCTCATTTCACCTGTATCGGATACCTCAGTATTTGTATATTATAGGGCAAAAGAAAAATTCTGCTCATATTTGCTCCATTTGGGATGAGACGTATTATTGGAAAAAAGGAGACAATTCCAAATTTTGGGAATTACATGTTAGTTTAATTTCTTGATAAGATCCATTAGATTTTAATTTTTTCCAATAATTTTTACATTAGTATGGATATTTTTATTAAAAGTAATCACTTAATTCGCGTCTAATACGAAAAAAAATATCACTTTACTTATCGGTGTCTAAAAATTTCATTTTTCCATTTTTCGTTGATAACATTATTTTGTTACCACGTGAACATCATAGATAGGTAATCTCACACTGAAGTAAATAAAAATAAATATTCACGAAATAAGCAAATTTTAGTATGAAAAAAAAAAATTTAGTATCAAAAAGTGGCATTTCTTAAATTTGTATGTTTATTTATATGTCGTAATAAATTAAATATATAATGTTAGTGGTATCATTTCATAGCCTATATATATGAGATTCTGTATGCGAAATTTCGTATCCCTAGGTGTAGTAGAAAAAAAGTTACAGATTTATGAGACGCAAATCCCGTTTTCGTCCCATAGTGCGTCGGTAGACTCAACGCAGTATGCCCTGTAAGTACTATTACGCCAAGCTACCTAGGTTTTGACATGTAAAAAGTTTTAGAAGAAAACCAACTGCGCTATTGTGTGGAGAATAGTTTCATTCGCTATACTTATTGACATGTTTTTCACTCGAGTTTATTATTTATAACATTTGTTATTAACAATTTTATGGAAGAAACCACTGTTTTTTTATCTATATAAGTATCTAAATAAACTATGAAATCATACTTTTTTAAGTATTAAATATACAACGAAGGCTAATTAAAAAAAAAAGTAAAACGTCCCGCATGCGTAGCGTACCGTAACAATCATTCATGGTTTGTATGACAACACAGTGATTATGACGTCACCGCATCTACTCGACCAAAGAGTGTTCTGGCCTGTTTACTTTGTAAAAAAGGACAAATAAATTACTTTACTTTTTACAACACCGTTGTAAAGGTTGTTGAGAAGAGGTTATGGGCTTCAGGAGTGAAGCCCTTCGCTGACTGCCCGCTGCGAGAGGTAAGTTATGCCAGTTTTACTCGATCAAGCGCGTCGAACGCGTAAAAGTCAATTTGTATGGGAATGAAGTAGACTTAGCCACTAGGTGGCGCTGTCCCATTCGCATACAAATTGGACGTTTATGCATTTGATCGATTTAAACCCCTTATAGACGACACAATCTGTCGGGACAACAAGCTGGTACAACCGATCGGCGTTAGCTTATAGACGCACCAACAAAATTCTCCAACTGCCAGTTTCTACCTACAGCGGACAGACGGACAGAAGTATAAAATATGAAAATACTTATTTTATGGCTTCATAAAAATACAAAGACATAAAAAATACTAAAGATTTGCGTGATACAAAGTGATGAAAGGATCCAACCGAAAAACAGAATATTTATTTTCAATTAAAATCTTAAAACACAGACTAAAGTCATCAATGAACTATAGAAAACCAGCTATGGTTCGGTTCGGTTGTCCAATTACACTATAGACACTACAATTAGTTGGCTGTCGGGTGTAGTTGGATGTTCGTCCCAACCAACCGAAATTTTGGAGATTAATAATAATTATGTTGGCCAACATGACTATAGACGACACAATTTGTCGGCGTCGGCTGTCGGTTGGCCAACAAATTGTGACGTCTATAAGGCCCTTAAAAGTTGCACTAGGACCTCGGGCAAGGAGGGGAAACGTGCATGTGTTTTCAGCACTTCTCGATCTCGAGAATCTTAATCTCTTAATCGGGTCGACGTCAAGGGTTTTTAATTTTAGTGGGGAGAAGTCACACATACCCCAACGATCTCCCCTGAGTCGGCGGGGTCCGTGGTGTTCGCCCACAGTGGTGTTAGCACCTGTGGTGTTTGCCCACGATTTGAATAAATTAAATTTCATACTTTTTTGTGCTTTTCGATTTAGTACAGTAAACCACAATTTATGGGTCAGATTTTCCCACGCAAAAAAAGGTAGAATAGAGAGAACAGTCTTAAGGGGTGTTTGTTAACAGTTTTACATCACTCATTCAATAAATTCAAATGTCACAGTACGAATATTTTGTTTATTAATTTACCGAAACGAATCTTATTTGTGACCAGTAAAAAGCAAAGATCACAATAACAGGTACGTGCCCGATGTGAATTGATTTTTTTTTTGGGTATGCAAAAGTTACATTCAAATAAATCAATTTTTTTTTATTTGTGAACTCCACAAAGTGCACGATGCAAATGAAGGGCATTGTGAACTAAAAAAACCAGATTGTTTTTCAATTGTAGATATTCAAAAGGTAATAAAGTGACAGTGGATCCTGGTCGCATAGATTTTTGACGATATTTTTAAAAATTAATTTTTTATGACTTGATTTACTTGCAGAGAACAACGCGTGTTGAAGCTTACTTTACCTTGTTAAATCGATATAGAAAGATAATATGAACGGATCTCGTGACGTGGCAAGAAAAATGGATTCTTTACAATAATCGCAAACGACTATAATAACTGACACCAGAGGGCCTAGTGCGAGTTTTACTCTATCAAATGCGTCGAACGCGTAAACGTCAATTTGTACATCTTATGGTGGCGCTGGACGAGCGTGTGAACTCAGTAATGAGTATTTGGGAGATATTGTTGTCTCAGCTTACTGTAATGCTAATAACCCAAGAAAGAATGCGAAGCAACACATTCGCGCACTTATTCAACTGGCGAAACATACGCCTGCAATTCCAATATTTTAGAAAAACCTTTATAGATGGTAACTATTGACATCCCAATTTTTAATGTACAGTATAGCTAGGATGTTTTCAATGGAAAACATTATTGGCTTTCAATCAATAATTACGAGATCTCAACCAGCGAAAATGTGACAATTTCTGCACATTTTAAAAATTAATTATATACTAGATATAAAATAAATTTCAGTTTTTTGTTTCGATGCAAACTTTCATATTATGTCTCAGAAAAGTCATGCTTTTTAATGTGTTACTACGACCAATAACTAATGAGTAATCATGGAATTACGTAGTATGGAATTGGTAAGCCGCTCGAGTTGGAAAGTGGCCTCTTAACATCTTTTTGAGCCTCACTTAAAGTGGGAAGGTGCCGTCTCACCCGACCCTCTTCTGGGGGAACTGCTGGGTGAGGAAATCCTCTTCGTGATGTCTTTTCACCCCCTTCTTTAACCCGATATTGGGAATAATTGAACGATTGGATAGCCTTTCCCATCCTTTACTAAACTAGAATAGAAATAAGCGCATTCACAGTATAATATTTTTTAATTTTTGTTTTTTTTTAAAATCTATTATTTTATCGATTTATTTTCAATCGACTTCCAAAAGAAAGAGTTCGTCTGTATTTTTTTAAAATGTTTTTTACCTCAGAACTTTCGACTGGGTGAAACGACTTCCCGTGTGGTCCCACTTCAATTTGGTCCAGTTCTGACAATGGCATCCATGAGAAAAGAGCACGAGACGGTTTGAAGTCGGTTTTGATGGTAATATTTATGTACTTACTTACTATAAGACATTTCTTTCAAAAACATATATTATATTATGGTGTATATGATGATTATGTTATATGTGTTCATTTAACCACACACATTAAACCATTCTAATATTCTAAAATAGAATATGAATCGTATTTAATACGCAATCAAAACCGGCCTCTACAAAAAGATGAGTATCTCGCTAGCAAGCTCTATTGTATTGTTACATTATAATACCTATGTATGTCTAAGTTCTAGACACTGTCTAGAATTCAGTCTTGCGAATTAGAAAGTGTAATAATAAATCCATTGAGTAATTACCTAAGTGAGTACCTAAGTGCTTCAGTGAGTGCGTAAGAGACCATTTTCCTATCTACCTATTCACAAGGGATTGGTATCTATCTGGATTAATTTATTTTGGACTAGTTGGTGCTCGCGACTTCGTCCGCGTAGAAAAGTATAAAGCGCCATCTACCGTATTTTGGATAGATGGCGCTATCTCCCGGGCCAAGCCGCTAGTATTTACATTTATTTTAGATTTCCCGTAGGAATGAAGCATTTTCCCGCTTTAAAAAGTATCCTATGTTCATCACGGATAATGTCGGCTTCTATTGGTAAAAGAATTTTTCAAATCGGTCCACTAGTTTCGGAGCCTATTCTATACAAACAAACAATCAAATCATTCCTCTTTATATTATTAGTATAGATATATAGATTGGACTTGTTTGGATTGGATTGGATAAGTTGGACAATTGGATAATTGGAAAAAACTATCATTCTGATAGCTTTTTGATAATCCTTATCCAATTAAATAATAGTTTTATAATCAAAATTGATTTATATACATGTCATTATAATAATATATACATGACTAGCTGGTGCCCGCGGCTTCGTACGCGATGATAAATTAAAAATATAAAAGCAATTACAACGCTTGACAACTTGTTGCTACAACACATTGGCCATGCGTTAGTTACAGTTTTATATTTTAGATAATCCCTCGGGAACATTACTTTTTTTTTTGATGAAAGGTATCCTATATCCTTTCTGGTGTACCAGACAACGTGTATGCAAAATTTCATGCTGATCGGTTCAGTAGTTTTGGCGTGAAAGTGAGACAGACAGACAGACAGAGTTACTTTCGCATTTATAATATTAGTAAGGATTATTTATAGAAAAAATATTCGACAATAATTTCAAAAGTTACGACGGGTATAAAAATGCTAAAACTAAAAAAAAAATTGTGAGTAATTAGTATGAGGCCCTAAGGCCTCTTTCACCAACTACAAGTGTTACAATAGTGTTGATTACACACTTTTAGAAACAATTTTATGTATTTATTAAATTATGCACTCGGTTTAGTGCATCCTACATCCTGCATTTTTTTTTATTATTTTCTTTTTAATGTTTGCTACAAACAAACAAAGGTACATATATTATTATCAGCTCCATTATCCCTGGTGACTGGTGACTTTAAATAGCGGTTAGCCTACTTGACACATGGTGAAAGAGGCCCTTAAGTCTATCCCTACCATTAGGGGAATATTTTTCCAATTATTCACACTGTTTGATTTATTTGTGATTTATAACTTACTTGTTATCTATATCTATACTTTACTAATATTATAAAGAAAGAAAATTCGTATATTATTAATGAATAAACTCAAAAACTACTAAACCGATTTTAAAAATTCTTTCACCTATAGAAAGCTACGTTATCAACAAATAGGTTTTCATAAAATAATCCTTTTATTTTTGTGTAATATTATATTATTTTCTGTATATAAAATTGTCTATTCATATCTACTTAAGACGAAGTCTAAAAGAAGACAAATTTCTGTCATCGGTTAGTTAAAAAAAACCTTTACATCTATCTATATCTTTACATTTGCGGAAACTTGTAAATGGTGTAAAGTTATTCTGTCATTTAGTTATTAAGGCTAGTATATCCCAAATTACTTGTTTTTTGGTTCAGTTTTAAACACTGAAATATTCTTTATTTTAATCTGTTAAAAATATATGTTATGGTTTCATAAACGTTCTTGAATATTTAACGGTTCAAAATACAATATTTGTAATTTTACTCGATCAAAAAAAATCATGAAGAAAGGAAGTTTTTGTACTAAGTTTTCCTTAAAAATAAATAAATAAAATGAAACAAATAGCTGTAACACGGGAACTTACACGTTAGACGTCTCGGCTCTACGTGAATAGATTTTGCAACATCCAACCCTGAGACATCAGTGGAAAAAAAATAATAATCCCGCGCACTCCGTCGGCCATCTTGTTCAAACCATTCTCCTCCCCGCTACACTGGTTCGCTTAAAACCGCGCGAAACTCGAACGCGGGATTCAGTTTGACGCTCGCGAAGCACCAAAACTAACGCGTCCATCAATTTCCGTCTGAATTTCTTCGGCACTCGTAAGGTGTTCGTTTCAATATGAAATACTTAGCGGTCCTATTTGTTGTCGCGTTGGCGTTGGCCGCCGAAGAGAAAGCCGAAGAAGAGAGGCCGAAGACGTTCAGGAGGCTGATACCGGCCGATGTGCTCAGAGGTCAGTGTGTGAGCTTAAAATATAATATTCAATTATTTTTTTTAAATAAAAAATAAATTCGTTACATACATTAAGCGCCTCTTTCACCAACGTCAAGTAGGCTAAACTGTCACTTAAAGTCACCTGTCACTTAAAGGAATAATTTTTTGTTTGTACGGTAAACGTCCCAAACATTAAATTGAAAATAATAAAAAAATAAAAAATTAATTTCGGTACATTAAGCGCCTCTTTCACCAACGTCAAGTAGGCTAAACTGTCACTTAAAGTCACCTGTCACATAAAGGAATAATTTTTTGTTTGTACGGTAAACGTCCCAAACATTAAATTGAAAATAAAAAATAATAATAATTTCGGTACATTAAGCGCCTCTTTCACCAACGTCAAGTAAGCTAAACTGTCACTTAAAGTCACCTGTCACCGGGAATAATTGTACGGTAAACGTCCCAAACATTAATTAGAAAATAATTAAAAGATGGACTTGACTTGACTGCTTTGGACTTGACGGACCCTATTTTGGAAAAATTAAGAAAAATTATAGACTTGACTTGACTTGACTGACTAGTTTAGGGATCTGCAACTTTTGATTTTTAATTTCAATTTTGCCTTTTTTGTCAAAAAAAGGCTTTTACAAATGACACTGGCAAAATCATCGGAGAAGATCTGATGGAGCCAAGACATTAAAAGAAGAAGAAGAAGAAATAATTTAAAGAAAAAAATCGCCTATCGAATGATGCAGTAAATCGAGTGCATTATTCAATAAAACAGAAAATGATTTCTCTAAAAGTAATCAATCAACACTTCACTTGCAGTTGGTGAAAGAGGCGCTAATAATAATTGGCAAATAGGCGCCACTTAACTTGAGTAAAATTTTCAAACAAGTCTTAGAAATATTATTTAAAATATTTTTAATTTATTATTTAAATTATTATTTTTTACGTATTTTACGTATTTAAAAGGCAAAGTTTTTAAATTATTTAAAAGGCAAATTATCTAAATAGTCTACATACAATTTGTTAGTAGAATAAAAAATATATCTTAATTTTAAATTCTATGATACTATTCTATACTATACTACTATTATATATATAAATCTGAATTATTTGTCTGTTTGGTTGTACGCACTAATCTCAGGAACAATCGAATTGAAAAATTATTTTTGTATTGAATAGTCCATTTATCGAGGAAGGCTTTTATTAGACTATAATTATTATAACTGTGATTGCACATTAAATATTAAAAAAAAAAAAAAAAAAAAAAAAAAAAAAAAAAAAAAAAAAAAAAAAACGATGAATACACGTTACACCTACATATGTTACCGAGGTCAAAAATATTTTTTTAGAAAAAAAAAAAAAAATTATATTAATTGTCTACTAAAAAAATATATGGAATTAATTTAGCTGACTTGCCAATGAAGGTAATTAACGTAATTTTATTATGAATTAAAAAAAATATATATTTGACAAACTTAAAAAAAAATTTTCTTATTTTTTTTTTTTTTTTTTAAATCTACTCACTTTTTATCTAAATAATTGTAATAATGATAATATTATTAATTATGCTTGTCCATGACAAGTCCTAGATAGCTTTTTTTAATAAGAAAAGAAGTGATATTCCTTCTATACTAATATTATAAAGAGAAAATTGTATAATTTTTTTTGTTATATATAAACTCAAAACTAGTAGACCGATTTTGAAAATTCTTTCACCTATAAAAAGCTACATTATCAGCGAGTAACATAGGCTATATTTTAGTAACATATGCAACGGCTGGGGCCCTAGACAAAGTAACATGACGAATACGATAACGAAGTTCGGAAACATTAAAATGTATGGGATTGACATATGCCTTCGTTAAGTCACGTGATACTTCCCATACATTTTATTGTTTTCGAACTTCGTTATCGTCTTCGTCATGTCACTTTGTCTAGGGCCCCTGGTAATTTCCATAACGAAACGAACGTAGGTACAGTCGGGGTACGAAAACATTCGTCAGTTTTCAAATGCATTCCTTAATCAGTACCGTGATAAAGGAATGAATTTGTATTGCCCTGATGCCGACTTTAAGGTGACGGCCATTTTCTTACCCCGACTGTACATAATGTTTTTTATAGAATATTATAATCATCATCATCATTAATACTAATAACAAATCTGTAGAGGTCGGTCATGGAGTAATTTACTTTGATTTCAGAAATATCGTGTATATAGGCTCTATACATGATACTGAAACTAATAAATTTACCATTTTTAGACATTTTCCCGCGGTAAAAAGTAGCCTATGTTCATCACGGATAATGTCGGCTTCTAATGGTGAAAGAATTTTTAAAATCGGTCCAGTAGTTTCGGAGCCTATTCAATACAAACAAACAAACAATCAAATCTTTCCTCTTTATAATATTAGTATAGATTTCAAGAATAATCGCATGCAGTTTAAAACGAACACCGGTCGGGAAAGTTGACTCCATGAGGTGACTCGCGTCAAGAAACTTCATAGCGTTATGTAATACATTCATTATACAATGTTAGGCTAAGTCTAATAACGAAGCCTAGCATTACAAAAACAGGCTAATTCTTAGTTTCATAGCGACACGTGTATTTATTCTTGAAGCTCAATAATGGCTACATATTTTTTAATAAATAAAAAATAAACTTATGACATAATTATATAAAATATATGAAGGTTTGGAAGCTAAAAAAATAAATGGAAGCTGAATTTAATTTCCTGTCTAAGTGACAAAATAATAAACAAAATTTTGCTAAATTTGTAAATTCTTGTTACAATTATCTACTGCCAATGAAATTTTTACACGAAAACAACGAAGACATAATGTAGGTAAATTAAATTTGATTGTAAAACTAGCTTTTGTGTTAATTTTGTAACATATTAACATAGTTTATATGTTCTGTTTGTTTATACTCTGTAAAAAGTTATGCGTGGTTAGGTTATACGCTACAATCGGTGAGTGAACAATCAATCATCCCCTGTTTTCCTACCCTTAGGATTGGAATTTTTTTTCCAAATTAAAATGGGACCCCCTTGGGGGTGCACCCTTTCAAATAAAAAAAGAATTATCAAAATCGGACCACCCTGTCAAAAGTTATGCGTGATCATACATAAAAAAAATATACGCGTCGAATTGAGAACCTCCTCCGTTTTTGTTTTTTCGTTAACGTACACGTATTCATGTAAAACACACTGCCATGTCTACTACATGATTTTTATTCAATGGTCAACAAGACTCTTTTAATTTCCAGCACAAGCGAAGTCGCCAGTAAAGCCTAGTCTAAAATTATAACAGCTTCGCTCCTTCATACGTTTCTAATTGGTTGGTACAATTCCATATTATGGAATGCGCGATATTTTTCTTAATTTAAATCTCCACATTTGCCAACACATTTAAATCTAGATTGAATCTCAACAAACTAGTTTAGTAGTAATGTTTTATGTATCTAGATCAATTGTAAATTCAGATCAGTTCACCTTTAATAGGTGGCTAATAAAACACTTGAGCCTGTACACTGGTAACATTAATATCGCCTTCTTGACGTTTCTTATAAAATAAGGCTAAGAGCAGACAAAGTAATGTGGAATATACATTACACATCTTTTTTATTTTTATTTTTATGTTTAAGTTGGCATACAGGCTGACGGTCCACTTGATGGTAGGTGGTTACCGTCACCGAAAATACAAGTAACCACAGATGCTGCAAATGTGCTTCCGACTACTGTAGGATTAAGGATAAGGAATTGGAAAAAAACATCAAAGGATTGTCAAATAGAATAGAATAACAGTTTATTTGCAACAAAGGACATAAATACATAATAATAAAAAAAAAGAAAAACACACACACATACAATAACTAGACTTTATTTAACAGTAATTGTAATAATCATTGTAATAGGTAAGTCTATTTAACAAAAAAATAATTGTCTTCAAACAGTTTTCTCATGGATGTCATTGTCAGAATTCGACCAAATTTAAATGGGACCACACGGGACGTACCAGCTTTCAAATAAAAAAGGAATCATCAAAATCGTTTTATCCAGTCGAAAGTTATGAGGTAACAAACATAACATATAAAAGGAAATACAGTCGAATTGAGAACCTCTTCATTTTTGGAAGTCGGTTGAAAATTAACAAAAAATATATGACAAAAAAATAAATAAAAAAAATAAAAAAGGCTTTTTTGGAAGTCGGTTGAAAAATAGTAATTAATAAAATATTATAATAATAAAAATTTTATGTAGTAAAAAATAATAAGAAAATCAGCGACTCAGTCACATCACTAATGTATCAGTAATTTGTCACTAATGTAAAAGACACTTTATTATTGAGCTCTTTAAAATTAACACTAAATTTCACTCTAGTAAAAAAATAAGGATATGCGAAAATGCAAATCAAAGTTTCAAATGTCTGTCGTGTTACGACTGAACGAGTTTTTTTTTGTAACAATTAGAAGACTAACGTTCTAACGGCACGCAATATTCATTACGTTTATGTTATTGCTCCGTAATTATGTTAAGGTTCATTTCACATAACGCAACAGTTAAAACATAACTCGGGCAAAAGAGAATCGTGCGAATTAGCATACATTAGAACGCTACTGTAGTCGAAAATACGGTAAAAAGACACAATTTTGACATTGGAAATGTCTTTTCGTTCGCTTCAGTATAGGCTCCGTTTTCATGAAAAAGTGCGATCCCCTTATATCTCGGAGAGTTGTGAAGATATGATATTCAAAAAGAGCTCAAAATTCATGAGAGCTGTAAGGTGCCAAAATAATTTTTCAAAAAGTTGATAACAAAAAAAGTTATGGCCGAAATAGTGAAAAAAAAATCAATTTTTTTCCGAATTTTTGATTTTGGCGCTCGATATTTTGAAAACGAAGAATGATATCAAAGATTTGAGGAAAAACTCCTCTGGACAATTTAGTCAGCTACAATTTGAGCCTAAACTAAAGACGATCGTGGGCGAAACTGAGGAAAATCTTCTAAAAGATACAGGTCAAGTGACTTGTGTTTTTAGCCCACTAAAAACCTCCCCTCCCATTACAGACAATCTAAAAAGAAAATATTTCAAGTCACCACCTTGCAGGATTTTATGACCTAAATAGGCTTAACTTGAAATGTTTCAATCTTTCTGAGGCTTTCCATCCATTATTTTTTTTTTTAATTTTTTCCCTTTAATTATATAATCTTTATCAGATTCAAAGATTACACAAATATAGAGGGTTTCATTATACGCTGAGTTGAGGAAATTCTCTTATTCCGTTTTGACTTAAAACACAATAACAGTCATAATAACTGTGCAATTGTAGGTAACGATAATCGCTGTCGCAACATTATCGGAAATGTTGCAAACGGAGGCTATTAAGAATTACAATACGCCGTTGTTTATGCAATCGACAAATGATGGCACGAGTCGGGAAGTCACTATCAAATATGGACGCAAGTGCGAAATATTTAATATTAATAAGTTCTAGCGTCCGCGACTTCGTTTGCGCTTGAAAAACAAAAAAATCCGTACTTCCTTACTAATATTATAAATGTGAATGTGATTTTGTTTGTTTGTTTGTGTGTTACTCTTTCACGCAAAAATCACTGAACCGATCACCATGAATTTTTTCATACACGTTGTCTGGGACACCACAAAGGACATAAGGGTACATTTCATCCAGAAAAAAAGGACTATTCCCGAGGGATCATCTAATATCAAAGTGTTACAGCAACAAGTTGTCAAGCGTTGTTTTTTTTTTTTATTTTTTATTTTTTTTAATGCGGACGAAGTCGCGAGCACCAGCTAGTAAGCAATATTTGACTTGACTTGACCTTTTGTTGCTATAGGTAACACCTAGCTATTGCATGCGACTTCGCTCGCGTAACTTTATAAAATGTAGCCTATGTAACTCACTGATAATGTAGCTTTCTATGGGTGAAAGAATTTTTGAAAACGGTCCAGTAGTTTTTGAGTTTATTCATAACAAACAAAAATACAATTTTCTCTTTATAATATTACCTATAGATAGATGATCTCCTGGAATTGTATTGTAGGTAAGTGTAGGTTTTGTATGTATACGTATGTTCCTCAATATCTCTTAAACGAATTTACCGATTTGCATCAAACTTGGTAGATAAACATTTAGAAGTACGGGACACGTGATAGGCTACTTTTTATCTTTTTTAACGCGGACTAAGTCGCGGGCGCCAGCTAGTTTATAACATGGCTTTATTTAGCTAAGGGTAATTAGCTACCGACGATTGCTCTTAAAAATAGTGCCAGTCAATAATTTTCCTCCTTGGAAAACTTTTTTATCTGCCAGGATTAATAATATGCATATTATTATTTATAAAGATATATTAAATGCTACATTGATGTTAGCTCAATGACCTTTTTGGTGAACATTTAAAGAAAAAAGGACACTGCCTTGCAATCGTCTCCTCGACGACACTTAACTGGGACCGGTCTTGATGCTCTTGTGACCAAAAATGGTCCGATTCTTTGATGTCCGAAAAAAACTGGTTATATCTGTATTTTAATAAATTAATATAAAACAAGTTTTTACACGCGACTTTTTCCGCATCCGTTTTTCGTGGGCGTTTGGTTCGTTTATTCAATATTTATTGGTTACCTATATAAATGATGGTCAGACGCATAGATAAATGATTGGTCTCGCTCGCTACGCTCGACTAGATACGGCCCTATCTAAAAGCAATAGCTCCGTGAATGCGGCAAATTTTTATTGTAGTGTGTGTAAAACATCGTTACTATTTATTACTTTTTATACAGTTTAATTGTATTTTTACACAGTTTCACTACGCAAATTGGCATTTTATTATGCCCAAAATTTAATAAAATATTCGGAACGTACATATCACAGACAGTTTGCAGTGTGACTAGATCGGCAGGCTTATTATCTAATTGTATCTGCCGAGCGATAGGCGAAAAATGCAAAAAATTGGTGCAATATCACACTAAATCGATAATTTTTACGCAAATCACACTAGTGTTATGAGCTACGTGATACGATTTAGTGTGATATTGCACAAATATTTCGCATTTTTCGCCTGTCGCTCAGCAGAGGCATTTAGAAACTTAATAAGCCTGCCGGTACGCCAATTCTGCGTAGTATTTGTTGCCGCATTTTTCAAGTACGGCGGCTGTATCTAGTCGAGGGTAGCGAGACAAATCAAATATCTTTGGTGAGACGTTTCAATTTCAAATAGACATTATTTTATATGTTAAGGTCCCTATTGATTGTAAAAGGCTACCATTGCCTATAATAATAAAATCTTTGATAACACAAGAATTAGGGATGAGGATAAGGAAGAAAATAAATGCTTTTTTTTTAATTTAATAGACTAGGCTAAATTGTCAAAAAAAAAGGATGCACTTAGATAAATTTCCATTAAAATAAAACACAAAAATATTGTCATTAAATTATTTATTTGTCGTGTAACAATTATTATTATTATTAGGTTAGGATTGATGCAATATTCATACAAAAAAACCTCTTCCTGTTGACCTTAATATGTAAAAGGATTTCTGTGTTGAATAATTACGATGAAAAATAGTGAGTCACAGACAATATAAACTTGCCAAGTGAATGGACGAATTGTATTATCTTGGACCTTGAAGGCGTTCTAGAAACGGTCTCCGAACGTCGCTAGTAAGGAGAAGTGACCACGTATGGAATTAATAGGACATTTTAAAGCAATTTAAAGATTTTAAGACATAATAATACATATATTTTAAGGATTAATAAATTATTTAGCAGATTTTAAGCAGCATAAGATTATTAGATTATTATAAGATTATTAGCAGAGCAGAATAAATTATTATAAGCAGGTCACTCCGAAATTCGTCATACAAGATCAAGTTTTTCTAAGAAACGCTAATATTTGTAGACGTGAAAAATATATATTTGTGAATATTGCCCTTCATTTGCATTCGTAACCATAAATACAACCGTAAATACATTCGTAAATACAACCTATATTTTAAGGAGAATTAATAATAATTAAGACGGGTTACTCCAAAATTCGAGATACAAGATCATGTTTTTTTAAGAAACGCTAATATAATCATGAATTATCATGAATATCATGAAGATATAATTCTTTCAAACATCCAAACATCGACACAAACTTTATTATAAGCAGACACAACAAACCTCAAAGCAAAGTTATATCACAGATAGTAAACATTAAAAAAAAACACGCAACTACACTTCATTGAATAACACAATTGCTAAATTTATAGTAACCAAGTTATGCGAGAATTTAAGAAAAAAAAAATAACGAGCGTAATAATGAAACCGAAAGTCGTTGCCTCGCTCGTGAAAACAGCCAATAAAAAAAAGTGAGACGTCATTTTCCGCGTGTTCTTAATTTGAATTTTAAATTCGAATATTACGTAAACAAGTTTCAATTTCACCGTTTAACTTAAAAATCATAAAGTGAAAGAGTTATCGTAATGGTTATCATTTTACTTTATTATCTTGGGTTCTTTTGAAGAATTTTTGAAAAATCATAATATTTTTTTTAAATATAGCCCACGACTTCGTCTGCCTGCCTTTGTTAACCCCCTACGCCCGATGCAATAACGGGTTGTTTTAAGTTTGACGTGTGTGTCTGTATCTATTAACTCTATCTGAAAATCTATGTATCGGTTTGTGTCATTGTAGCTCAAAAACGGATTTTGATTCGTTTTTTTTTTGTTTTCTCTTTAATATTACGTCTAAATTTATATTACCTGTCAAAGTTGAGTGAAGAGACTTACAGGACATTAGATGACATGAGATGACATAGACTAAGAACTTATATAAAAGATTCTTCATAATTCATATTGATGCTCATAATTCATATTTATGTCATGATATCTTAATTATTCTCTAGAAAAATTAGTAACATTTCAAATTAGACCAGACAGTATGCCGAATTTCAAATGGACAGGCAGTAAACATCGCATCGGTGATATAGAACAGGCGGTACATATTTTTAGATTTGTTTATGAAGTGCGTTTACAAAATTTAAAAGCGCTTGAAATAGTAAAATAATATTTATACTTACTTATACAAAAAAATACCCAAAAGCACAAAAGCACACATGCTGTAGGTACTTCGGAAAGTGTGCTGAGGAGCTGCATGACATGAGCTCATACCGCCTGCCCCTTTCTTCCATCGGACATTCTGACGTATGGCTGGTTACCTACCATCCTTAACTTGTCAAAATCCCTCTTTTTCGGACCAAGCGCCTTAACACTTCCTATACTTTAATATTATAAAGAGGAAAGATTTGTTTGTTTGTATTGAATAGGCTCCGAAACTGCTGGACCGATTTGAAAAATTCTTTTACCATTAGAAGCCGACATTATCCGTGATGAACATAGCCTACTTTTTACCGCGGTAAAATGCTTCATTCCTACGGGAAATCTAAAATAAAAGTAAATACTAGCGGCTTGGCCCGGGATACACTTAACAGCGCCATCTATCCAGAATCCGGTGAAGCGACTAACATGACAACTGCTTGGTGATATTTTTAGCGATCCGCTCCACGGTAGATGGCGTTTTATACTTTTCGACGCGGACGAAGTCGCGAACATTGGCTAGTCTTATAATGCGCACTGCCAAGGTTTGGAACTCCCCGCTGGCGTCTGTGTTTCCGAGCTCATATAACCCAAATCTTTTCAAAGTGCGAGTGAATAGTCATCTTCTGGGCGAGCTCTCTCCATCATAGGCCTCATACTTGCTACAATGTTCGATGTTGGTTAAGTGCAAACCCAATTCTAATTACAATAAAGACCTAACTAGAATTTTAGCCGATGGGTTAACTTAAAACTTTTACACAATTGTGCATATTTTAATGTAAAAGAGTGTTTTTACATGCATTTCAGAGATATACATAATACTAGAGATTTATGCCCGGCTTCGCCCGGGAAAAAACTTAATAGCAGCCATACAGACAAACAGACGTAAACGGCGACTTCAAATTATATATGTTAGGATTATGTTAACCAAGTTCTTTTTTACGTATTACCTACGGAAATACATTTCTAAATAATCATAATATTAATTCTATTAAATAAATATTGTATCATTATACATACATATGTTTATGAGATCTTAATTTTTTACATTTGATCCAGTCGTCTGTCTACCTACATACATAATTTTTGTTATAAATATTAATATATAATCAACATACACCAAGTCATATGTGAATGGAATAAATGTCACATTGTTGTGTCAAAGATTTGTCGTTTAAGTCCTTCTTCGATGTTGCAGTCGACATATCCGCGCCCCACTTTTGACGCACGCGTAATCTAGACAAGGCAAGACTACTTTCACTTTGATTTTAAAGTCTGCGGCTTCCTTGTTTAGTGCTATACTGTAATTCACTTCCCACTTCGATTTCACTCCAACGATTGTTTCCTATAGAGCGTGAAATTTTTCACTTTGATTTTTTAATTGCCCAAACTACGCATCGCTGCTTAAAAACTAAAGGGGCATAAAACAAAAAAATCCAAAAATGTTTTCATTGCAGAAACACAATCACAATCCTTCATATTGTATGTTGCAAAAAGACTTTTGGTTGTTTTATATTATTCCATATTTAGTATATTTTGATATATTTTTGAATGTTTAAAAGTAACTTATATATATGCTTATGAGATATAAGTATTCATTAATGCTAAATATTTAAACATTTAATGCTACTCAAAAATATGCATAATATGCATATATTTGATATATATAATAATAATAATATAACATATCTATACTCTATACCTATACTAATATTATAAAGAGGAAAGATTTGATTGTTTGTTTGTATAGAATAGTCTCCGAAACTACTGGACCGATTTGAAAAATTCTTTTACCATTAGAAGACGACATTATCTGTGATGAACATAGGATAATTTTTACCGCGGGAAAGTGCTTCATTCCTACGGGAAATCTAAAATAAAAGTAAATACTAGCGGCTTGGCCCGGGAGATAGCGCCATCTGTCCAAAATACGGCAGATGTCGTTTTATACTTTTCTACGCGGACGAAGTCGCGAGCACCAGTTTGTATCTAATAAGAAAAAAATAGACTCCTGTAAAAAAGTGTAATTTTGATTTGTGGCCCTTTAGTTTTTAAGCAGCATGGGTTTAACACGTTAATCGCCACATAACGCGACGTCGCGTGGTATAGTAAAATAGTAGCCATAACGTAAATAATAAAATCATTGAACGTATACCAGTATACGTTCAATGATTTTATTATTTCAGCAACCAGCCATCTAAATAAGTTCAGTATTTCGGATTGGCAATTAACGTGTTTTTAAATATTTAAAACTACCTGACCCGATTTTGCGTTTGGCAAAAAACGCGAAATCATGTTAGCGGCGAATGTTTCCTAGCTGGGTCATATTCTTAGACTAGACACTCATGATATAACAGATGGTGAAGATAGAACAAAGTCTCGTGAAATGTAAAAGCTAGATGAAGAAAG
The DNA here is from genome assembly GCA_918317495.1 of Synanthedon vespiformis. Lineage (NCBI taxonomy): Eukaryota > Metazoa > Arthropoda > Insecta > Lepidoptera > Sesiidae > Synanthedon > Synanthedon vespiformis. The sequence continues at coordinate 2,441,902 of OU906973.1, forward strand.
AAGTCGTGGTAGAAAAACTTCTGAAGAACATCAGATAAGTGAACCTACCTAACACAGTTGAGTTGTTACAAGAACAAAAGATTACATATGTCATAGTCTTCATATAGAAACGTAGATTTACATAAACTATTCAAAAATGTAGATTAATTTGTGCATTTAAAATTGCACAATCAATAACTTTATAGTGGTGTTAGCTGGGATGTTGGCAATTAAATGCTTTTATGTTTTATTAAATCAAATCAGCTATAAAATAGTAACCGTAATTACTTCATTAAGCAATAAAAATAACGTTTTTATGAGTTTTTTTTATGTTATTATCATTCAGTTTATGAGCGAGTTAACCTGTTTTTTGTTTTTTAATGTTGACGTTTCTAGCATTTATGAAATATTTACTTAATGGAGTGCATTAAGACATAATGTTTATTAGTGCAGTCTCTTTGTGTCAGACATGTGCTCTTTAAAAGAAATCACAACCCTTGTATGACTTTTGACAGTCAGGTTACAAAATTGCATTGTGCCATGCGAAACTTTAATACTTCTATTTAATTTTGAACCTTAATATCTGCGCTTTTAAGTCTTTTTTAGTTTGTACATGTAAAATTAAAACCGAATGTAGGTAACATTATTGGGATGCAACCCACGTCTAGTACGTAATCGCAAGTTACCAGTGTGTTACGTTTTTGTTAGCACAATTTAAAGTAGGTCTGTCCATGACTCATAGAACCAACGGTAAGTCTGCGAGAGAAAACTTAATCAATGTTATACGCGGACAAGCGTCATCCTTTCGATTGCGTAACACATCAAATTATGTTAATTTTTCGAAGGAGAACGTTTAGTTTGTGATAATTATTTTTAATTATCCAAAAAAATATTTTAAAAATTTAACTACTTTCAGTAAACAAAACTGGAAATTGAATGAAACCTTTATATTTTAGATTTAATTTAAAAAACTTTACAAGGGAGTGTCACAAGGGTGTATATTGGGTTCAGTCCAAAAATTTCTTTACTTTTTATCATTAGTATTTGTGAAGTCGGATGGTTTGGTTATATTAATTATTACGACTAATGTTACACGATTAAAATGTTTTATAAATAAATACATATAAGAGGGTTATTATCGAACAATAACATTAAGCAATATAACAATAATAAAGTTACGCTTCATGGTCTACTCTCGTCACCGGTGTGTGATTCATACACAGTTTTTGTTTATTCGACCATGAACTAGTTACTAAAGCAACTAGACTGGATCAAACTTTGTCTACTTAGAATTATAAAAAGTCTAGCTTAAAAACTACAGTTCAGAAATGATGCCAAATTTGTAAAAAAAGATAGATTTTTAACAGTTTATGAAGAACTATTAAGTGTTGTTAGAATATTCGTATGAATTCGTTTTTTTTTTGTTATTAATAAAAATCTTAAATACATTGATTTTTATTTTTTCTATTATTACAGCAAATTAAGTTATTTTTTTAATTCACACATGACATCGAAATAACAGTTAAGGAATGAAGCTTTTGTTACGAGGCTTTCTTTGTTTATTGTATACTAGCTGTTGCGCGCGCCTTCGTTTGCCTAACTTTATAAAATACTAGCTGTTGCGCGCGACTTAGTCCGCGTTGAAAAGTATAAAACGCCATCTACCGTGGAATGGATCGCTAAAAATATCACTAAGCAGTTGTCGTGTTAGTCGCTTCACCGGATTCTGGATAGATGGCGCTGTTAAGTGTATCCCGGGCCAAGCCGCTAGTATTTACTTTTATTTTAGATTTCCCGTAAGAATGAAGCATTTTCTCGCGGTAAAAAGTAGCCTATGTTCATCACGGATAATGTCGGCTTCTAATGGTAAAAGAATTTTTCAAATCGGTCCACTAGTTTCGGAGCCTATTCAATACAAACAAACAAATATTTCCTTTTTATAATATTAGTATAGATACATATTGTATTATAGTATAGTTTTACTATGTGTATAATTATAATTATGTTATATCCATTTCATTTATCTCTTTATTTAATTCTTGCTTATCTTACACTTCATATACAATTTCACTGTATGATTTATTGTGGAGGTTTCCCATTTATCATGTAAGTTAGACTAGTGTTTAAATTGTAGAAGGTTAAGACATGGAAATTAGAAATCTTTATTTGCGTTGTATTAGAAAGTTACTTTTACTCGCTAGTTGAGTATTCGCAGTAACAATAACAGTCAATAAATCCATACTTTAATATTATAAATGCGAAAGAACTCTGTCTGTCTGTCTCGCTTTCACGCCAAAACTACTGAACCGATCACCATGAAATTTTGCATACACGTTGTCTGGGACACCAGAAAGGACATAGGGTACCTTTCATCCAAGAAAAAAGTAATCTTCCCGAGGGATTATCTAAAATATAAAACTGTAACTAACGCCTGGCCAATGTGTTGTAGCAACAAGTTGTCAAGCGTTGTAATTGTTTTCATATTTTTAATTTATCATAGCGTACGAAGTCGCGGGCACCAGCTAGTATATAATAATATCGTACATACATACTCTTACAGTTTTATTATTAGCATTGATTGATATTAGTATAGAAAAATAAATGTATCAATTATGTTCATTGCAGATTTCCCCGGCATGTGTTTCGCGTCGACCAGGTGTGCGACGGTGGAGCCTGGTAACACCTGGGACCTCGCACCGTTCTGCGGCCGCAGCACTTGTGTCGTGAGCGAAGACACTCCTCCCAGACTTCTGGAGCTCGTCGAAGACTGCGGCCCCTTGCCTCTAGCCAACCCCAAGTGCAAGCTAGACACTGGTTAGTATTGTTGAGTTTAATATGCTTCCAAAATCTCGCTGAATCACAGACGACACGTTTGGTCTAGTGCAGGGGTGGTCAACCTTTTTGGCAGCTGGGCCAAATTTAAAAAAAAAATCCTAAAAGACCTAAACTCTAGTGGCTGGTAACCATAGTTGTTAACCAAACGGTCGCGGGTTCTAATCCCGCTAGAGGCAAATTTACCTTTGTACCTGAGTCATGGATGTTTGTATTTACAAAAAAATCTATTGTCTGGTATCCAAATAATACAAGCATTAGTTGCTTAGCTTAGAACTAGATGGTGCTTTTGCTGCACGGCTAGATGCTGGGAGCAAATCAAAATATTCAAATTATTCAAAGATATTGAGATAGTAGAGCGCAGAGACCAATCATTTATCTATGCTATTATTATTAAAAAAAAATGTCACACTTTCACATGGAGGTATATTTTTTAATGCGGACATACCTAATCGTGGGCCTCAGGTAGTTTATATAATTTATTAGTCTATATCTATACTAATATTATAAAGAGGAAAGATTTGATTGATTGTTTGTTTGTTTGTATAGAATAGGCTCCGAAACTAGTGGACCGATTTGAAAAATTCTTTTACCATTAGAAGCCGACATTATCCGTGATGAACATAGGCTACTTTTTACCGCGGGAAAGTGCTTCATTCCTACGGGAAATCTAAAATAAAAGTAAAGGGGGCTGGGAGATAGCGCCATCTATCCAAAATACGGTAGATGGCGTTTTATACTTTTCTACGCGGACAAAGTCGCGAGCACCAGCTAGTATTTTATAAAGTTACGCGGACGAAGTCGCGTGCACCAGCTAGTATTTTATAAAGTTACGCGGACGAAGTCGCGTGCACCAGCTAGTATTTTATAAAGTTACGCGGACGAAGTCGCGTGCACCAGCTAGTATGTTATAAAGTTACGCGGACGAAGTCGCGTGCAATCAATAGTTTATAATATGTAGGAAACGATCCTATAAATAATTATTATAAGAAAAGTTTTAGTGCCTTTTTCACAAACTTCAAGTATGGCCTACTTGACGTAACTGTCATTTAAAGTCACCGGTAACCGGGGATAATGGAGCTGGTATACCTTTGTTTGTACGGTAAACGTCCCAAACATTGAATAGAAAATAATAATAAAAAATCGACTATCGATGGATGCACTAAACCGAGTGCATAATTCAATAAAACAGAAAATGATTTCTAGATGTAACTAACCAACACTTTACTTGACGTTGGTGAAACAGGCGCTTAGAAACGCTAACTGGCTGGTAAAATTTGTTCTAATTTTAAATTTCAGACAAGACAAACAAGACGGCGCCCTTCCCAGCTTGCTGTCCGATCTTCACTTGTGAGGATGGTGCTAAACTTGAATACCCAGAGCTCCCAACTCCTCCACCAGAAGGTGAAAAGAAAGAAGAAGAAAAGCCCAAAGCTTAAGCAAAAAAATAAAAAAAATAAAAATAAAAAATAATAATATCTTAACTCTTTAAACCCACACAACTGGCCATACATAATAATATATAAAAAATAATAGAATTTAATACATAACTTATGTATCCAATTTGAATTCTATTGTAATTTAAAAAAAATCATTCAATTTTATGCATAATATTATTATGACTGTAACGTTACCAAATTATAAATAAATAAAAATGTCAGTCTTACGACTGCACGTCGTCAGAAGTGAAAACTTAGTTAAATAAATACAAATAATACTAGAGAACCGCTCCCGGCTTTGCATGGGTGCAATTTTATATAAAATCCTTCTTCGTTTAACGCTCATTCCATTGGTGAAAACCGCATTAAAATCCGTTGTGTAGCTTACATACAAAAGTATTAGACGATGGGAAGCGACTTTGTTTTATACTAATGACAAAAATAAGACCCCACTCAGTGACGCTCAGTGATTCTCAGTGACTCTCAGTGACTCTCATTGACGCTCAGTGACGCTCAGTGTCGCTCATTGACGCTCAGTGTCGCTCAGTGACACTCAGTGACACTCAGTGACGCTCAGTGACTCACAGTGACGCTCAGTGACTGTCAGTGACGCTCAGTAACGATCGCGCGAGCTCAGTGCTTTTCTCCATCCCAAAATTGTTCAACCGTCCTAAAAAAATCAAACATTGGAATTTAAATGGTGCCTTTTCCCTATGCCAAAAGTGCCCAATGTGCCTAAAAAAGTTTTCATTTTAAAAATATATATATTTTAAGAAAACGTTACCAAAAATTAAATTTGAATTGTGGGTTGACATTGGTCTCAAAAGTGTAAGCCAAATCGTATTTTAATATGTTTTTTATACAAATTTTTGTAACTACTTTCTCTACAATTTAACATTGCCGGACTAACTTAACAATAGCGAAAATAACAAAAGCCATTTCCTGTTCTCTTTGATTCTGATGTTGAGAGATATCGGCTATGACGAATATCCGTTAGCATTGTTTGTAAAACAAAAAAAAATGTGGAGCATTTCAAAAATGGAAGTTCAAAACATTTTGTACCTACCTAATATTATTGTATTTTTTTTAGAGATTCTTTTTTTTTTACTTGAATACCTGCCTAATGTTTGTGATATTGATACATAATAATAGAAATGTTATTCAATAAAAATATACAAAATTTCTAACATGTCGTTTCATTTGAAAATAGTTAAAAAGCAATACCTATCCTATGGACATGATAATAATTGTCGGATAAATCCGACTTTGGCGGCTAAAAGATTAAGCGCCTGTTTCACAAACGTCAAGTATGGCCTAGTTGACGTAACTGTCATTTAAAGTCACCGATAACCGGGAATAATGGAGCTGGTATACCTTTGTTTGTACGGTAAACGTCCCAAACATTGAATAGAAAATAATTAAAAAAAAATCGCCTATTGAATGAAGCAGTAAAACGAGTGCATAATTCAATAAAACAGAAAATGATTTCTAAAAGTAACTAATCTTTAACTAATCAACACTTTACATGACGTTGGTGAAAGAGGCGCTAAGACAAGATGCAATTTTAATATCATACATGATGTTAGGTCCTCTGACACGAGTGACGTTTGTGTCCGCATACGATCGTAGCACAACATTTTGAGTGTGACACTCTTGTTCTTTTACTAGCTGTTGCCCGCGACTTAGCCCGCGTAACTTTGTGAATTATATACTAAAACATTCCTCGAGAACCACTCTATCCATTGTTGAAAACAGCATGAAAATCGGTGCAGTTGCCAACAACACATACGAGTATGAGGGACGCAACGCAATGCAATGCACCGCAACGCAACGCAATGCAACGCAACGCAACGCAACGCAACGACATACGCAACGCGTAAAATTAAGCAAAGACATCGAGAGACAAAAGTATGTGGGAGTCTCTGAAAAAAAAAATATTACAATAAGACAAGGCTCATGTTCAGAAATTGGATATAAAAAATTAAACGAACGGAAAATTAACTCAATACAATTTTATTTGGGAATAATGAATCTGTTTAATAAACACACAATACAGTTTTACGACTGTCAACATTTTATAATAATAATATTAATACAAAAACACTATTTATATTAAAAATAAAAGTTGCGTTCCAAATTAAAATTTCATTGTTATGTCGTTCAACTTTTTTAAAATTTGACAGTTCCGTAGAAATGGCGGACTGATAGATGCGACTTTGACTTTGACAACTAATTTATCGACAAGCAGCAATCGCGGTGCGTCAAAGTGCTATTAAAATTAAATTTTAATAACTGGTTTTCAAAATTTAAGTTTATCTAATTGACAACATTTAATTCTTATTGAGCACCTAAAGGGATAATTTCATCAACAAGCTATAGCAGAACCTCCAATCTATTACAGACGTACTTAGACGAACAGAAGTTATTTTAATAAGGAGACATGCGATTATCCGTATAGGTATTACTGACAAGTGTACATAAAAATATTATGTCTTTGAGGGTAATGCATAACTTTGGATTAGAAATTAAATTAGGAATAAACATGACAGCAAAGTTACACCGGTCACACCGCCATTTCTATCAGAACTTTCAGGACATAGTCATACTAACAAAAGTTCTATGACGTCACGAGTTCCTAACGAACTTTGCGCTATCATACCAACACTTTTATTGTGTTCCATCTTGACACAACTTCTTACACTTAATCAGAGTATTACTTAACTTAAGTTGTATTGTAATTTGAGTTTAATTACGGTGAAGTCGTTTCAATACCTATGGTTTATTTTAAAATTTACCACTAAACTTTCTGTCATTCTGACATTTAAAAATACACATAGAAGAAGAAATAAAATGAGATTAGGTTTCACCAGAAAGTATCCTGTATCTTTCAAATGTCCTTTTTCTTAATAATTAATTTTTTAACCAATCACAATTCGCGAATGAAGCGCCCATCTTGTTTTTGCCGTCCATCTTGTCAATGCATTTTTCAATGAGATTATATTGAGATAGTATTATGACTGAGCACAATACTGTCCTAGGGATTGGGATGCTAAACAACCATGATTTTAAACAAGAGCAAAACAGAAAAAATAAAAAATGATAACCACACAAGTGTCTAGTAAGATAGGTCGCTCATGAAAGTATAGACATCGTGACGTCACCAAGCCCTCGTGTATAATATTTATAATATGACTATGCCCTCAAACAGTCCTAAATAGAAACCTAAAATAACAGTCTATCAATAATAACTTTCTATATCTAAACACTGATTCTTAACATTACAATATGATATTACATATATTTTTTAAACTTTATTATTATATATGATTAAAATTATAACCAACTATATATTTAAAATCACATTTTCCCTAATTATAACATTTAATACAATTAATATTGCACAAATTATACTTTGATCGGGAATAAGTTAAATATGTGCAGTCAAAAGGACACTCAATGCGGGGAATTACCCGTTTACATTTAAAGGGTAATCCCCATATTGCAAAGTAGCTTCTTAGATAATAATATGATTGTAATCATACCATTTGGCGATCTTAGCAAATTGTAGAGTAAATATATTACACTGTAACCACAACCTAAATACAGAATAAAAACGTGTCTTTGGTCTTGGTTGTCTTTGGATCTAGACCTAAGATCTTTGGTTCTATTTGACTTTGACCGTTCAGTTAAGTTTATATATAACTTATTCCTCAATCTAGTATTAGCTAATTGCGTTTAATGCAAAGAGTTTTGAATGATACACTTATATTTTGATTAATTAAAAAAAATACGCAAAAGCTACATCGAGTGACAAAAAAGATAGGAATGCCACTATGTGGCGAACAATGTTGAGGAGAATAAATATATATATACTCATATAATATATATACATAATAATATATTATTTATGTTTACATAGTATTAAATGTATTATTAAAAAATAATTTCGAAGTATTGCGCGAAAAATAGTCATCTCTGTTTTAGATTTTTTTTTTATAATAAAAATAGATACCTTTTTAGGTTTTTGTTTTAAAAATTTAAAATGAAATTGATATGTTCTAATATTGTACGTTACAATAGGTGTGGTATAAATAAGCTTATTTTTTAAAAATATTTTTTTTTAAATTAATACGATAATCGCTTTTTTATTAAAATTATTATTTATTAAAAATTTAATAAAAACATTGCTGTAACTAAATTATACATTTTTTATAGATTCTGCATTTTGGTATTGAATCAATCTAATAACAAAATAATTATTTTTTTAATTGGCATCAAAACAAAGAGGTAGTTTCATTTGGAAGATATGAAATAATTTATGTAATTAAATTATACATTTTTACATAAAGTGGTCATTTATTTTTTACATAATTTTGTATAATACATATTATAATATAATATATATAATTTTATTTATTAATTTATACATAAATATAACTGCGATGCACATGTACAGTAATTTATAATTACATTTTACATAATAGTTCCTCTCATTTTGACCTTTTTTTATACTTACATTTTTTTTTATTATATTCCCCTACCCAGGATATGCCTTGAACAATTATTCGAATATGCAAAAATAAATCTTATATCTAGATTAGCGTAAATCGTTAATAGATATACATTCATCAAAATGCATAGCAAAAATAACTAAGAAGCGCTCATTTTTTGAGTTTTTTTTTCACTTTCAATGTAAGATCTGGATGAGATTATTTTTTAGTTGCGTTTAAAAACACGACAGTAAAAAATATATGACATTTACCTATACACTTACACGCAACAATAATTAGCAGTTTATTTTAACAAACGTCAAAACTATAGTTTTATATTGACAATTATACTCAGTACTTAAAATATGTCATAAATTACCTATAGATAGAATTTACTAGTCATTACTTGTGTTATTACCTCAGAATTAGTTATTATTCTAACCATAGAATAATAACTAATTCTGAGGTAATAACCATATTACGTTTAAAAAGTGACTAAGATTAGATCTTGTACAAGTAATGGTACTTTTGGTATGTATAATCCTCTTTACTTTTAATATTTATGATATAATTTAGACTGTGCTATAGTACCTATTAAATTTTCTGTGATAAAGAAATAATTCAATTACCAAGGAGGATAGATAAAGGAGTGCAAGCTCTGTGTATTAAAAGTATTAAAGTCCGTTGAAAGACGACAAACTGATGGCGCTAGTGCAGCTAGCGCACTTCACTCCGTCAACAACTGCTACATTCATTTCATACTCTCCATACTCTCAAACTCTCTAGATCAGTGCCCTAGACACACCAGCGCCATCTCAATTTGTCACTTTTTTAGTTTAACGCCCATATAAGATTGTCCTCCTTATCTCTACCCTCCTTATCAATTACATTAAAATTAAATATTAAAGTGTTCTGTGGTTAAGTTAAGATTTATAGTAGAGACAGTGTTTCACATTTTACATACACTGCATAATTAATAGTTTTTTAGTCTCAAATTATTTTTTTTATTTTACAAGTATATTAAATACCAAGTCAATTGTCAATATAAAGTTTAAAAATATCAGTTTCGATTGCATTTAACATTTAACATTCAACACATACACAACTTATATTACAAAAAAAGAGGTTATGTATTGAGTCTGCATATCAAATATTTTTTGACACACATTGCTATTCGATTGAAACAGGCGTTACACGAAAATAAAGTTAAATAATTTTAAGTTGTAAAAAAGTGTTGCAAAAATATGCATCCGTGCGAAGTCGAAAGCAGGTAATTAATGTAGGAGATATTAATGTTATAACAGGCACAAAATAAAGCACTTTTAAATACGATGTATAGATGCAATCGAACCCAACATTTGACCTCAACTATTCAATTTTGCTAACAGTTACAAATGTTATCTTAGAATTGAGACTACATTTATTTCATTTATCCTAAATTGGTTGGCATTTCTAAAACCGGTTCCCGAAGCTCTGTAGAGTTTAAAAGATAGACAAAGAAAAATATTCGTTTACACATTTCAACATACATATTCATCGGAATCAGTGATGTTTTATAAATAACTATGACTAGATATCGTTATCGTCGCTGTGAAACCAAAATTTGTTATTTGCATAATAATATGAGTTAATGTCAAAAACAAAATTTTTGAAAAAAATTACATGAAAATTAAAAAAAAAGTAATGTACTTAATTTGAAACTTAGTGTTATTTTATGTACCTACCTAAAATATTATAGATATATTGTTATAGGTGAATTATTATATTAAGGTTTAAAGGCGACACTTGTGGGGGAATCGGCGCATGTGTACAATTGCGCACAAAATTGCTAAGAAAAATGACATTTTTTTTCTTATTTCGTATTTTTTCACCTCACTAATTTAACGTTACGGGCAGTGTTGATATTCCTTCCATAAAATCATCGTGCGATGTCGAAGAAGAACGTTTTTTAGGCATTTATTCACCACGACGTATTTACTAATACGATAAAACAATCTGTACGCAACAGTACACAAGAGACTCGAGACGCGCGAACGAAGTGCGGGAGGGGACGAGCGACTGAGTCTACCAATAAACCAATAACGTGTCGGCACACGTTATTGGTAGACTCAGCCGCTCACGCTCCTCTGCCCCCTCAAACACCTAAAAATAGAATTCTGCGCACATTTGCCGAGAAGTCTTTATTCGCTGCACGACCTATAGCATCCTCTACTTCGGGTACATTAATTAAACCACTTTATCGTCTTTTATCGTCCGACCGATTTATTAGAATTACAATTCGAAGTATATCACGTGTAGGGTTACAATATGGAAAATTATAAAGTCCTGACATAAAGCCTGATTTTCACAGAAAAGTCCTGAGATTTCGTCGCAAACGTAATTATTAGTATCACAAATTAATGAAAGTATTATTATGTTAGTTAATTACGTTGATTTGTCATACTATCCAAGGGAGATCATGTTTTTGGTTTGGTTGATTGAAATTTTCTAATAAAAAAATCTAAAAAATTTACTGTATTTTATTGAAAATCGAAAAATCCTGAGGTTTCCGAAATCCGGCTGCAATCCTGTCGGTACCCTAATAATCTTGAAATCTCAGGACAAATCGAGAGATCATTGTGGTAACCCTAATTATGTGCAGACATACGACGACGACCTCTCAGTCTATTTAGTCAGTTGTCAGTCTATTTAGACCTATTTAGTCAGTTGAACGGGTTCGTTCAACTGATCTGATACCCTTTCATACCACCGAATGAATCTGAATGAATGAACACCTCTTTTTGAAACGTCACGGAGCACTTTTCAATTAACCTCAGTCGACATACATAGATATGTAGCAGAAGCCATTTAATAACGGATTCAAATGGAATTGGCACACAGCTAGTCCTCATTATAACGTATGGACTAACGACGGGATAACTTTTATCCCTGTAACTCTTTCTCGTGGGATTATGATACAGTATGAACGTTAATTATGAAAATATTTTTTGAAAAGAAAATTTATCATTAATAATAACAAAACTTATTAAAAACTAGCTGAGCCCGACCACGCTTCGCTGTGATTTTCTTTGACATTCAACCAATGATATTATATGTTACTAGATTAGCAGTTTACGGCAGCGACGCGTTGACACTTCGAAGATGCCTGCAGGCATATCTGACGTCAGTTGCCTGCTTGACATTTAAGAAGCGTGACGCGTCCGTTAAAGTTAATTAGTAGCGTTAATTAGTGGATGAAACCAGACAAATATAGTTTACTTTAGCATAATGTATCCGTTTCAAAGCTACGTCTTTTGAACTGTCAAGTGGTTACGCATTTCTGAGAATCGTTTGTAAGACGTTACTTCTCTAGTATTTACACTGCATTCAACGGTCAGCGGTTGCCATTACAACCGCTAACTGCCACTTTAAATTTGACAGCCGTTATCGCTGGCGAGTTAGTTTTCCTCGCTTTCGGCAGATGGCGACAAAAAGCGATCGAGATTTATATTATTACGCAAATTTAGATATTGCGATTGAATATTGAAGCAATTTGAAGCAGATTGCAATTTGTGTAAAAATTTCAAGTCAATCCGTGGGCTAATTTTCGAGTGTTTGAGAGATACACAAACCAAACATTTTTATATATAATAAATAGATTAATATTTCTAAAAATATCTTAACAATTTTAAAAAAATGGCAAAAGGTTTTCTTGGCAGTTACAATCAGTTTATTTAAAAACTTAATAACTTGTAACAAATTTTATAAACTAAAATATATAAAAATTGCACCCGGGCGAAGCCGGGAGCAAGTTTAAATAAAATTCCCAGATTTTTTAAATTTCATCATAATTATTCTAAGAAAGTTTCGAGCCTATTACAGTTTTTTTAGACTTACCCAATTAAAGTTTTTATAAAACATCATTGATTTTGATCTAAGTTTCGTTTAAACATTGACTATAATTTATATAATAAGTATATAACTATAACATTAATCTACCAATATTTCATTACTCTATAAATTATCTCTACATCACGCTATAAAACCTTTATATAAACGTATTATATATTCGTAATATATTGAATTTGATGATATCGTAACTTTCATTAATAACATCAAAACCTACTTACGGAATGTATTATGCTTTATAACATGTAACAATAAGCATTCAAAGTGTATTGTATGTACTCACTATTTTATTTAATTTTTACATTTATTAAAAAAACAACGCTACGCAACCTCAAATTAAATAAGAACTAAAGATAGAGCCCTGTGGACGACAGAGTGAAGCCGGTAAAACTACATACGTGTACATAGATATACACTGTGTGTATAGATAGTGTGTGTGTGTATATAAAGGGTGTGTATTTATTTATTTATTTATTTATAAACGATGTGTGTATATACACGGCGTGTGTACATACACGATTTGTGTATATACACGGTGTGCGTATATACGTGGTGTGTGTACATACACGGCGTGTATATATACACGGTGTGTGTACATACACGGTGTGTGTACATACACGGCGCGTGTACATACACGGCGCGTGTACATACACGGTGTGTGTACATACACGGTGTGTGTATATACACAGTGTGTGTATATACACGGCGTGTATATATACACGGTTAAACCACACACAGTTAAACCAAACGCGCACATATGAAATCAAACTGCGCCTCGCCTTATTAAAATATTTACTAGTGAAAAAAAGTGTATAAAGTAAAAATAAAAAATCACATTGCACACATAAGTAAACTTGGAAATCAATATTAAAAAAAATATATTGAGGTTATACCTAGGAATACAAAATATAAATACAGTAAACGCACACACCTTTATAAAACCGGCTTCACTATGTTCACTACTATATCCGCAAAATTCTATCTATAGTTATTATTTTGTCTGAGATTTACCATTAAAAAAAAAACGCTACAGAACCAACAAAGCTGTATCATACGACATTATCTTTGCCTTCAGTTTAAAAAAATAAATAAACCAGCGACATCTCTAATATTTCCCGCGCCTAAAATTGACCAACCACTTACGAACTTTTCTAATAATTAATTTAGAATTTTCGTGCCTACGTCTTAAGGTTCATATTCATTTTGAAAACTAAACGCTTTTGACACTTCAAAATTTTGACAGAAAACAAAATTGTTTCTGTTTAACGATACCTCTATTTGGCAGTTTGTCTTGTTTTTAAAATTTCATTTGAAATCAATCAAAATTATCGCTATATTTATATTTTTAAATTATGTACTACAAATTCTAAAACCGAAAAATCATTTGAATTTTCAAACAGAATTGTTTTTCATTTTGTTTTAAATTTGAGCAATAATTGTGTAAATTTGTCAATTTCATACAATGACAATGCCTTTTTTAAAATTAGAATAATATTTTTCAAATTATTTTTACATTTTCCCTATGTATTGGTTATTTAAAGAGACATTTCGTTTTGTGACTTAAAAAAAAACACAATAGTTTGTAAATAGTAAAAAACCAATATTTTTAATTACTTAAATAAAAAAAATATTAAATAACTTCAAATAAGTAAACAAGCGAAGCAATGAAGACCTTCATTTATATTTGTTCATTTAAGTATAAGTTTTATTCATTTATAAATGGCTGCCAAATAATAATTATTTATTAGACAATTTATATTATATAGGTCTCAAAACGGTATTGGTGAATTCAACAATTAAAATGATTTAAATTCTTAAATAAATATAATACAAGGAAAACGTGATTACAAAGAGATTATTACTTATAATTATGACAAAGTGATCTTAATTAGTTAAATGTTAAAAAGCAATAATGAAAAATTCAAGATGGCGTCGAGAAACGCCATGTTGTTTTTGCTTGATTGAATTTCGACAGCTGCATTAATTAGAAATTAAAATACAGCAGCGTTCTGTTTGACGCAACTTCATTAGCTTACTGTAAGAACTGGGCCTTTAGCCAAGAGCACAATGCAAACGGGAGCGTTACGCTTATTAACGAAACGATAGAAAATAAAGCCCGGTGATTGGTTGTTCAACCATCACATAAGCGTAACGCTCCCGTTTGCATTGTGCTCTTGGCTAAGGGCCCTGGTACACACTAAGCGTTTTGAAGCATGCGCTTTTCTAACTCGCGCTTTCTTAGAGCGAGTATAGGTAGATTATTATATTAAGGTTTGAAGGCGAAACTTGTGGCACATGTGTACAATTGCGGACAAAAGTGCTAATGGAAATTATTTTTTTACTGCAGTTGTATTTTTTACCTCCTTTAACTTACCCACGATTTCATTTGTTTCCTTTTTAACATAACAATTCACGTCGTAAACCATTCTTCTGGCTTGCCGTGTTAAAACGTTTTTTTAGGCATTTTTTCCACAATGACGTAATACTAATACGATAAAACAATCTGTACGCAACAGTACACAAGAGACTCGAGACGCGCGAACAAAGTGCGCGAGGGGAAGAGCGACTGAGTCTACCAATAATGTGTCGGCACACGTTATTGGTAGACTCAGCCGCTCACGCTCCTCTGCCCCCTCAAACACCTAAAAATAGAATTCTGCGCATGTTTGCCGAGAAGTCTTTATTCGCTACTCGACCTATACACATTGAGCGCTTGGCGTTGCGTTAGAACTCAAAACGCGCGTTAGCAAAGCGCGCGTTTCAAAACGCCTAGTGTGTGCTCTAAACAAAGAGGAATTATTTTGATGGCCTCTTCCAATTCCCTCTTTATACAACAATTACCCAGGCTGACCCTTATAAATTTGTTAATCAAATTAATGTTCTATACAAATAACCGTTTTGAGATTTCATTTTTTGGAAAAATGTTCAATTGCGTAGGCAATAATAATAAAAAAACTTACCCACATTAATTGCAGAATGTACAATAAAATCTCAAAAGAGGTAGAAAATCACTAAATGTCTCTCATTAAATAATTCAAAGGAAATTCCACTACGATTTTTGTGCGATCTGAAGCCGACCTCGATTTAGGTACTTTTTAATAACAATTTTTTTTTTCAATATTTAATAAATATATTTACTAACATTTTATTAAAACTCTTAACATTGATTCATTAACTCTATAACTTTTCAATTATTATTTTTATTTGTAAGAAAGGAAATATTCAAGTTGGAAATGTTTTGCAAAGAAAAATATTTAGTTAGGTACACTTGAAGTGAGTCTGTGCTTTAAAAATAATAGAATAGAGTACTCTATACTTAAAATTATGACACAGAAGATAAAATATACAAATTCTCCATTACTTAGATGTGGCATCACTTTAAAAAAAAATCCCTCTTCCGTTCGTGTTCTGAATTTGAATCAAATGTTTTAAAATAATTTTTTTTTAAATATCGATAATATAATCGACATTAGTTCGTATGCTATGCATTCTATATTTAAATTTAAAATCTTAATAAAATTTGTAGACAGTGAGAAACGAATGTTCAAGTTCTAAATTTGAAACTTTCTAACCAATTATGGAATTTCTGTTCGATATTCAAATAGCTTGATCGTCCCACATCTACGTGGCGGACCAGAGACAAGTACAGTGTCAAAGATTAGACAGTTTACAGAACGGAGACATCTCGCCGTTAATTTTTTAACCGCTCAGTCTTATGGCGTTTTGATTTAACTTTTTTTCGTATTTTTTTTATCGATTTAACAAACAACAGTTTACTCGGGCTTAAGACGATGCCATTGCACGATGGTCTGCCGCGGTTTCGTTATCATATCCTGCCAGTGTTTTGTCTCGGTGGCGCCGGAGCCATTTTTGCCTGAAAAATAATAAATATTTTTTAATGGAAATTACCTGAAATTAAAGATTTTTAGAATACAAATATAATAATGACATTTAAAAAATATAGAATGACCAGCTGTTGCCCGCGACTTCGTCCGCATTAAAAAAGATAAAAAGCAGCCTATCACGTGTCCTTACTTCTAAATGTTTATCTACCAAGTTTCATGAAAATCGGTTAATTCGTTTAAGAGTGATGGAGGAACATACATACATATACATACAGAAAAAAAATCTAAAAATGGTCAATTTAGTTTCAGTATCATGTGTAGAGCCTATATACACAATATTTTTGAAAACAAAGTAAATTACTCCATGACCGACCCCCCTACAGATTTATTATTAGTATTGATAATATTGATATTCAATGCAAAAAAAACTTAATTTTTTTTTTCTATTAATTATAAACAATTAAAAATTGATAAAATTTTTAAAAATATATCACGGGACTATGAACGCGCCACGATTAGTCACCATAGTTGTGACGTCATAATGTTAAAGCTATTTTAGAACAGTAGCACTACCATGAGTTGCTATCGAAATCTTATGTTAGTTTACTTCTGTCGATAACGAACCTTTCACCCTTCAATGTGCTAGTGAATGATTTTACTACTAACGTTACGGTATTTCTCGAGAGCATCAGTCAAATTTGTAACTCATGGTACCGATTTTGTATAGAAATGTCAAGTTAAACGTTAGTCGGTAATGGTCGCTAGCGACTACATTCGATAGGTTTTTTACTTATGCAACTCATGTTATTGGTTTTAGTTCTTTGGTGACCGCTAGAGGCGCTGTACAAGCGTTTACGGCTATTATTGATACGTACGTGATTTGACAAAACTAACATTATGACGTCACGCGCGCTCAGTAGCACTACCATGAGTTTATGACTACCGAAATCGCTAGCGAGAGATGAACGAGAACGTAAAATATTTGTATGAAAAATTGTACAGCGCCTCTAGCGGTCACCAAAGAACTAAAACCAGTAACATGAGTTGCATAAGTAAAAAACCTATCGAATGTAGTCGCTAGCGACCATTACCGACTAACGTTTAACTTGACATTTCTATACAAAATCGGTACCATGAGTTACAAATTTGACTGATGCTCTCGAGAAATACCGTAACGTTAGTAGTTAAATTATTCACTAGCACATTGAAGTGTGAAAGGTTCGTTATCGACAGAAGTAAACTAACGTAAGATTTCGATAGCAAGTCATGGTAGTGCTACGGGTTTGTTCGGACGCGGTCGGCGCGTCTTCGGTACTGGATTCAAAAATTAATTTTTATTTTGCTAGAAACTCAACTGAGTATCATTGACATCAACTTAGTACACCTTAACTGTGTATCATCTGTCGTTTTTTGTGTGTAAATAAATAAATAAATATTACTTCTGAGTTACTGCGAAAAAAAAAATAGTTGTGTTATAAAACTTATATTAACTTATATGATCTTTCCATTTATCACAAAAAAATATATATAAAAATCCAATTGGTCTTTAGTCTTACCGGCCAGCAGTATCCGTCCAATGAGCTCGTTCCTTCCGATGTTGTCGAAGTCCATGACTTGGACGTCGAGCGAGCACTCCCTTATCTTCTCCCACGGCACGTTGAACGAGAAGGAGTCATTGAACACCGGGTTCAGGGTGCACTTGAAGATGGCAGTCTTGCGTTTCTCTATGCGTTTGTCGCCGAACTGCAACCACACCTTCACGTACGGGTCTGAAAAATCACAGTTCAATTGTTAAGCATATATTATTACTAGCTGGTGCCCGCGACTTCGTACGCGATGATAAATTAAAAATATAAAAGCAATTACAACGCTTGACAACTTGTTGTTATAACACATTGGCCGGGCGTCAGTTACAGTTTTATATGTTAGATAATCCCTCGGGAACATTACTTTTTTCTTGGATGAAAGGTACCCTATGTCCTTTCTGGTGTCCCAGACAAAGTGTATGCAAAATTTCATGATGATCGGTTCAGTAGTTTTGCCGTGAAAGCGAGACAGACAGACAGAGTTACTTTCGCATTTATAATATTAGTAAGGATGTTGACACTAGCTGGCGCCGGCGACTTCGTCCGCGTTGTAAAAGAAAAAGTGGCCTATCCTGTGTCCTGTACGTCTAAATGTTTATCTACCAAGTTTCTTGAAAATCAGTTAATTCGTTTAAGAGTTATGGAGTTACACTTACAGATTTATTATTAGTATAGTATTGATTGATTGATACAACGAAGTTATATTATTATGCAGGCTATATAACATTTTGAACGCGGATCAAGTCGCGGGCAACAGATTTACTCTTAAAAATTTTACGTATATAATATACTAGCTGGTGCTCGCGACTTCGTACGCGTAGAAAAGTATAAAACGTAATCTACCGTATTTTGGATAGATGGCGCTATCTCCCGGGCCAAGCCGCTAGTATTTACTTTTATTTTAGATTTCCCGTAGAAATGAAGCGTTTTCCCGCGGTAAAAAGTAGCCTATGTTCATCACGGATAATGTCGGCTTCTAATGGTGAAAGAATTTTTCAAATCGGTCCAGTAGTTTCGGAGCCTTTTCTATACAAACAAACAAACAAACAATCCAATCTTTCCTCTTTATAATATTAGTATAGATTTACATTTAATTTTATTCATTTACTGTGTGCATTTTAATTAAAAACATAAATGAAAGTACTGAAAAAAATATCAAGTGATAAACTCAGATTAATGACGCTTTTAATTTAAAGAAGGCAATAGCAATTACTCATACGGCCTAGTTGCAAAACGAAACTTTCCCGTAATTGGGGGAGAGTTTCAAGATGTTTTATCTTGATTTATGTACACTTCAGACTCGAAAGCGGGCTTACTTCGATATTCGTGTACGAATTTTCGTTACGATTACGTTTAGGCGGATTTCACGACAAACTCTGTGTTTTCAAAGTTTCAAATTTCGCACCGTTTTCCATGGAAATGACTAGTTTTATCGATAAACTTAATATTACCGTTTTTGTAGAGAATTTTCCATTCTTTCTTTTTTATAAGTATACCTCATAGCGGTAAGATCGACGGGAACGAAGATATAGGCAAAAAACCAAAAAAAGGTAATTTTTTTCACCGTTTTTTGGCTGTCAAAAGTTATGCCCACTCCTGGACTCATGGGACTCTTCAGAGGATACTTGGGGAGCTAACAGGTTCGTGTATACAAATTTTCAGCTTGGTTGGAGTTTTTCCGAAGTGAAATGCTAAAGTTATTGCATTATAAGTATAGAAAACTGAAATACTCGTAGCTTTATTTTATACTAGCTGATGCTCGGGACTTCGTCCGCGTTGAATAGTATAAAATTATAAAGTTATCAAGATACCGGTAGATACCGTGGAGCGGATCGCTAAAAATATCACCCAGCAGTTCTACCCAAATCCGATAGATGGCGCTGTCAAGTGTATCCCAAGGCCAAGCCGCTAGTATTTACTTTTATTTTAGATTTCCCGTAGGAATGAAGCATTTTCTCGCGGTAAAAAGTAGCCTATGTTCATCGCGGATAATGTCGGCTTCCAATGGTAAAAGAATTTTTCAAATCGGTCCATTAGTTTCGGAGCCTATTCTATGCAAACAAACAAACAAACAATTAAATCTGTCCTCTTTATAATATTAGTATAGATTGTATGCCTCCGATAAGAAAGGTATCTTTGAAAATATCAACTTCTTGCGAAGCCGAGTTATTATTATTATCATCAATACTAATAATAAATCTGTAAGTGTAGGTATGTATGTATGTTCCTCCATCACTCTTAAACGAATTAATTGATTTTCACGAAACTTGGTAGATAAACATTTAGACGTACGTGACACAGGATATTAGGCTAGTAATAAAATAAAAACCTCAATAGGTAACTTATTATTATCATTATTGTCCCTATAGTAGTTATTATTATAAATTAATAGCTTTTCGTACACACGCTTTCTGGTTTCTTTGTAGACTCTACAAAACCTTGAAGGCAGGACGCGAAAAGTAAAATAGTATATGAAAATCTAGAAAAAGATTTTACTATATTATTGTACTTAATATATATACAGCTAAGTAATTATTAACCTAATTAATTTTAAGTTTATTTAAATAATACTGCAAAAACTTAGTTGGATCTTTGAATAATAATGTATTTTTCAAAGCATACTTAACCTACTCTAATAATTAGCCAACATAATTAAAATATCCTAGACGGTTACTAGACCGGTTTAATTGGGTAGTTAGTATATTTAATACTAGCTAGTGCTCGCGACTTCGTCCGCGTTGAAAAGTATAAAACGCCATCTACCGTGGAGCGGATCGCTAAAAATATCACCAAGCAGTTGTCGTGTTAGCCGCTTCACCTAATTCTGGATGATGGCGCTGTCAAGTGTATCCCGGGCCAAGCCGCTAGTATTTACTTTTATTTTAGATTTCCCGTAGGAATGAAGCATTTTCTCGCGGTAAAAAGTAGCCTATGTTCATCGCGGATAATGTCGGCTTCCAATGGTAAAAGAATTTTTCAAATCGGTCCATTAGTTTCGGAGCCTATTCTATGCAAACAAACAAACAAACAATTAAATCTGTCCTCTTTATAATATTAGTATAGATTGTATGCCTCCGATAAGAAAGGTATCTTTGAAAATATCAACTTCTTGCGAAGCCGAGTTATTATTATTATCATCAATACTAATAATAAATCTGTAAGTGTAGGTATGTATGTATGTTCCTCCATCACTCTTAAACGAATTAATTGATTTTCACGAAACTTGGTAGATAAACATTTAGACGTACGTGACACAGGATATTAGGCTAGTAATAAAATAAAAACCTCAATAGGTAACTTATTATTATCATTATTGTCCCTATAGTAGTTATTATTATAAATTAATAGCTTTTCGTACACACGCTTTCTGGTTTCTTTGTAGACTCTACAAAACCTTGAAGGCAGGACGCGAAAAGTAAAATAGTATATGAAAATCTAGAAAAAGATTTTACTATATTATTGTACTTAATATATATACAGCTAAGTAATTATTAACCTAATTAATTTTAAGTTTATTTAAATAATACTGCAAAAACTTAGTTGGATCTTTGAATAATAATGTATTTTTCAAAGCATACTTAACCTACTCTAATAATTAGCCAACATAATTAAAATATCCTAGACGGTTACTAGACCGGTTTAATTGGGTAGTTAGTATATTTAATACTAGCTAGTGCTCGCGACTTCGTCCGCGTTGAAAAGTATAAAACGCCATCTACCGTGGAGCGGATCGCTAAAAATATCACCAAGCAGTTGTCGTGTTAGCCGCTTCACCTAATTCTGGATGATGGCGCTGTCAAGTGTATCCCGGGCCAAGCCGCTAGTATTTACTTTTATTTTAGATTTCCCGTAGGAATGAAGCATTTTCCCGCGGTAAAAAGTAGCCTATGTTCATCACGGATAATGTTGGCTTCTAATGGTAAAAGAATTTTTCAAATCGGTCCAGTAGTTTCGAAGCCTATTCAATACAAACAAACAATTCAATAGTATAGACTAACTGAAGCTCGCGACTTCGTTCGCAATAAAAAAATGAAGCCTGACTAAATATAAATAAGCAATAATATAACAGTCGAAATCTTCATTGCTATCAAACGTATGGCAGGTGTCTTAGTATCTTAGTTTTATAAGATTTTTATAGCCTAGTATTTAAAATTTGAAAAATTTTGAAATATATCAAAAAATATATATCAAAAGTTAAAAAAATTAAAATAGTGAATGTTAAAAATCACTCAAAATACCACATTATTAGGTAATTACCAGATTTCCCGTTTATATCCTTAGCCTTCAGATTCCTGGCCTTCAGCAGGCTGAGGGTTAAGACACTGTTGCTTGGATGGTAACACAGTGACGTCAGCAGTTCACCACACTTATCCTTCGCTGGAGGTTTCAGCGCTTTCCAGAAGGATGGTTTTTCGCTTAGATCAACCTGAAAAAAAGTAATGATGCACTACAAATATGCATGGTGTATGGTCGTGTGTATGTGTGTTAGACTTAGGGTTCCTGTGGAAGATCAGTATGCTGGCCTACGCCAGCAAAATACTGAGTAGAGACCTATTTGTGACTAAGTAGCTCATTCTTTTTTCTTTTTATTATTTTTAATTTTCATTGTCGTTGTGTTATGTTATGTTTCTTAGCGCCTGTTTCACAAACGTCAAGTATGACGTAACTGTCATTTAAAGTCACCGGTAACCGGGGATAATGGAGCTGGTATACCTTTGTATGTACGGTAAACGTCCCAAACATTGAATAGAAAATAATAATAAAAAATCGGCTATCGATGGATGCACTGAGTGAATAATTCAATAAAACAGAAAATGATTTCTAAAAGTAACTAATCAACACTTTACTTGACGTTGATGAAACAGGCGCTTACTGTTACTATGTTTATGTTACTTGTGTTGTGTTACTAAGTTGCAAATAAATGTTATATTATTGTTAAATATGGAGACATTGGAAGGTTTCAAAGCTATTTCAGATATCAGAAAATTTTACAAGCCCATTGGTCGAGGGTAAGGGTGCTTGTCTAACGTCTCAGTAGCCCCGGGTTCGATTCAAGACTTGATAAACTTTGGAAATGAACTTATCAAAGTTGGCTCTGGTGTTGCCTCCAAATTCTTGCCTTGTTTGATGACTAACATAATAAAGATGAAAAATACCTGGCAAAGAGGCAGGAACACTTCTCCGATGGAGTCGTCCCTCGAGAATCGGTCGTAGTCGAAAACGTGCAGATGAAGCACCTAGAAATTGAAAAAATATTTCCTTTATAACGCGAACAAAGACTAATTCTGTCTGCTAGAGAACCAGTATCAGTTCGTCCATTGCTGAAATATTGTAATCGCCACGTAAACTAAAGCTCTCTAACAATACCTACCACGTTGAGAGACTGTAGTACTTTTTTGATAGACCCAATAGGTCAAGCCGTTTAGAAGTTTTATGTGAAAAAGATAAGTATGGAAGGATAATTCTTACTACCCGTTGTCCTATTACCCGTTTTCCCGTAGGAATGAAGCATTTTCCCGCGATAAAAAGTAGCCTATGTTCATCACAGATAATGTCGGCTTCTAATGGTAAAAGAATTTTTCAAATCGGTCCAGTAGTTTCGGAGCCTATTCTATACAAACAAACAAACAAACAAACAATCAAATCTTTCCTCTTTATAATATTATTATAGACTAGTATATGCTCGCGACTTCGTCCGCGTACAATCGCTACCAAACTTCACAGGATTACCCGCTGAACTTATCTGAAGATTGTCTGAAAATTTCATCAAAATCAGTTCAGCTGTTTACGAGTCCATAAGGAACATACATAGACACATATATCGTCTTTTATATTTATATGAAAATTATGTATAGAAAATACAGATCTAGGTATTAATTTGTTGTGAGTCATCTTGTAATGAAAGACGATAATGTGTTTACCCTGTCTGGAGAAAACGTAATAATTGAAGGACGTCTAAAATAGGTACATTTAGCTCGAAGGTAATTACATGAATTGACTACAACGAACGAATCAGTCAATAGAAATACCAATTATAATTATAATAATAATAATATGTATGTATTCATATTTATAAAAGCGATCGTCTATGTCTTAATAATACGGTGCCGGTTTTTTAATTTTCAGTCAGGAATAATACTAAGATAAAAGTTTCGATTTTTTTTGAATTGTCCTCATAAAAATCTCGTCCAAATCTGTTCAGCCGTTCCTGTTTGGCTGTTTCGCCGTGTTTAACACTATTTTGCCGCGTTCAACGCTGTCTCGCCGCATTCAACACTATATTGTCACGTTCAACGCTGTTTAGCCGCATTCAACACTATTTTGCCGCGTTCAACGCTGTCTCGCCGCATTCAACACTATATTGTCACGTTCAACGCTGTTTCGCCGCGTTCAACACTATTTTGCTGCGTTCAGCGCTGTTTCGTCGCGTTCCGCGCTATACGCGACTTCCCTTTAACCGTCCGCAATGAGACTTGTAACCAAAATCGTCGGCGTTAGCAATTGGAAACTAAGTTTAGATACCGCCTGCCACTCATTTATCATTTAAAATTGGAAATTATGACGTTTTATTAAACATTTTGAAAATAAAACTTACCCGACTTTGGAGTTTTTGTATCGGGAATCCTTCGAAGTAGAACGTCTCGTTCCATCTGGGGTTGAGGGTGCGGCGCTTTATCTTCGTCTCCAGTCTGTGCTTTTTGTCTGGCAAAAGTGTGACCCTCACGTACGGATCCGAGGTGCCGCTCAAGTCTTTCGCCGGGAGCTCTTTCCCCTGGAGACATTTATTTAATTGAATAATAATGAAAAACGCCAGAAACCAAATAGGTACTGCTAGTCCTTGCTAAAGTTTGTGGAGTTCCATCAAGTTGACCGCCAATAGTGGCATTACTTGTGTTAATAGGCGACGTCTAGCGTTTAGAGGACCGTAAGCCTGACACCTTTTACATTAAAAACAATATGACTGAAATGCTTATTAATTACAGTACCAGATGGAGGCAGTTTCAGTCGCTTCTGAGAGGCCACTACACTACCATATAATAGAATGAATAAACATGTAAGTTTTTGTTTAATACGCCATTATCTCGTCACGAACTGAATATCTCGTGCTTATTACCAAAACAAATAACATTATGAAAACATTACTAGTGTTTACGTAAACAATTTACACCTTTTTTGTTTATGGAAGACATTACTGAATACCTATTATTGGAAAATTTATGGAGTGTTTCATAAATCATTTCTTCTCAATCGGGGGACGTCTAGGAGGAGACGTCCTCCAGTTTTACAGTGCAGAGTACTGAACAGATCGACCGGTTTGGAAGCACCTCTATACAAACGGTACAGAGTACTGATCCAAAATGCTTCTAGTGGGTCCTATTGAAGATTTATGGGAGCCTTTCCAATAGGACTAGTGGGAAGCATCTTGGATCAGTACTCTGTGCAGTATGTATAGACGTGCTTCCAAACGCAGATTAAAAAACACTAATTATGCTGTACCACTGCCACCTATACAAGATATCTGACCTGTGTCATAGGAATCATATCCGGTAGGACAAATAAGAAGAGAAACTGTCTTATAATATAAAATAGTCATGGAGAATAGAGGTAAGGAGGTTCTATACATGAGAAAGTGTCCGTCGAATACTCTCAATTAGGCGGTGCTATAGTAGCATTGGGGCGTGGCTTTCTAGAAGCATTTTAATTACGGCTATTTCATGAACTAGGCAACCAACCAATCATCTATACTTAATATTATAAAGAGGAAAGATTTATTGTTTGTTTGTTTGTATAGAATAGGCTCCGAAACTACTGGACCGATTTCAAAAATTCTTTTACCATTAGAAGCCGAAATTATCCGTGATGAACATAGGCTACTTTTTACCGCGGGAAAATGCTTCATTCCTACGGAAAAACGGGTAATAGGACAACGGGTAGTAAGAATACTTCTTCTAAACGGCTTCAACGATTGGGTTGAAATTTTGTATTGTGTATTTCCATCATGGTTTCACAGACATAATGTATTATATTTTATAAAGGTACGCGGACGAAGTCGCGTGCAACAGCTAGTATGAAATATTAAGGCTACACTAGGGCCATTCTGGTCAATCAACTTGCCTTCTGGAGTTATTCTAAAATGTAGCCCTCAAAGTTTGTAATAATTCAAGATTATTTTAGAGAGAACTAGTCATTAGTTTTTCATTTATGTAAACTTCTTATTTATGAACCACTATTTAATGTTTTTATTTTAGCTTTTTTTTATGTTAAGGTTGACAGACAAGCTGACGGTCCACTTGATGGTAGGTGGCTACCGTCGCCTATAACACAAGCAACGCCATAAGTGCCACAAGTGCGCTGCCGACCATACAAGGATTAAGGATAAGGGATAAGGGGTAATGGGCTCTGGCATCCCTTACTCACTCACCGAAACACAACAGCACATAATGCTGTTATTTCACGGTGGTATTCTGTAAGGTGATGGTTACTGCCGCCAGACGGGCTGCCCAAATGACTGCGAAACGCAATGTGCCCTACCACTACTTTTCAAATCCAGATCAGTCAATTTTGAAAATTATATTAAAATTTCCAAAGTTGACCCCGCCGAGAATCGAACCCGGGGCCGTTGAAACGCTAGACAAGCGCCCATGCCACTCGTCCAACGGGCTTGTCAAAATTTCATGAACTAGACAACCAACCAATCATAAATCAAACACCGCAATGCTACACTAGCGCCATTCTGGTCAATTTATGAACCACTATTTAATGCTTTTGGCTTGCCACATTTTCAGTTTAACACCCATATAAGTTGGACCTCCATACCTCTATAACAGTAATATGGACTGCTCCTCTCACCTGTATGATCCTCAATATCAGCGTCGTGTTCTGGAAGTCGTACTCCAATGAGAAGTGTATCTGTCCCACATTCTCTGAGGGCTCAGAGTTGTCGATATACATGTCCACCAGCGAAATCGACCGGTTCTGAAGGAACGCCATCTGTTAGTCCAAGTTAACAACTTTAATGTGTTGCCAAGGACGTCACATTGTCATTAATGAGAACTACGTAAGAATATGTAAATATTTTGATTTATGTAAATCTAAATATTAATGCAGGGTTATCTTAGGGAAAAATTGTGAAAAAAAAAGGAAACGTGGAAGTTAAGTATGTGTTGTTGTGAAATAAGTAATAAAAGGACTCAAGTTAAGTAGGCTAAAAACTTAACATGAGTTTATAATAATAACAATAAACACATCATACACGAGTATGATGTGCAACATCTGACATCTTTTATTTAATCACGATTCACTATTGAATTATGTAATATTTTTTGGAATATTTCTATATTCTATGTTTTTTGGAATACTCTCACAAATTCTTGCTGTTAAAAAGGTTAAATTCTTGTTTTATTTCGAATAAAATTTTCCCGATGCTGGCTAAGCATACAATAGGTGTAATTTGTGTAATATAAACAATGATATTATATGTTACTTGATTAGCAGTTTACGGCAGCGACGCGTTGACATTTCGAAGATGCCTGCAGGCATATCTGACGTCAGTTGTCTGCTTAACATTTAGGGAGCGTGACGCGTCCGTTAAAGTTAATTAGTAGCGTTAATTAGTGGATGAAACGAGACAAATATAGTTTACTTTGGCATAATGTATCGGTTTCAAAGCTACGTCTTTTGAACTGTCAAATGGTTACGCATTTTTGAGAATCGTTTGTAAGACGTTACTTCTCTAGTGCTGAACTCACTATACAGCTGAACTCATATGCTCACTGAACATAAACGTATGTGTAAAATAAATTGAAAACAATAATCCTGCATTAATATTTAAAATATTATATAGGTATAATAATTAATTAAATTATAAAGATTAAGATATTAAATTATATAAGGAAAAACAAATATTTGTGGCTTTATTTTGCACTAACTTACTTTCAATTTACTAAAAGTCATAAAATTTTTAATATGCACGGATTAAAAAGAAAAGAGTATATGAAATCATATTAAAAGTAAATTGGAAATAAAACCACAATTATCTCACACATATTACACAATATCAATTGTGTAATATTTTAATATGAAAGTAATTAATTATTTGTATCATAAAGAAAACTCAAAATCATGTTAAAATATAATTTCCATAATCTACTTATTTAAGCGAGTTATATTTACACTAATTTTATGAATATTGTCAATATTATAACTCATTTACTATAACTAGAAAATACATACGTAATCGAATTTTAATATAATAATTAAAAAATAAAACACATTTTAAAAGACAAATTATTGTTAATTTATTTTTAAAATTATATACTTTAAGTATGAAGGAATTTAATAAATAAATAATTGAGATATCATTTTATAAAACTTAGATAATATTAAAAGTATCATAAAATAATATTTCCTATAGTTAAGCCAAGGAGACAACGCAAGCAATGTAAATAAATCGGTCCTCATACGAAGCGGCCGACGTCATCTTTTTCAAGCATCAATCTACTAAATATAGCATGCCATACAAAACACTACGAACTTTCTTCTTCTCTTTTAATGTCTTGGCTCCATCAGATCTTCTCCGATGATTTTGCCAGTGTCATTTGTAAAAATAGCTACTTGTAATAATTAAAAATAAAAAATAGCAGATCCCGAGACCAGTCAGTCAAGTCAAATCAAGTCTATTATTTTGCTTAGTTTTCCAAAACAGGTCCGTCAAGTCCAAAATGGTCAGGTCAAGTCCACTACGAACTTTCTTCTTCTTCTCTTTTAATGTCTTGGCTCCATCAGATATTCTCCGATGATTTTGCCAGTGTCATTAGTAAAAATAGCAATTTGTAATAGCCTTTTTTTAAATAAAAAAGGCAAAATTTAAATTAAAAATCAAAAATAGCAGGTCCCGAGACTAGTCAGTCAAGTCAAGTCTATAATTTTGCTTAGTTTTCCAAAACAGGTCCTTCAAGTCCAAAGCAGTCAGGTCAAGTCCTATGGAACACTTAAAAATTACAAATGCGTAGAGCTTGAACTCTGTCATCCGTCATTTAAAACCAACCAAACATCTGCCATTTAAAGAAAATATGTCTTTACGTCGTTTTAGGCGTACTTTTTATGTGCCGCTTTGGCATTTGTGACGCAAAATCCATGGTTGTAGTAGATTGATGGTTTCAAGGTATAGTAAGCCATCTTGACAACCCTTGGTAGTTGTATGTACAATTTTTGCGTTGTTTCGTTGGCCTTGCTTTAGAATCAAATTCGATTACGTACCTACGCTACTCACTAAAATTTTTAAACCTAATGATATCACGGTGCATTAAAACAAAGTTATTTTTTAATCACTTCAAATGTGTTCTAAGAAAAATCTATAAAAATTACTTCAAAAAAATGATCGTGAAATCTTGCTAATTGCATACCTACTCGTATTCTATGGTTATATTCTACGAAACTATTCTATTTTATTTTTTTAAAAAAACGTGATATAAAAACCGTGTGTTTAGAAGAAATAAAAAAAAAAAACTCCGTGACGTAAAAAAATGTGAGCACTCGAGTTTTAAAAGAGCGTTTGTTTGAAAAAAATCATAAATGAAATTATTTATAAAAATATTCTTTTGAAAGCTGTGTGTGTCATTTTTTTGCTAATTGTACTAAAGATTAGTTTAAAAAAAAGCCTAAACTCTATTTCTAAGCGAACTTTTCAACTTCTAAGCATTATTTAAAAAAAAAATTAAGCTTTTAAAAAAGAGTTCAGAAAGCCGGTTTTTCCCCGTCTATTTTTTTCAATACAACCTCCTCTACCTACCATATTTGAAGGAGAAAGCATGGAAAGAGAATCCATAGTTAAGACAAACAGATTTCACAGAAAAAAACGAAAAAAAAAAACACATTCAAAACCTCTCCACACTACACTACAAAAACACTTGTTGTCTACAGTTCTAATTTTTGAATTAGGAACTAAAATTTGTCCAGCAAAGATGGCGTCCATGCGAATCGACGCCACACTAATTTATGATTATTGATATTTGATAAAGGATTTGCGTCATCCTTGTTTACTTTTCGTGATTATTCGTTTTGATTTTTCCTACCGCAAATATCATATTGGTTATTCTCCACGGTTTGCTTTACAAATATATACTTAATATGTAAATGTTATACATTTAGGTAATATTAATAAATGTTTTATGTTTGTTACCTCATAACTTTCGATTCTTTTTTTATTTGAAGTTCCCGTGTGGTCCCATTTCAATTTGGTCCAGTTCTGAGAATGGCATCCATGAGAAAATACCATGAGACGGTTTGGAGTCGGTTTATTTTTTGTTAAAAAGAGTTATTGGATGTACTATTTAAGTAGTACTATTTTATCCATGTTAGTACGGTACGAAGATTTTTTTAGAATTTAATTATCTCCCAAGTGGGTAAGCATTTCTGTTATTTCTTTGTCTTATTGAGCAGTTGGTTTCGAACGCAACCCTCGGGGACGAGAGGAATAAATAATTCATCGACGAGCGCTCAATAAAAGGCTAAATTGATAGTATTCCAAGCCACGAAATGTTACAGAAAAAAACTATTTGGTGCTCCAATTCTGGCATGAAACTGGCTGAATAGGTTCGCGCCCAATTCTTGCCGATTCTAGCCACCTTTAAATTTTGTTTTCTCTCTAGTAACTCTCTCTACATACATACATACATACATACATATATACAATACAGATTTATTATTACTATTGATTATACAATGTAAAATTTAAGCAGTTTAATATTCTCCAATTGACTTTAACTGGATTTTCTCATACATAAATATTCCAGTTAATTTCCGTCAAAAGGTTTGGGTTTTTCTAATTTACTCTTTCGAGTTGTGTGGTCCAATATATAAACTGTTGGCCTTATGTTAGTGCGTATTTATAGGTGTTCGCGTGTGCAGAAAATATGTGTGGAAGTTGTTTTAAATATACATATTGATTGTTTTTAGGAACACCAACAAAAAGTGTTTGAAATAGATTTTTTTTTATTTATTTACACACAAAAAACATTAAAACAATAGATAGTGTACTATAAACTCTGTTGAGTTTAATAGTGATAAAAACATATACACAGTACGGATGTCAAAAATGAAACTTCTTTTTCAATATATGAATAGTAAGTGGTTGTACGGTCTTGCACAGACGTTACAAGAATCGTCACGTGAGTTACGTTGGCGCGTCACACAAATTTCTACCTTTATGTATATTTTACTCTCATCGTAAAGAGATTTCGCTTAAAAAAACCACTTTTAACCAAGCTAAATGTGCGACCAGGCTTTTTGTAATTTCCTCGATCGAGCAGCTGTTCCAGTTGGCTCTTGACAGAGACCAGTTAAAGAAGTTGATGGCTAACCTTTAGGATTGAAGAGGCACACATTTATAAAGAGAGAGAGAGAGAAAGAGAGAGAAAGAGAGAGAAAGAGAAAGAGAGAGAAAGAGAGACACAGAGCTTATTAAACAGTCCAATCGCGTCTGCTTTTAACTTGGACCACAGCGAATCCGTTTGCTGTGCGGTTGGTGTCAATGAATAATTCACATGCAACCCCACTTCGTTTGGGACACATTTTATGAATATTTTTCTGACAGTATACGACTGAATGGTTTTTTCTAGAATATAAGCCAAATGTCTCGTTATATAGTAATAATGGGTGAAGACAATAAATAATCACAGATTTCGTGCCTCACGCCACTATCGAGCACATTGGAAATGCATCTACGGAATTCGAAATTATGTTGTTCTGACTTGTTGACTTCTTTCAAAAAGGTTAAGGTACAGGGCAAACCCTTAACCCGATCGTCTTTATTTTAAGCTCAAATTGTAGCTGACTAAATTGTTCAGAGGAGTTTTTCTCAATTTTTTTTATATCATTCTTCGTTTCTAAAATATCGAGCGCCAAAATCAAAAATTCGGAAAAATATTCAAATTTTTTTTACTATTTCGGCCATAACATTTTTCGTTTTTGACTTTTTCGAAAAAATCTTCTTGCACCTTACAGCTCTTGTAAATTACGCGTCTTTTGAACCCTTTTTGAATATCACATCTTTACAACCATTTGAGATATAAGGGGATTGCACTTTTTCGTGAAATCGGGGCCTATACTGAAGCGAACGAAAAGACATTTCCAATGTCGAAAAAAGAAAAAAGGAGTAAGCACTACTATTTTCCCAATTGTTTTCATACGTTAACAGTCCAAGTGATAAATGTCTAAACGAAGAACATTAAAAGATAGCTAACAAGAACTCACAAACGGAAAAGTAATAAGCAATGAACTCCAGTACCTACCATATATCATATATTGCCAATAAAGCTCAAATTCTTCACACAAATAAGGGGTAAGTGTAGTTAAATAAATCTCAGTCTGTCGAATTCTTTTTCAGCGAAATGCGAAACAGACACAATAAAGAAAATCTGTTCCACAGTAAGCCGAAGACACAGTAAGTAAGGTTTCAGCAGAAATCAAACCTGTAACCGCCAGAGTCGGATATATTCAACATTTGTTTTCGTGTCCATTTCGCCAGAACCGTATATATACATTCAAAAAAATTATAATATACTCGTATGCACTTCATTCGCGCCCATTATTCTAGGACGTTGAATTTTTTATTTTAAGATGATTCTTCGGGTTATGGAAAATCGGGTTACAATTTTTTTTTCGGTTTCTTGCAGGACAACGTCTGTCTGGTTACAGTCTGGTCTGGTCTGGTCTGGTGATAAGTTACAAAATTTTACAAAAAAATATACTATAGTGTGCTTCTATATAATGAAAAAGAAAGAGATTTTGAAAACTAAATTTAGTTGTTTTACTATATATATATACCTATATTTTATTATATTACTTTTATATTTATATATCACTGTTTCATATTAAAATTTTATTAAATTCATTTCAATTTCATATTTCATTCATTCAAAATTCATATTACATGCTTAAATTAGACATCCGCAACCTTATCAGGCTGTCCGAAGACAGGCCTCCTCCAGACTATGCCACCAGATCATCGTCCCATCTTCGCAGTTGCCTTTCCTTTTTTTTTTTTTTTTTTTTTTTATTAGAGATGGGTTTGCTCTTGGCCAACAACCAGCTGGGTAGCAAGGGAGAGGCCTAAGATGGAACAAGCTCACCCAGAAGATGCCTATTCACTCGAACTTTGAAAAGATTAGTGTTATATGAACTCGGAAACACAGACGCAGGCAGGGAGTTCCAAACCTTGGCGGTGCGCATTATAAAGGATGTTTTAAAGCGCTTGGTTCGAAAAGGGGGGATTTCGACAAGATGAGGATGGTAACCAGCCGTACGTCTGTATGTCCGATGGAAGAAAGGGGAAGGCGGTATGAGCTCATGGAGCCCCTGAGCACACTCACCGAAGTACATCTTATAAAAGACACATAGACTGGCAATTTTGCGTCTATGTGCCAGGCTCTGCATCTTAGATTTTAAAAAAGTACCGTCGCCTATGAGTGTCTTAGCTCTGCGTTCTACCGAGTCGAGTGTGGCAAGTTGCAAGAACGGACTTGCGTCTTAATACAAAGATAAGAGCTGTCCAGGCGTAAAGTATCGCTTCACCCTGTTTAGGATGCCTAGCTTTTTGGCTGCTGTTTGGGCTTTGGACTCAATAGGTGTGCCGAAGTCTTTTTCCTTCTCTTGGATAACATTCCACCTGATTAGCTAGTATATAAATAAAATTGATTGTATTTGCACAAGGTTGATTACTGTGAATTAGTCTATACTGTGGTCTCGCCAAATCTGTGAACCGAGCAGCGTTAGCACGTCCCAGCGGGCACTTTTTGAATTATTCAATACATTCCCATTCTCACGCAGGATTCATACGAAATTCTCTACCGTTATTCACTTTACCAACGTATATTGTGGCTCGTTAGATTAACTCTTATGTTGTTTTTTTGTTCATATAGCTAATAGCTCGTCCGTGTTTGTGAGGTGGAGGAAAATTGCATGAAAAACTCGCAAATGATTAATGCCGGGTTAAAAGCTTGCCAACACATGTATGTATGCATTATATATCTATACTAATATTATAAAGAGGAAAGATTTGTTTGTTTGTATAGAATAGGCTCCGAAACTACTGGACCGATTTGAAAAATTCTTTTACCATTAGAAGCCGACATTATCCGTGATGAACATAGGCTACTTTTTACAGCGGGAAAATGCTTCATTCCTACGGGAAATCTAAAATAAAAGTAAATACTAGCGGCTTGGCCCGGCAGATAGCGCCATCTATCCAAAATACGGTAGATGGCGTTTTATATTTTTCTACGCGGACGAAGTCGCGAGCACCAGCTAGTATAATATATAACTGTCGTCAGTGGAAACATTTTATATGAAAGAAGTACCTAGCTAGTTTCCGACATAAATAAACGTTATGCTCCATAATATCCCCAATTTGTCATGACACATAAGTTATTGCAGGCCGCAACATAACGATAATATTACTTTATATGCAATAAAAATAATTTGAGTAAGGTATAAGATATTTCACTTGAAGCCTTTTTTACTTGAAACCTTTTTCAATTGATACACATTTGATGTCTTATTTGATGTCTGGTATGATAAAAATTATCATTTAATTGACAACTTTGGGATATCGTAAAATAAGTTAGTTAATAGAAGCTTTTTAACATTGATTGTGAAATAACTTTATATAGATAGAAGAATATTTAAATATACATAGTATAGATATATACCTACTATATTTAAATAAAAAAAAAGAATATATATGTCTATACTACGTAATATTATAAAGAGGAAAGATTTGATTGTTTGTTTGTATAGAATAGGCTCCGAAACTACTGGACCGATTTGAAAAATTATTTTACCATTAGAAGCCGACATTGTCCGTGATGAACAAAGGCTACTTTTTACCGCTGGAAAATGCTTCATTCCTACGGGAAAACGGGCAATAACTTCTAAACGGCTGAACCGTTTGGGTTGAAATTTTGTATGTGTATTTCCATGGTTATGGAGACACGAATGTATTATATTTTATAAAGTTACGCGGCCGAAGTCGCGTGCAACAGTTAGTAATAGATATAGATATAGATATAGATATAGATATAGATATAGATATAGATATAGATATAGATATAGATATAGATATAGATATAGATATAGATATAGATATAGATATAGATATAGATATAGATATAGATATAGATATAGATATAGATATAGATATAGATATAGATATAGATATAGATATAGATATAGATATAGATATAGATATAGATATAGATATAGATATAGATATAGATATAGATATAGATATAGATATAGATATAGATATAGATATAGATATAGATATAGATATAGATATCGCAATTGATATAGATATAAATAAGCCGAATGTTTAATCGAAACAATGTGAAGTCTGTTCAGCGAATATATCAACGATTAATAAAATGTTATCAAGCCCTGACAGTTTGCTTACATTCTTTTTCACCTCATCGGCCACAGAGACTTTGAACTTCGTTCCTTTGCTTCTCCAATGTTACTCAGTCGACTTCATTAATTGAAAATCACTGTAGGCATTCAATAAGCTAAAAGGTCGATTGGTTCAAAACAGACTCCGTTTATATAATGTTATTAAAAGTTTCAAAAGGAATTATCGGCTCGGAATCTTTTGTGGATATTGCCTCTTCCAACCTATCAAACTTTACGAGGACGTTATTAGGATTTCTATTCCAACACTGTTAGAACTTATAAATTCCCATGCAAAAAATAACATTTGGTTCTTTTTATTGGAAATCTAACTTTATTGTGGGGATAGACACAGAATTCTACAGATGCCTGAATTTTCGAATTTCCGAAGTTTGAATTAAACTATATAGATAGGCAAGAAGTTTTCTTTTTATCCCAATACTAATAATAAATCTGTATGTAAGTGTAGGTATTGAATTCCCTGATTTTCATAAAACTAGGTAGATAGACATTTTAGACGTACAGGACACTGGATAGGCCACTTTATCTCTTTCAACGCGGACGAAGTCGCGGGCGCCAGCTAGTATTAGTATATTTTCTTGATAATAATCGGCTGGGCGCCAAAGGCAGTGTTCGCGTGTGGTGGAAGAAGCCTTAACTAACAGTGGAGAGACACCGGTAATGATGATAATCATGATATATAGTGTTAAAGCCAAAATATTAAATATTATGCAGTTTTGATCAACTTTTTTATGTTAAATTTGATACACTGTCGATTCAGATCGACAAGGGAAATGGCCTCTGATATCTCTTACTACAATACGGTTACAATACGCATTTTCCTGCCGGGAGTTGAACCCAACACCCCTGAGTCGGATCGTTAACGCCAGCATCCTAACCACTCATCTTAAGGGCTAACTCTGAACGCCAGCATCCTAACTCAGCTTCTATGACGGATCTCTGAGTAAAGTGTCAAGTAGGCTAACCGCCATTTAAAACCACCGGTAGGAAAGCGTATGAGTTTCACCAACTTCGAGTAGCATTACTCGAGAGTAATTTCAATGAAATTGAAACGAGATACTCGTAACATTTACTCGCCAATTAGCGTTACTTTAAAAGTAACTAATCAACACTTTACTTATAGTCGGTGAAAGACTCGCTAAGTGTAATTATAATCCCTAATCAGAAGTGGAGATGAGTGAGAGCATCAATGTCATATGCGTATTAACGGTGTTAACGGTATCCGTCCTCGGGTTTCAGTCCCTTTGAATAGTGTATTAGCGCCTTTAAGCCTCGTATTCACTAGGGGACAAATGTCCTGCGACACTACAACGTGCCGCTAGAGATGTCGCGGGCGACGTTGGTCGACATCACGCCATGTCGCCCAACTTTGCCGTCCTTGAGGACAGATCGTTGAGAACGGTTTCGTGACCTTTTTCGTACATACTTTTTTCGACCTTTTTTAGCACTACATCGTTCGTCCACATTGTTTTCTCTATATTCGGTGACTTTTGTCCTTCTGGTAAAGTAAACTAACTAAGTTCACTTGCTCTATTACTGCTGTACAATGGTACAGAGTACTGATCGACCATTTCTTTTTTTTTTCGTTTTTTTTCTTTTTATCCTAAAATATGTATACCACACCCCTTTTTTTTAACCAATGACACTCTTTTTTTCTGCACACATATATAATACATATATACAACACATATATTTATTATTACATATATATATATGTATATTTTCCATTGTTTGGAACCAAAAGTTCGAACGACTCGACCAGCTTTAGTTCATGCTCCTTAATATTATAGTTATTATATTTGTCCTTCAACTGAAGCGACAAGTCATGCAATGTTGCCAGACTAGTCGTGCGATGTCGGTTGTTCAACATCGCCCGACATCAGCTCTAGCGACAAGTATCGCGCGACAATTGTCTCCTAGTGAATACGAGGCTTTAAGCTGGATGTCGTTTCAAGTGTTCCAACCAACACTAAACTAGGTTGTCAGGTGCAAAATTAATATAACTTTAGGGAGCGAAGTTGAAAATTATGTCGGACAAAGATGAAATGCGAGTATTATGTAACACGGGGGACTATTTTAAAGTCGTGCGTAATTTTGCTTGTTATAAGCATGAATTTAATTTTAAAATATAATATACTAGCTGCTGCATGCGCTTACGCAGGCGTAACTTTATAAAATATAGTAACTCGCTGATAATGTAGCTTTCTATAGGTGAAAGAATTTACAAAATTGGTCCAGAAGTTTTGAGTTTATTCATTCTTACATATTATAAAGCAAAGTCTTCCACCGCTTCTGTATGTCTGTCTGCCTGTCTGTCTGTGGGTGATGAACCC
Source organism: Synanthedon vespiformis (assembly GCA_918317495.1). Lineage (NCBI taxonomy): Eukaryota > Metazoa > Arthropoda > Insecta > Lepidoptera > Sesiidae > Synanthedon > Synanthedon vespiformis. Next base: position 2,479,757 of record OU906973.1, read on the forward strand.
AAAAAATACTGCACCGATTTTAATTTTGTTTTCACCAATGGATAAAGTGGTTCCGAAATCTTTCTCTTCGTAAAGAAATCTTTTCTTTTTATAAAGAAGTGAAAGAATTCTATTAACTTCAATATAAGATTTTTTTATTGTATTATTTTGGCGAAGGAATAAAATATGGGCTTTTAATTTTATGTATTTATTTGAAAATGTGCGTTTCTAAGACAGTCTTATAAATTGTGCAGATAATCAAAAATTAAGAGGAACAAGTCCAGAGATTTTTGTGACTCTGGACAAATAATTGCATACGAAAAATTATCTAACAATGTTGAAGATAGAGAACTTTGTAAACTTTTTGCCTTCCGCTTAGCGGCGCGGCACTAAGTGGAAAATATTTGTTAATTTTTTAGATTAAAATGAAATGTTGTGGACAAGAAATTAGAAAAAGTTTGTGTTCAACAAATCTGAACGAGGGAAACAGTTTTAATTATTGCAACTCAACTCATTTCTAATGAAACAGAATTGCTTTTTTTACGACTTCATTAAAATGAGTTAATGCAGCTGATATTATAAGATTCGATTGTTTGTTTGAATTGAATAAGCTCCGAAATTACTGGACCGATTTGAAAAATTCTTTCACTGTTGGGAAGCTAGATTATCAGCGAGTAACATAGGCTATCTATACTAATATTATAATGAAAAAATATTTGTTTATTTGTTTGTTTGTATAGAATAGGCTCCGAAACTACTGGACCGATTTGAAAAATTATTTTACCATTAGAAGCCGACATTATCCGTGATGAACATAGGCTACTTTTTACCGCGGGAAAATGCTTCATTCCTACGGGAAAAGGGATAATAGGACAACGGGTAGTAAGAATTATCCTTCCGATAAGATAAGTATATTTTTTTCACATAACTTCTAAACGGCTGAACCGATTGGGTTGAAATTTTATATGGCTATTTCGATGATTTCACAGATGATTTAAAAATACAATTGGACCCGGTAGGTGGCGCTGCTGTCGGTATGTCAACTACTAAACGGCTTGACCGATGGGTATGTGTATTTCCATGGTTTCACAGACACGAATGTATTATATTCTATAAAGTTACGCGGACGAAGTCGCGTGCAACAGCTAGTAGGTTATATAAAAAGTATAAAAAAGTCACGAAAAAAAATTAAAAGCATCATCGATGCGAACTCCTCTGGAGTTCTATAAAAAAATTGCCTCAATATTTGGACTAAATATATTTTGGGATGATTCTCGTTCGCATGAGTAAACATTTTGTTAATCCGCTTAAGGCCGGTTACAAACTAGGTAATGAATAAAGTTTATAATTATAATTCTTTGGATTTAGTAAATCCTTACATACACATATCAATCATCAATACTAATACTAAATCTGTAGGGGTCGGTCATGGAGTAATTTACTATCTTTTCAGGAATATCGTGTATATAGGCTCTATACATGATACTGAAACTAAATTGACCATTTTTAGAATATTTTTCTATATGTATGTATGTTCCTCCATAACTCTTAAACGAATCGACTGATTTTCATGAAACTTGGTAGATAAACATTTAGAAGTACGGGACACGTGATAGGTTACTTTTTATCTTCTTTAACGCGGACAAAGTCGCGGGCGCCAGCTAGTACAAAATAAAATTCGACAAAATAAAATAACTCCGACACACGAATGGAGTTTACTCCTTACGAACGATTATAAAAAATTCGAACACGCCGAAAGACAACATTGTTTTTTTTTTTAAATAATATTGTGTAGATGGCACTATATCTATGAAACTTCAGATAATATAACTTCAGGTAACTATAACGCATCGGGAAGAGGATCCCCTCTCCCAGCCAATCCGCCGGAGAAGGCTCGGGCGCAGGCGGGTAGCCTATATCCGCCGCCTTCCACCCTGACCGGGACCTGGGCGGTAGTCTTGGGGTAGACTACCGCCCGTCGTAAGGTCCCCCGAGTAGGCCGGCGTACATCTACTTTCGGGTACGTCAAGGTTCTGACAGGGAGCACAGGCTCCCCGCGTTGGATAGCCGTGGCGGGGCACCGAAGTCGTGTCATAACGTCCCCACGACCCCGCCCATCAACGGCCGCGACAGATAGAAAGTCGTTAGGTTTTAGCCGGTAGGAATCCGGCATAACCCCGCAGTGCCCTCCATCACTGCCGGGTATCCAAGAGGATTTCCCAACGTTAAAAAAAAATGTTAACTATAACGCATAACATAACGCATCCAAGTCGGTCCAGCCGTTTTTGCGTAAAAGAGTATAATAAATATCCGTCCTCAAAAGTTTCCGTAATATATATACATTTATACGTAGATACATCAAAAAGTTTACCAAAACATAAAAGGTTACTTGAACGCGTGGGAGTTGTATCGTTCGATGATTCATTTCAATTTCCTTTCTCGCTAACTTTGTTTCGCGCATTCAATTCTACTTTTACGGTGCGGTGTGTTCATCGAAGTACTACAATTATTGGAATTTGTGTGACAAATGCCAAAGCGGCACATAAAAAGTACGCCTAAAACGGAATCATGGCGGAGTCAATGGTAAAAGGTCCATGTGTCTTTTATAAGATGTACTTCGGAGAGTGTGCACAGGAGCTGCATGAGCTCATACCGCCTTCCCCTTTCTTCCATCGGACATATAGACGTACGGCTGGTTACCATCCGCATCTTGTCAAAATCCCTCCTTTTCGGACTAAGCGCTTTGAAACATCCTTTATAATGCGCACTGCCAAGGTTTGGAACTCCCTGCCGGCGTCTGTATTTCCGAGCTCATATAACCCTAATCTTTTCAAAGTTCGAGTGAATAGGCATATTCTGGGTGAGCTCGCTCCATCATAGGCCTCAACCTTGCTACTCAGCTGGTTGTTGGCCAAGAGCAAACCCATTTCTAATAAAAAAAAAAAGGTAATAATGACCCAGTTCTACTATTCATTTTAAACTCCAATGTGTTGACGTAAAGTCACATTTTCTTTAAATGACAGATGTTTGGTTGGTTTTAAATGACAGAGATGAGAGTAAAGGTGCAATTCCGCAGGACGCGTTAAGAGTGATGGAGGAACATACATACATACATACAGAAAAAAATTGTAAAAATGGTCAATTTAATTTCAGTATCATGTATAGAGTCTATACTATATACACGATATTTCTGAAAACAGAGTAAATTACTCCATGACTGACCCCTACAGATTTATTATAGCCTATGTTACTCGCAATATGTACATACATACATACAGAAAAAAAATCTAAAAACCGTCAATTTAGTTTAAAGAAAGAAAGAAGGAAAGAAATATTATTAATATTGTTTGCAGCAGTTAGAATTCAGCTACATATTAATTTAACAGAGAGACAAAAACCGCTATCGAGTCTCGGGAAATGTTTTGGGAAAATTCCATGCGCTAATGTCTAAAAGTCTATAATGTTTGTTAACTGAAGTGTGACGTCATATTGAGATGTAGCCAGTCGTGAACGCTTTCATTGATGTGATTGAGAAAAATAGTATTTCATTTGATTTGTATTTTTAAATGGAATAAGCAATTTTTTTATTAAAAATCTAATTTTAAAAATATTTATATTTCCTGTTTAAAATACAAAAATATATATATTAATTGTCACTAAGTAGCTTTTATGGAAAAGGAGTCTTCAATCATGGTTTATTATTGTAAACGATTATTCTAACATTTTTTTTTTATTTTTTTTATTTTTTCTTATTCACTTTATGCTTCGCCTGCAATCTGCGAGTGAAAGTCCCCTTAAAATTATTCAGCCGTTTTGGAAATTTGCCGCAACAGACAGACAAAAATTATATGAATTTATTCATAAGTAACGTATTTATTTTGATATATAGTAAAAAGCAGTTAATTTGACATTACAAACAGACCTAATTTTGTTTATTGGTATAGATAATTTTCATTTTAACAACAGTTTCAACAAGCTAGTCTTGTACTATTGTGTACTCTCCCTCAAATATGTCATAACTTATTTTCAAACCCGTGAAGAATAACCAACATTGTCTTAAAAATTATACGCACAATAATTAAACACGTATTTAACTACATACATTAATAATATTTCAACATTTTTTTTTTTGGTAAACAGACAATCTATTCATTCACAAAAAATAAGTAACATACGATCGCCAACATAGTACTTTACAACACACATTTTGGTTCTTACATATAATAATATATACTTACAAAAAAAAATAGAAAAAAAGACACATCCATTAAGACAGACATTAATCAGTAAGACACCTAAAAAAATTAAATAAAAAATAAACCAATTTGAAGAAGATCTGATCGTATTCTTTGAATACTGTACGTCATTATTATCATTTTTAAGAAATATTTTTTCCTCTTCAGAATCATAATGAGATTTTGTTAAAAATATTTCTTTTAAGAAAACTACTCACAAATATGAGGCCACAAGAAAATTTCCGATTTTTAGAATTATTTACCTATCATCTGATTTTAAAGTACGTATTTTAATTTTAATAATAATTAACAATTTCACTACTAAATGTTGCCGAAGTTTTTACTGAAATTTAATTAATTATTATTAAATAAAAAAAAAATCAAATAAAATATACTATGCACATTTCAGATATAAAAAAAAAAACACTTAAAAATCTTGTTAAAATTTTTCAATACCTATATAAATCATTCGTTGCACCAAATTAATTTTACACAATCTCTGATCCGTCGTCGTACCAATCTATACTTCATCTGTCAATTATCATCGTTAGATCTTTAAGATCATTAGATCTTCTTACAATTTGAAGACCTTATGCCCGCCTTCCACTGAGAAAGGGTAATGAGTGGGATATAGGTGGGCGGAAGAGAGTGAAATAGTTTTTGCCTTCCACTAAGAAATAGTTTACTAGAAAGGTGTGTTGGCCTTCCATTGGCAGCGAGATTGTCACAGACTATAACGGGAACTTGTCGGGAAATGAACGGAATCAGATGAACGAGGTTTGTGCTTCCACCGCGGAAAACTGACGGAAGGAAGATGAACGAGGAGCAGGGAAGGTCGAGAGGGTCGGTAGCTTTGCGGAGTCCGTTCAAAACTAGTTTTCATGACAATGCGCAGCGGACTCCTTTTAATGCGCTCGCCCCGCTCCGCTTTACTCTTTTCTATAGAAGAACTTGTATGGAATATAATGTTGCTAGTCGAGCGGACTTCGTACGGAGTCCGCTGGAAACCCGCTCAACTCTGCAACCTCGTTTATAACTCTTTCAACTCGCTCACTCCGCTCAGTTCACTCTTTGTTTTGAGTTTGTAGTTGCGAGTTAAACGGAGTCCGTAATGGGTCCACTTTGCTCGCAGTGGAAGGCGGGCATTATAGATAGGCTATGGTCTGCTATTTAAAACACTATAGGTCGCTTACAGCGTCACATCGTACGCCGCGTCACATAGAATTGTATTAACCTCGGCTCTGACCTCGGGTGTCTTTCGTTTGCGCGTTTAGAATTGCGAACAATACGGCGGACCTGCTTTCTCTCGTACAAATGTTATCATTGCGTCTCGCTCATTCCGTAGCTCCCCTATCTCTGCGTTGCAACACCTCACAAACAGTCCCAAAATCGGTTACTGCGCATATTTGACACGTGTTTGTTTGTTTGTTTGTATAGAATAGGCTCCGAAACTACTGGACCGATTTGAAAAAGTCTTTCACCATTAGAAGCCGACATTATCCGTGATGAACACAGGCTACTTTTTACAACCGTAGAAAATGCTTCATTCCTACGGGAAATCTAAAATAAAAGTAAATACTAGGGGCTTGGCCCGGGAGATAGCGCCATCTATCCAAAATACGGTAGATGGCGTTTTATACATTTCTACGCGGACGAAGTCGCGAGCATCATACATTATATATTACCTAAATGGTTTCAGACATTTACGTTGACAACACACGTCTCGTATAGCATTTAATAGGAGACCATAGCCTTATCAAATAAAACCTCTTCTGTATATACGACCTGTTTTCTGCAATACATTCAGCCAGTACTTACGGATGGATGCGGCGGATGCTCCTGGCCCTTGACATTTTGCAGCTGTTTGTTGTGAGCTGTCGGCGTGCGTTCTCCAGGTGCAGTGGAAGCGCTTGCAGCTGCTCCCGCACTGCTCCCAGCTGGAGATTTAGCTTGAGGGGAGCTCGTAGAGGTGGTTCTGAAAGAGACACACATAGATATTCCTTTTTATAGTTCCTAAGTGAAATAAATTTTATGAGTGGCATACTTTTACTTTACCACATTGGGTTTGTCGTATAATCTATTTTCTATTATATAAAGTTAAAATGTTTGTTTGTTTGGTTATCTCAGGAACTACTAGTTCGATTTGAAAAATCCTTTTTGTATTGGATAGTCCATTTATCGAGGAAGGCTTTAGGCTATATAAATATAAAATTTTAAAAGCGTACGAAGTCGCGGGCAACGGCTAGTATCAGAATAAAATCAGCACATAGGTCCACGACGATCTTTTTAGGACGTTGTTTTTCAGTGTCTTCAGTCTTCCATGTAAATATAAAAATCGATGTATGTATAATATGACGTATGTTTAAAAATCATAAAATTTTGCATACAGGTTATCAGGGTTTTAGAAAAGAACATACGATCAAAAGCAAGTTGTTGTTTTATAGATATTAGGAGCACCAGGAAAAGAAATTTCCCATATAACTACAAGTTAACTAGGTATGTACTTACTCAAGTTGAGCTCTGATGTCGTCAAAAACAGCGCAGCACATGAAAATAAAGAGAAATGCAATTATTAAAACCAAAATTCTGTTGGAACAAATATATATAAAAGTATACTACGACCCGCAAGTTTTATATTATGTATATAGGAACCTTTTTCGTTTATTCCTCTTTCCAAGATAAGACTACGTAAGACCAACGTGTAATAACAGCATGTGTACTGTTGTGTTTGTTTGTTTGGTTGAATGCGCTAATTTCAGGAACTACTGGTTCGAAAATTAGATTGTTTTTTTTTTTTTGTGTCGGATAGTCCATTTATCGAGAAGTCTTTAGGCTATATAACATCACGCTTATATATATACAGAGTGGAATTTTGGAATGCCACCTGGAGGGAAAGTACTCTTAATACTATAGATAGAAAGTTATACTCAAAGAAAACATTCCGTTATTTTTGAAAAGAAAGAAAACTGCATTCAAAGATTTTCGAAAATTCGCTTGCCACACCCGGGAATCGAACCGACTAAAATCTATAAAAATTGCAGTCTGTACTTTTATTGCATCGATCGTTAGGGTCAATTGTAAGGACGAAATCTCTCTAACAAACTTGATAAATTAAATGAAAGGAAAACCATGAAATCTGGACTTATAAATTCAATGAGTCAAGTTAAAGCTCTTTAACTCAAAGACCATCAGAATCTGTTTACTTATGTTAGTAATTAATAATTGATGACGTGAGTGGATGAAGGTGGTATGTCGCATAATTCCAATTTTGAATAAATCTAGGTTTAGTTTTACTTTTAATAATTACTCATATATTTTCTTTTTCAACGCGTACAAAGTTGCGGGCACCAGCTTGTCTTATGGTCCGTGAGCCAGCGACAGATTTTCATGACCAATTTAATCTCAGTTGATAACTCGTAAAATGACTGAGAGAGTTGATCATGAAGCGTTGTGAACGTCAGCTGCGGCTCCGATGCTTGGTTGAACAGTAGAGTGGTAGCCGCCCACGCACATAATAAAAAAAAATTTTAATCATTTATTCCCGATTAAAAATTCATCAAATTATAGTTAGCCTAATATTTTGAAGAAACAAATTTTTTTATTTTTTTTTATTTTTTATGTTAAGGTCGACAGACAGGCTGACGGTCCACTTGATGGAAGGTGGCTACCGTCGCCTATAACACAAGCAACGCCATAAGTGCTACAAGTGCGCTGCTGACCATAGAAGGATTAAGGATAAGGGATAAGGAAGGGAAGGGGGTAATGGGCTCTGGCATCCCTTACTCACTCACCGAAACACAACAGCACATATGCTGTTATTTCACGGTGGTATTCTGTAAGGGGGTGGTTACTGCCGCCAGACGGGCTGCCCAAATGACTGCGAAACGCAGTGTGCCCTACCACTACTATTATAAATTGTCAGCTATTTATAAAATGGTGGATTATACGTCAGCAGGTCACACGAATATATACGTGTTCAGTGATTACCTTCCAATAGAAAATTTATCAGATGATAGAGTATGTATTACTGTTAATAAATAAAAAAGTCAGCTCGTTATATCTTGGTGGAATGCTTGTCAGCTGATGATCTGAAAGTGTAACGGGCTACCACTGCTCAACCCACCATCAGAGCCGCAGCTGACGTTCACAACGCATCATGATATAACTCTCTCAGGCATTATACAAATTATCGACTGAGAGGAAATCATTGACGAAATTAGTGCCTGGCTTACGGACCATTACATATCTTGAGAAAAAGTTATTAGAAATGTCGTTAGCACGTTCCTGGCGAAGGTATGTACGTAGTCTATAACAAACTGTTAAGTTTCCGTCTTTGGACGGATATGTTTCTAACGTACATAAAAGCAGACAATATCCATTTAATGTCTAATAATTGGACCGTGAAATCGTCTCAGTTTTGCCGTCCTTTACCCAGAGGTGCAGTTACGTGTTAGGGTTGCCACATAAAACAATATGTAAAATGAAGTTGAAAACGAGCTATGAGAGTGAAACAAAATATCAAATAATACGGCTGAAGGCAGGTTTTTCATCACCATATATATAATAATATATGGCAATCCAACATATCGAAACATTTTCCAACAAAACTTCGAATAATATTGTAGTTTAGACACATCCCTTTTATACACATACAGTCGTAATGGGAAGGATTATTCAACATTATTATAACAGTGAAAACATAGTGTATGTATTGCATCAATTTGCATCATTTAAATGAACATTGTTCTAATAATTATGGTTCCTCTATACCTTACCTAACAGTGGTGAAAATTAAACGTTATCAGTTAATTGTGAAAAGTACAATAAAATATGAATGACAGGGAGTGAGTCAAATTTTTATGGTGATGTTATTCATCAATAACATATTATTATATTGTAATATACTGTATTATACTACTTGATGAGTGTTTTAATCAATAAAAATAGGTAATACGGCATTTTCATGATTTTTATTTAGAAATACGGCAATCTGAAGTCTCGAATACGGTCCGAATGCTCTATCAAAACCTGATAGCAACACTGTATGGAGTGTGGCTGTCTCGTGGACATTTTTTTTATTTATTAGAGATGTGTTTGCTCTTGGCCAACAACCAGCTGAGTGACATGGCCGCTATCGGCCATTATCCATTCTGACAAGTAGTAGTAAGAGCAACTGACAAGTGTTACATGTACTTACACCTACTAGGCTACTAGATTTTTTTTTTTTTTTTTTATGTTAAGGTCGACAGACAGGCTGACGGTCCACTTGATGGTAGGTGGCTACCGTTGCCTATAACACAAGCAACGCCATAAGTGCTACAAGTGCGCTGCCGACCATAGAAGGATTAAGGATAAAGGGATAAGGGGGGGATGGGGTAATAGGGATGGGGTAATTTTTGTATGGATGACTCTAAAAGTATAATTATACTATACTAGGTACTAGCTAAACTGACTCTCCCGGCTTCGCCCGGGTTCAAAATAAATACTATCACTTTTCTGAATTGCCTACTATGGAAGCAAATTTAAAGATGTATTAAATTAGTTAGAAAGCGTTAAGAATTTTGGCATTTGGGTAGCTTGTCTGGTTATAGGTTGAGGTTATGTTATAGGCAACGGTAGCCTAACCTACCATCAAGTGGATCGTCAGCCTGTCAACATAAAAATAAAAACGTAATTATAATAATTTTTTTATAATAATATTATAAAAAATATGCAGTGTTAAAGTTTTGACAACCCTAGATATGGAACATCCCTCGTACAGCTCGTAAATCCTGACTCGTAATCCTTTTGGTATTCCTCGCTATATTGAGCATTGTAGACGGGCACGGTCACGGTTGGACAGATGTCCCTTTTTTCAAATGACTTGAAATACGCTACACCTGCTTCTCAGATTGATTACTTAATCTCTCAAGTCAACCTTTTTCTCAGGACACAATCTATCACATTTACTGGTACAATAAAATTCTGACAATTAATTTGAAAAGATGTAAAAATGTAACACCCTTTTTTAAGAAATAATTTGCTCTTGGCCAGCGTCTAGCTGTGTAATAAAGATCAATGTGCTCACCCTGAATATGTCTATTTACTCGAACTTTGTGTTATATGAGCTCGTAAAAACACACAAACACACACTATATTAGTAGTCTCTACTAATATTATAAAGAGGAAAGATTTGTTTGTTTGTTTGTTTGTTTGTTTGTTTGTTTGTATAGAATAGGCTCCGAAACTACTGGACCGATTTGAAAAATTCTTTTACCATTAGAAGCCGACATTATCCGTGATGAACATAGGCTACTTTTTACCGCGGGAAAATGCTTCATTCCTACGGGAAATCAGGTAATAGGACAACGGGTAGTAAGAATTATCCTTCCGTACTTATCTTTTTCACATATAACTTCTAAACGGCTTGACCGATTGGGTTGAAATTTTGTATGTGTATTTCCATGGTTTCACAGATACGAATGTATTATATTTTCTGAAATTACGCGGACGAAGTCACGTGCAACAGCTAGTAAGTAGATAAAGAAATAACTCTTTTTAGCAAAAAATAAACCGATTTCAATCTGTCTCATGGTCTTTTCTCATAGATGCCATTCTCAGAACTGGACTAAATTAAAATTAATTATTAGTATTGACACCAGATAGTTGATATGCGACATAGATTTTTTTTTTGTAAATACATACATTCATGACTCAGGTACAAAGGTAAAATGTTAAACACATAAACATTTGCCCCTAGCGGGATTCAACCCGGGACCGTTTGGTTAACAGATAGGGTTACTAACCACCAGACCAAACGTGTCGTTAATTTATGTAAAGGTAGTCTAAGAGCTTTCAGACGATCTACAGCACCAAATGACGTGAAGGACAAAGAACCAGTCGCTTGTGATATCTCAGACGAGTGAAGGTTCCTTAACGACACTGCAGTCGCGTTTAGCAGTTTTCCACGTACGTACCCTAGAGCTAAGGCCATCATAAATTATCTACGATCATTCAGTTCGCTGAACACTTTGTGAGCCCGGCAGGTTCTTTGACATGGCAAATTAAATATGATACAAAATACGAAAAAATTTAGTAAAATAATTTTTTAACAGTTCAAAGACATACGAATGATGCGCAATGGTATAAAAATGATAGTAAAATAAAAATTCACAGATTTCGTGCCTCACACGACTTCATCAAGCACATTCGAAATGAATCTACGGAATTCGAAATTATGTTGTTCTGACTTGTTGACTTCTTTCAGAAAGGTTAAGCTACAGAGCAAACCCTTAACCCGATCGTCTTTATTTTAGGCTCAAATTGTAGCTGACTAAATTGTCCAGAGGAGTTTTTCCTCAAATTTTTGATATCGTTCTTCGTTTCCAAAATATTGATGGCCAAAATCAAAAATTCGGAAAAAGCTTCAAATTTTTTTTTTACTATTTCGGCCATAACTTTTATCGTTTTTTACTTTCGAAAATTATTTTTGCCCTTTATTAAAGCTGTCATGAATACGCATCTTTTGAGCTCTTTTTGAATATCATATCTTCACAACTCTCCGAGATATAAGGGGATTACACTTTTTCGTGAAATCGGGGCCTATACTGAAGCGAACGAAAAGACATTTCCAATTTTAACGTTGTCTCATATAGATTGATCGTGTATTTCGTCCATACGTGAACAAGCACTTTGAGTTCCTTACTAACATACATAAAAATCTTATACATTATATTGTATACTAGCTGGTGTTCGCGTAGAAAAATATAAAACGCCATCTACCGTATTTTGGACAGATGGCGCTATCTCCCGGGCCAAGCCGCTAGTATTTACTTTCATTTTAGATTTCCCGTAGAAATAAAGCATTTTCCCGCAATAAAAAGTAGTCTATGTTCATCACGGATAATGTCGGCTTCTAATGGTAAAAGAATTTTTCAAATCGGTCCAGTAGTTTCGGAGCCTATTCTATACAAACAAACAATCAAATCTTTCCTCTTATAATATTAGTATAGAATATAGATAAGCATATTGTAGCCTGTAAAGCGTAACGTAAAATGTGACATTTGATTTTACTCACCGGTTTATATATAATTATATAAAATGACATAGATTCTTAAGGAGTACCTAAACTCCAAAAATGTAGTCCCATTAAAATCGACCGCAAAATGAAGAGAAACGACACAAAGATTTCCAACTCGAATATTTTCGTGAAAACATTTATCTTTAACAAAATTAAAAAGGTATCATTGTTTGCATTACAAAGAGCTTTCAAGATGTCAATTAAATTGATCGCTGTGCAGACATTTTAGGAAACGGCGTCTCTTAGGAAAGAGCGAAATGTCCAGAAATGTCGAAGTAGAATTTCCCCTTCAAATATAAATTACAAATAGAACAATATTGGAAAAGATAATCGGACGAGGCTGGATTGAATGTTAAATTACAGTTTGTAGTAAATTTCTTTAAAATTATGTATTTAAGGCTTTTGGAGTTTACTCCATAAGAATCGATTTTCATATAAGGCGAAATTGTATGAGGAGAAAAATTGATTCAAGCGTTATGTTCTTCTGCCCAACGTACCTTGCGTACCTTTCACTTTGAAAAATTCAAATTTAAAATTCAAATTCAAAATTCAAATTCAAAATTCAAATTCAAAATTCAAATTCAAATTCAAAATTCAAAATTCAAAATTCAAAATTCAAAATTCAATTTCAGTCAAAATTCAAAATTGAATGCTTCAAAGTAGTTTCTCGCAGTTCTAGCAGTCGTCTCGCACAAATGCTAAATTTAAGGTAATACAAGTCAGTTTTCCTCCATACAAACGTAGACCCCCAAATAACTCAGCTGTTTTACGTTTAATTTACAAAAGTAAGCATGATACCGATTTATCTTGTCGTTAACTAGGTTCATTCGAACATAGTCGAACAGCATACAAACTTAAAAAAAAGTATTAATTTAAAAGATATGATCCTTGAAAAAGCCATATTTTAACACAAGTTTTAATGCAACTTTGAGGTTGAATAGGTCACTTTAGTTTACAAAAACTCCAAAATACTTTACATATAAACATGGATTAGTTATTCAAGAGTACAAATAACTTTACACGAAATAGATATATGCAGTAGTTTTGTCAAAAAAAGCGTTGGCCCAAGAGTCTGTTTGTGATTTTATTTTTGGTATGAATGATTGTGCATCTCAGTCGAGTGCTCTTCCCGCGCTTTGTGCTGTGTGAGACAGGACGCATTTCAGCCATGAGACCGATGAGTTCGGGCCGCCGACTTGTTTCACCTTAAGGGCATCTTTCACCAACTACAGTGTTGATTAGTTGCTTTTAGAAATTATGTTTTATTAATAATTTACTCGGTTTACTACACATCCTTCGATAGGCGATTTTTTATTATTATTTTCTTTTTAATGTTTGGGACTTGTACCGTACAAACAAAGATATATCAGCTCCATTATCCCCGGTTACTGGTGACTTTAAATGACGGTTAGCCTACTTGACAGATGGTGAAAGAGTCTCCAAAATGGTAAACGGTAACAATACCGTTCGTAATAACATCAGTTTCGCTCCTCATAACAATAGCTTCAGTCTATTGGCGCTTATAATATTTTTCTCCTACGAAATTCCATTTAAGCGTTGTCAAGTTAAAAGCTGTCTTCAGTCGTACCGTTAAGATTTAAAATTGAATGCCACGGCAAACTTTTAATATGAAATTATGATAATTATATCTGACAATGACTAGAAACTTAGGTATTAGACTAAGGTAGTGCTGTACGAGCGTGGGAACTCAGTAATAGGTGTTTGGGAGAATTTGTTGTCTCAACTTACTATAACACTAGCTATTGCACGCGACTTCGTCCGCGTAACTCTATAAAATATAATACATTCGTGTCTCTGAAACCATGGACATACACATACCCATCGGTCAAGCCGTTTAGTAGTTGACATACCGACAGCAGCGCCACCTACCGGGTCCAATTGTATTTTTAAATCATCCAGGAAATCATCGAGATAATACCCATATAAAATTTCAACCCAATCGGTTCAGCCGTTTAGAAGTTATGTAAAAAAGATAATATTACTTTGATAGTATATTTATAATACACTGGATCGCATAGACAAATGGTTGGTTAGAAAATCTTCAATATCTTCAAAAGTACCTGACCTAGCTTTATGAAATAAAGAGTAGATTAAAGAATATTTTAATGTGCTTAAATAATTTATTTAGTTTAGCTTTAATTTAGTCTTTATTTCATAAAAGCTAGGCCAGGTACTTATGAAGATATTGAAAATATTCTAGCCGAACCTTTTTCTTTGCGGTCCAGTGTATTTTCGCTTGTCTATATACTAATATTATAAAGAGGAAAGATTTGATTGTTTGTTTGTATAGAATGGGCTCCGAAACTGCTGGACCGATTTGAAAAATTCTTTTACCATTAGAAGTCGACATTATCCGTGATGAACATAGGCTACTTTTTACCGCGGGAAAACGCTTCATTCCTACGGGAAATCTAAAATAAAAAAAATACTAACTAGCGGCTTGGCCCGGGAGATAGCGCCATTAATCGAATATACGGTAGATGGCGTTTTATACTTTTCTACGCGGACGAAGTCGCGAGCACCAGCTAGTATCGAAATAAAACTAACCGATGTCAAGAAGCGGGTCTGAAAAGCCTATAGATTTTTTGTAGCATATTTCAAACATTACGACCCAGTATGTACGTTCATATCCGTTGGTGTCAACGCCGTGTCTGTACGTCGCCGGTTCTCCCTCATTATATGAGACACACCATTGTTCCGTTCTAACATTTCCGGCCACTGAAGTGTTGCTACTTGCTGTAGGTACAAAACTACTAGGTGGGATATTGCGTCTGTTGGTGAAAGTTTCTGCATTTGAAAAGTGGAGATGCTACCGTCGCTGAATATCATATTCTCACAAGACCACATTCGCAAAACACAATATTCGCAAAACATCATATTCTTGTGATACATTGAAAGTACAGTCACGTAGTTATTTTGGTTTTTTTTTTATAAAAAACGGAATAACTAAACAAAAAATGAAATTATTGTATTATTATAAATGTTGCGCAAATGTGTCAAAAATCAGTGTCGCTGGCTTTCGTACTAGAAGTGAAAACTTCTATAGCCGCGTTATACGACCTTGGGTAGGGAAAAAAATGTATCGGTTCGCGTCAGCAACATGCTAATGCTCACAGTTATGCGCGCGCAGCTGTCTACGTTTCGATCACGCCAACACATTGCATATACCCGATTGTATGCGTGTGCGTTGGACGCTCACTTTTAAGTTTTCACTTCTATCGGCAGTCCTCATGACTGCCTCCGTTTTGTGGTGGATGGGTGAGGCGCTGATGACGAGGACAGAGGAACGAGCGTGCGTTGGCCTTGAGGGCTTTGGCGTGACTGTCGCAAGCGTCGCCGATCGATTCTCGTATTACGCTTTGTGCGTATATGTTATGTAGGCACAGACGTGTGCGTCTGTCTGTCCGGCAGTTACAATTTAAAATACATCTGTAAGCCACAGTTTTATTTCAATAAGTATGTTAGACTTCTTTTTTCTTCTTCTTAAAGTCTTACTGGAAGACTGGTCCAGTAATGGTCTTAAGTCCATTACTGGAAGTTGGCCGTCAGCTCTGAAAACTTTACAAGTCTTGCAAGAAAACTCTTGGAATTGATTTCCTGCAATGGAAGATTTGGAACTCTCTGCCGGTGTTTGTATTTCCGAGCTCATATAACGACACGTTTGGTCTAGGCCTATGACCTATGGCTGCGCAACGCATTGTGTCCTCCTACTACTTTCAAAATCCAGACTAAAGCCAACTTTGCAAATCAATTCCTAAATTGACATCGTCTTGAATCAAACCTGGCAATCCTGGAACAAAGCGTTAGGGCTAACCTTACCTAACCACTCATCCAACGGGCTCGTCAATTGAATAGATTCATAATCAAAATTCATGAAGTATGTACCATGTAAATTGTTCTTTAAGTTATTCGAACCAGATCTTTCGTTTAGAAGTTACGACGGGTATAAAATAAAAATGTTCGTCGTAAAAGAAAAAATAAAATGTCGCGGTGTGAGCCGTTATTAGTTACCTAATATTATAAATGTGAAAGTAATTCTGTTTATCTGTTACCTTTTCGTGTACCAATCATCGTGAAATTTTGCATACAGAAAAAGACGTAGGACACCTTTCATATATAGAAAAGAAGTACTGCTGTTCCAGAATAGAAATCCAACGCTTGGTATATTTTGTCAAGCGGTATATTTATTACGCGGATGAGGTCACTGGCAAATCTAGTATTTTACAAATATACGCAATCGAAGTCGCCTATAACAGCTAGTGTTATTAAATTTAGTCCAACCTAAACAATGCCATTTAATCCGGACTTGGGTTTGAATTAATATAGAGCAATATTGATATCCAAAATTGTCTACAAGCCTTGATTGGATGTTGGCTCGACAAATTTTGCTCAATTGCACTAATTTCGTTGGCCGTTTACACTTGTTATTAGGAAAGTTTTGCAGGACTTTTAGTTGTAGGTACTGTTAACGTAAATATTTGTAGTTTAGATCGTATCTAATGGTCCGTAAGCCAGGCACTAATTTCGTCAATGATTTCCTCTCAGTCGATAATTTGTAAAATGCCTGAGAGAGTTGTATCATGATGCGTTGTGAACGTCAGCTGCGGCTCCGATGGTGGGCTGAGCAGTGGTAGCCCGTTACACTTTCAGAGCATCAGCTGACAAGCATTCCACCGAGATATAGCCAGCTGACTTTTTTATTTATTAACAGTAATACCTAAACTATCATCTGATAAATTTTCTATTCAGGAGGTAATCACTGTATACACGTATATATTCGTGTGACCTGCTGACGTATAATCCACCATTTTATAAATAGCTGACAATTTTGTTTCTTCAAAATATTAGGCTAACTATAATTTGGTGAATTTTTAATCGGGAATAAATGATTAAAATTTTTTTTAATTATCTGCTCAACCCACCATCGGAGCCGCAGCTGACGTTCACAACGCATCATGATACAACTCTCTCAGGCATTTTACGAGTTATCGACTGAGAGGAAATTGGTCATGAAAATCTGTCGCTGGCTCACGGACCATAAGATAGTTATCCCAGTACAGAAATAGATAAAAGAAATTGACCAATCTGTTGCTAGGGCTCTTGTAGCAGTCTTACAAACTTTTAATTTAGAGTGTTAGTTATCTTTTAGCCTTTTATAGGAAGGAAAAAGGTGAAAAAGTCGCGGGCACTAGCTAGTCTATACTAATATTATAAAGAGGAAAGATTTGATTGTTTGTTTGTATAGAATAGGCTCCGAAACTACTGAACCGATTTGAAAAATTCTTTTACCATTAGAAGCCGACATTATCCGTGATGAACATAGGCTACTTTTTACCGCGGGAAAATGCTTCATTCCTACGGGAAATCCAAAATAAAAGTAAATACTAGCGGCTTGGCCCGGGAGATAGCGCCATTTATCCAAAATACGGTAGATGGCGTTTTATACTTTTCTACGCGGACGAATACTGGTAATATAATGTTTGTCCATCCTGCCACTGTATTATTGCGAGGCGCACACGTTACACTAACTCAACGTATAATTAAAACGTCACGCGTACTCGGTCTCCTGGCAAACAAGTACAAGTAAATATTTAATCGAATTGCGCGTCGGCTCGTTAAAGCGTGAAAGAATTTTCCTGTAATTACTAGATTTAAGATATTTGTGTAAGTTTCGGTTTAACATCGCTTGCGTGATGTTATTATCACGCAATATTCATTACACTGTATGTAAAATTTTATATATAACTAGCGTCCCGCCCCCGGCTTCGTCCGGGGTGCAAATGCAAACCATCCTTTCCCGTTTATCCCTCTTTCCATAAGTAAAACCCATCAAAATCGGTCTTACCCATTCTCGAGTTTTTGAAGCTTACACAAATCAATTTTTATTTATTTACTAGCTGGCACTCGCGACTTCGTCCGCGTTGAAAAAGAAAAAAGTAGCTTATATTGTGTCCTGTACGTCTAAATGTTTATCTACCAAGTTTCATGAAAATGAGTAAATTCGTTTAAGAGTAAGGGAGAACCATACATACATAGATACAAAACCTATATTTACAGATTTATTTATTTTATTCTTCATACCGTTTTCTCATGTATGCCATTGTCATAACTGGACCAAACTGAAATGGGATCACACGGGAAGCACAAGCTTTTCAATAAAAAAAGAATGATCAAAATCGTTTCACCCAGTCGAAAGTTCTGAGGTAATAAACATAAAAAAATCTCCTTGTTCAACCGACTACCAAAAAAGTAAGACGTCCACTCGTATCCCTTATCAGGTCGTAACGGCTGCGAGTGGACGTTGGATGCAAGTTGCTTCTGACTGGTTCTATTGGAAAATTATTGGAATTGGAATCCTATGTTTAGCAGTGGACGTCCCACCTCTCAGCATGAGCATATCTCAGCCACAGGCTCATATAATTTAATTCCATTAAATACAAAATGATATAATAATATCTATCCAAGTTACACAGTTCTGCCGGCTGGGTAGCAACATATAAATGGTTTTGGCCCGTAGCTGCGCCATATGTTATGTTCCTTAGGGGCTAATATCCCCGTACATTACACAAAATTACCTTTTGCAAACGTCCATATACTTAGTCTGGGTTACGCATTTCCACGTTTTGAGATCACTATTTCTGTTAATATTTCAGAATTATTTATTTATTTATTTAATAGCTAACCATACAGCATTTAATATTTAACAATTACAGTCATCTTAAAGTTTATAAGTACAAAAAAAGTGCTAATACCTAAATAAAAAATGATAACAATATACATAATCCTTATTAAAAAATGAATACATAGATATTTATTTATTTTAAGGCTAATATATAAATGATAATACTAAAAACCACTGAGGTTTAGTCTCGTGTTATTACAATTTAAAAAATACTGCTCTAATTTAGATTTAATATTTTTAATTGATATATTGTTACATAGATCTGAAGGTAGGCTGTTGATAAGGCATATATACACATATGCCATATTGTGTGGTGAAAGCATTACAAATGATTTTTTTGAAAGTTTAATAATAAAATGTTCATAATTAAACTTATCCCACAGATACGCGAAAATTTTTCCTTTTGAAGTCTTCTACCACAATATGTATGGGCTTCTTACAAATTCACCTGCACTAGCACCCCCCTGGTGTTGCTTCTGTCATTAAGCGATTTTAACCACTTACCACTAAGCAGACTGTCAACCTGTCTGCCACCGTATATAATATAAAAAAATTTACCCTGATGTTCAAATTCAAAATCAAAATTTAATAAGGGAACCCAAATTCAAACCACACAAAGCCAATGCAATCCAGCAAAGGGAAAAGAGACTAGAATATTTGTTGAGGTATAAAAGTAAAAAGTCAAAAGTCGCGTCTACAAATAGGCTGTAAATAATAAATAACATTCATTGTAGCTTCGGCAAAAAAGATTCAACAATACCTTTGGTAGCGAGGTATCTCTTGTTAGAAGGAATATGTTATTAACTGCACGGTACGTGTCATGAGCGGTAGCGGGCAAGACAAATCCACTATGAGGGTGGCGCGGTAGCGTATTTACTTCTTATAATAAGTGCCATTTATGAGCATTTAATTTAATTTCTATTCTTACTTTATTTCTAATTTAAATTAGCATTTCTGTCTGTCAATAAAACCCGAACACTTGAAAAATTTATGTAGAAGACTTGTGATCAGTTTGTACTAGTCAAGTTCTGCTTCTATCTGCTGTACGGAAATCTATCGGCTAAAATCAATGAAAGTCGCAACTTTTAGACGAAAATTTGAGAACGGTCTGCGAGCGCTGACTGTGCTCGCAGAGTTATATTAATTCGATGGGCACAACAGCCCTGCTCACTGTATTGCGAATGACAAAACACATTTGTTTTCTGTTTCTTGTATTTGATGCAAAAGCTAATTGGCTAGGAATGCTGAACGGACTCGTGTGCACTTTAAAAAGCTAAATTGAGCTGAATAAGTGTAGTTACTTCCTAAGGGAAAAGTAGGGTTAGAGGAATTGAGTTGAGTACAACAGAAGAAATATCTTCTGTTCGTGTGTATGTTACTGAACTCCTATTAAACGGCTGGACCGATTTTAATCCTGTCTTCACTTATGGATAGAGGCATAATCAGGAATAGTTTGTATGTAAAAAAAATTGGTCGCCGACGAAGTCGTGGACAGGGTACTCGTATAATACAATATTGGAAGAAAGTTTTATATGAAACGCCGATCGCTTATGATTTGAAACAAACGAATCGGAAAAGCTGTAAACAATACGTCTAGGCCGTGGGCGACGCCTGTCTTGTTTTGTGTTGCATAGGACCGTACAGGAAGAAGGGAAGAATCGAGGCCTTTTGTTCTATATAGATAGCGTGGCCATTATATTTTTGGATGTCTGTTTTTTAGAATCTCAGTAAAGTATAGTGACGTGTCAAGAAATTCTCTTTTACCAAATAAGCTGCATGCATAAGCTGCATGCAAAGAAGCATGCATAAATAACCATGTCTCCAAGACATGGTTATTTATGCATTATAATAGATAGGGTGGCCATTATATTTTTGGATGTCTGTTTGTTTGAATCTCAGTAAAGTATAGTGACGTGTCAAGAAATTCTCTTTTACCAAAGAAGAAAACTCCTAAAAATGGTTATTTTTGCATTATAATAGATAGGGTGGTCATTACATTTTTGGATGTCTGTTTTTTTGAATCTCAATAAAGTATATTTTGCATTATATTGTTGGTTCGTTTAGAATTAATGGAAGAACGACGGATGGACGAGAAGAATTGAGGCCTTTTGTTCTACATAGATTATATTTTTAGGATATCTGTTTTTTTAGCATCTAAGTAAAGTTGTTAAATTACACCAACAGAAAACGCTATAATACAACTTTCACATTCATCCTTATATAATGACGTCTCAAGAAATTCTCTTTTACCAATGAACCAAACTCCCAGACATGGTTATGGTTATGGTTATGCATTGTAGGTAAGTAATGTTGGTTGGTTTAGAATGTATAAAAAAGTTCGGTCTTTTGATAACATTTGACGGCTCGACCTTAATCCTTCCGTAATATCGGCTCAAATACCCAATCATCTAAATGGACGTTTAACTCCCTAATACAAATTCTGAATTTAATTGTGTTTTCATGTATCCAACCGATGAGTAGTGGGATTTTGATTGACGGAGGGTCGAATGGATGATGATAAAACAAATGAATATTTCCACTTAATCCGATCATTTCGGTTTGTAATCACTTCATAGTATAAAACATCCCGTCTGTCTGTCCCTATGTATGCTTAGTTCTTTAAAACTACGCAATGGATTTTGATGCGGTTTGTTTTAATAGACAGAGTGATTCAAGAGGAAGGTTTTAATATATAATTTTCAACGCAGGCGAAGTCGCGGGCACCAGCTATCTACTAAAAATGAAAATTTTATAACAGCAAAGATGTCAGGCGTTTATTGCTTTACACATTTAGTGAGGCGCTACACATCCCTTACTTTTAACGCGGGCGAAGTCGCAGGCATCAGCAAGTTCTGTATATGTATGTATATATATGAGAGACTGTATCCATTAAAAAAAGAATTATCAAAATCGGACTACTCTGTAAAAAGTTATGCGTGGTTATACGCTATACAATCGGTGAGTGAACAATCATCCCCGTTTTCCTACCCTTAGGGTTGGAATTTTTTTCCAAATTAAAATGGGACCTCATTGGGGGTGCACCCTTTCAAATAAAAAAAGAATTATCAAAATCGGACCACCCTGTCAAAAGTTATGCGTGATCATACATAATAAAAAATATATATACGCGTCGTTTTCGTCGGTTGAAAATGTAATAGTTTAAAGTGTACTAGTAAAGTTGTCAGTTAAAACTGAACTACTGTAGCTCTAAGAAAATAATTATTTTAGGCAGAACTGACTTCGTTTTCACTGAATGAAGGGGAGAATTGAATAAATTATACCTTCCACCATAAGCCCTTAACTAGCTACAGCAATTCCGCAAAAGGTTCAAACATTTACGATAAAATTACAGTAATGGAGGAGTTTCTTCGATATACTTAGAGGATGATAATAAAAAAGTTACCACAGGCGTTTGCTCTCGGTTCGTTACAGTAACAACACAGCAGCGGATTATCCGTACTTCCTTACTACTCCGTAATAATCTATACTTCTATACTAATATTATAAATGCGAAAGTAACTCTGTCTGTCTGTCTGGCGCGCTTTCACGCCAAAACTACTGAACCGATTCAAATGAAATTTGGCACACATACCTGTGTCTAGAACCTCAGAAAGGACATAGGCTACTTTTTAATAAGAAAAAGGGTTATAAGAGGGGTTGAAAGGGGAGATAAGGGGTTGAAAGGGGAGATAAAAGGTTGTATGGAAGATAAAAGGTTGTAGGAAAGATTTGTTTGTATGTTTGTTTGTTTGTATAGAATAGGCTCCGAAACTACTGGACCGATTTGAAAAATTCTTTTACCATTAGAAGCCGACATTATGCGTGATGAACATAGGATACTTTTTAAAGCGGGAAAATGCTTCATTCCTACGGGAAATCTAAAATAAAAGTAAATACTAGCGGCTTGGCCCGGGAGATAGCGCCATCAACCCAAATCAGGTGATACCTCGCAGAGATAATATTATTTCGTTGGGCGAAACGACTAACATGACAACTGCTTGGTGATATTCCACGGTAGATGGCGTTTTATACTTTACAACGCGGACGAAGTCGCAGGCACCAGCTACTACCCCATACAATGGTCTCGTGTTCAATTCCCTAAAGCTTCAATGTTTTCCACAACGCTTCGTGGCCTTTTACAAGAGCTTGCGAGGCCAGTCTCCATAATAACGGAGAAGGCGGATAAAAGAGGCCATATTTTTATTATGCTCATCACAAAGACACAGTATTTTGAATGAAAGAAAGAATACTAGTAGGTAATTACTTTGTTTGAAAATGTGAACAGAGATGTTTCCATTGTTCCAACAGGGACGATTCCTCTGTCCTGTTGTTATTCCTTATCCCTCGTATCCTTGATAAAATTTCATCTGCGTAACTTTTCAAAATATAACATACTAGACTAGATGGTGCCCGCGACTTCGCCCGCGTGACTTTGTAAATTATATACTAAAACCTTAAATAAATTAAATCATCTTATCATCATCAATCAATCAATCAATCAATCAATCAATCAATCAATCAATCAATCAATCAATCAATCAATCAATCAATCAATCAATCATCATCAATCAATACTAATAATAAATCTGTAAGTGTATCGTAATATGTATGTATGTTATGTATGTTCCTCCATAACTCGAATTAACTGATTTTCATGTAACTTGGTAGATAAACATTTAGACGTACAGGACACATGATAGGCTACTTTTTTCTTTTGCAACCCGGACAAAGTCGCGGGCGCCAGCTGGTCTATACTATAATATTATAAAGAAGAACTCCAAAACCGCTGAAACAATTTTGATGAAACTTTCAGACAATCTTCAGATTAGTGCAGTGTTCATGTGAAGTTTGGTAGCGATCGGTAGCGGACGAAGTCGTGGGCAAAACCTAGTATAATATAGCACACGTATCAGTTTCACCACTCTTATTTCATGCCCTTGTCTCCTACGACAGGCGTCGCAGTTGTTTTACGAAATTACTTTGGATAAGAACAACTTGGGGGCGCCGCAAAATAAATATACCCAATTATCAAGATGAAATACTGATTTTATTAACGCACTCTATACATGATTCAAATTCAACTGTGTCTGTTCGATTATTATTTAATCACTAGCTGTTGCCCGCGACTTCGTCCGCGTTGAAAAAGAAAAAAGAAGCCTCAATCCTGTGTCCTATACTTCTAAATGTTTATCTACCAAGTTTCATGAAAATCTATTAATTCGTTTAAGAGTTATGGAGGAACATACATGACATACAATACCTACACTTTCAGATTTATTATTAGTATTGATTGATTGATTGATGATGATTGATAATGTTACTCGGACGAAGTTGCGTGCTAGTAATGCAATAAATGAACAACCATGTAACCTCATCATAAGTTTCATAACTTTAACATTATTTCAATCGTTCATCGCATATTTTTATCAATTTCACCTTTAGAAAAAAAAAAGCGATACTGAATAATAAAATGACCGGACGGCTTCAAAGGCTTTCGCTTCGCCGGAAGAACAACCCTTGCTTATGAAGAGAAAAATAGATAACTACATAATGAAGGTAGAAAAGCGATGTTTTTTTGCTCCGTCGTCGTATCGGTTGAAACCCTCGTCAGTGCTTACGAGGTTTTTATTGTTGAGCCTTAGAATATAGAAAGAAAAATGTAGAGAGAAAAATTTTAATCAAAATACTGAGCAATAATAAAAAAAATCAAAAAAGAAAATATTATGGCATTTGTATCGCACGATTTCAAGTCAGTATTTATATCTATACTAGCTGGTGCTCGCGACTTCGTCCGCGTAGAAAAGTATAAAACGCCATCTACCGTATTTTGGATAGATGGCGCTATCTCCCGGGCCAAGCCGCTTGCATTTACTTTTAATTTAGATTTCCCGTAGGAATGAAGCATTTTCCCGCGGTAAAAAGTAGCCTATGTTCATCACGGATAATGTCGGCTTCTAATGATAAAAGAATTTTTCAAATCGGTCCAGTAGTTTCGGAGCCTATTCTATACAAACAAACAAATAATCAAATCTTTCCTCTTTATAATATTAGTATAGATAAATAAAAATGAATCCCCAAATGTGTTGCTAAGTGCAAAACTCGAGAACGACAGGACCGATTTTAATTCTGTCTTCTTACGTAAAAAAATGCACCCATGGGTGAAGCCGGGAGCGGGTCGCTAGTAATATATAATAATTAGTATGTAGACGACCGAGCAGAGCTTTTTTTTATGTTAAAGTCGACGGACAGGCTGACAGTCCACTTGATGGTAGTAGGTGGCTACCGTCGCCTAGTGCGCTGCCGACCATAGAAGGATTAAGGATAAGGGATAAGGGAGAGATGGGGTAATGAGCTCTGGTATCCCTTACTCACTCACCGAAACACAACAGCACATAATGCTGTTATTTCACGGTGGTATTCTGTAAGGTGGTGGTACATATTTTAAATACAAAACATCCATGACTCAGGTACAAAGATAAGATGTTAATAAAGATATGCACCCTAGCGGGATTCGAACCCACGACTGTTTGGTTAACAACTAGGGTTACTAGGCACTAGAACATACGTGTCGTCTTTAGTATCTTTAGTCTTTAGTAGATTAATGAAACCGATATTGGCAATTGACATTGTCTACAGCTAAATAGCTAAAATATGTATGTTTTTTGTAAATACATACATATTTTAAATACAAAATATCCATGACTCAGGTACAAAGATAAAATGTTAATAAATATATGCACTCTAGCGAGATTCGAACCCACGACTGTTTGGTTAACAACTAGGGTTACTAGGCACTAGAACATACGTGTCGTCATTAGTATCTCTAGTCTTTAGTAGATTAATGAAACCGATATTGACAATTGACATTGTCTACAGCTAAATAGCTAAAATTTGTATGTTTCTAGTAAACACATACATATTTTAAATACAAAATATCCATGATTCAGGTACAAAGATAAAATGTTAATAAATATATGCACTCTAGCGAGATTCGAACCCACGACTGTTTGGTTAACAACTAGGGTTACTAGGCACTAGAACATACGTGTCGTCTTTAGTATCTTTAGTCTTTAGTAGATTAATGAAACCGATATTGACAATTGACATTGTCTACAGCTACACGGACAGATGTCCATTTCCTGTTTCGCTCAGCTAATAACAAATAGGGCAGGCATGTCACGTAGCAAGACGCCATTTTGAATTTTGAACGAAGATGTTATCACAAGGAAACAGTAATTGTTCTTAGAAACAGGGATGAGGTCAAATTTTGACTCCAGTTTGTAATTTACTTTGAATTGTAAGTCGACCATCGAAACAATAATTATATCAATACTAATAATAAATGTGTAGGGGTCGGTCATGGAGTAATTTACTTCGTTTTCAGAAATATCGTGTATGTAGGCTCTATACATGACACTGAAACTAAATTGACCATTTTTACAATTTTTTTCTGTATGTATATGTATGTATGTTCCTCCATCACTCTTAAACGAATTAACCGATTTTCATTAAACTTGGTAGATAAACATTTAGAAGTACGGGACACGTGACACTTTTTATCTTTTTTAACGCGGACGAAGTCGCTACATATTATAATTCATTCACTAACTTTATTACAGCCACATGAAATATAGACATTTTTATTATTAGTTATTATTACATTTTTGTCACGCGACTGGCCCTTAAGGGAAGGGACCCGGGTGAATTTTTTTTCACCAAAAATGAACTCTATGTACGTACGCGTAAGGACTAGTTTTAATTAATTAATATTTTGGCCTATTTTTTTATCGCGTGCTTATAACTGTCAAACATGCGTCATGTATATTGTTTTAATGCATGACCACTTAAAAAAATATTGTTTTTAATGACCAAATAAGGGTCGTTCGTGTACAATGTACATTTTGGTAATTTTTTTATATTCAATAGTAATTTATATGCTTACTAGCTGTTAATTTTATAAAATATAATACATTCGTGTCTGTGAAACCATGGAAATACACATACAAAATTTCAACCCAATCGGTCAAGCCGTTTAGTAGTTGACATACCGACAGCAGCGCCACCTACCGGGTCCAATTGTATTTTTAAATCATCCAGGAAATCATTGAAATACTCATATAAAATTTCAACCCAATCGGTCAAGCCGTTTAGAAGTTATATGTGAAAAAGTTAAGTACGGAAGGATAATTCTTACTACCCGTTGTCCTATTACCCGTTTTCCCGTACGAATGAAGCATTTTTCCGCGGTAAAAAGTAGCCTATGTTCACCACAGATAATGTCGGCTTCTAATGGTAAAAGAATTTTTCAAATCGGTCCAGTAGTTTCGGAGCCTATTCTATACAAACAAACAAATCTTTCCTCTTTATAATATTAGTATAGATAGGAAAAAAAATAGACAAAAAATATTTATTTTTCAAAAGACAAAATATAATTCGATTAGCTCTTATGTAAAAAGTGTAATTTTGATTTTTAGTTTTTAAGCAGCGAATTATATAAAAATTACGAGTCACGTTGTTTGAGGCCAATGGACCCCTAAACTACTGAACCGATTTTGATAAAACTTCACATAGTTAATGTGAATTTGGTCCAACCTCAAATATAGGATAGTCTTTATCTTGAACCCGGGTGAAGCCGGGAGCGTGTAGCTAGTATTAGTATAGTTATACTTATACAATTATCCACACAAAGATCTAGTAGCCATAAACATGTCACACTTTTTAGTTGCTCCCTTGACGCCTTGTTAAAGAAGAAAAAATATCCCAATTCCCTCTACGAAATATATTTTTTGGCCGAAATAATTTGAACTTAAAGGTGGAGCGAAGTTATTTTACTGGACGGCTCATTTGGGAGAAATTCAGAGTTTTTCTAACTTAAAATGATCTTAAGTTGTCTCGATTTCAAGCCTATCTTCCTTTAGGGCTTTAGTTCGCTCTTTATCTATACTAATACTAGCTGCTGCCCTCGATTTCGCCCGATATACATGGCATGATATGAGAGATATCGTTGTGAAAACGAAGCCCGGGCTAATAATAAACAATTCACGTGTTCTGTAATCGCTTTTAAATCGTATAAAAAAAAAACTTTCAATTTTCCTTATCCCCATTTGTGCGAAGGGAATTACACGAAACGTGACGCCTGTCACAGTACTACTAAATAACCGGTAGTTCAACTAATACCCAGCCAAGATGCAAAAGCAATGCTTTCTACAGTCGTTTACGCTAAGAGAAAGCCCGGCGAATAAACGGTTGACGTTACAACAACCTATCACCGGGGCCCTTAGCCAAGAGCACCCAGTGCAAACGGGAGCGTTGTAGATTGACGAAACGACAGAAAATAAAGCCCGGTGATTGGTTGTTGTAACGCCCACATAAAATTTTGACCAATCATCGGGCTTTATTTTCTATCGTTCTCTAACTACGGAAGGGAGCGTTGGAATTGGTGTGCTCATGGCTAAGGGCCCTGGCCTTCTCTTAGCCTTCTCTCTTTCGTTTCGTAAGTACGCAACGAAGCGTTTGCATCGTTCCATGCGACATTCATTTTGACACGGTAACGGCCAATCGCCGGGCTTTCTCTTAGCCTAAACGAATGTAGAAAGCAGTGCTTTTTACACTGGCTAAACTGGACGGGCTGTCGTTCGCTAATATTTCCCAAATTTATGGCGTAGTTGTTTACTGTACTGGTTATAATTACTTAGTTACTGTGTGTGCTTGCGAACGTATAAATACGATTTGGACCATTTTTCTATCTAAACCTTATTCCAACAATAATGCATTTAGATTTAACATTTTTATCATAAAACTAAATTTACTAAGAAATAAAACAAAATACATGTTATTAAGCGTATTAACTGTAGTAATTCACTTTGTCAAAATTCAAGTTTTTCACACGATACGTCTCAGAACTAATTTTTTTTACAAAAAAATGATGCTCCGACAAATTTATTGCAAATTTGTTCATATATTATAGTTACAAATTTGCAATTTTGTTCACACATACAAATTATAAATAATTTAATTATCTTACTGTTTGTGTTACACAATATTTATAAAATGAAAGATATTATTATTAAGACTTCAGTTACCTTACTTTTATTCTTAATACTGTGTTTGAAGTCTGGCAGCCCACAGTTTACGATGTCGTAAAAAACTAATAAAAAACCCTTTTGTTTCTCACCGCACAAAATACTAATATGTCAAAATTTCCCTCGAACAAAATGTTTAGAAAGTCACGTCAGCAAATTTTGATAAATATCTCCTCAGTATGGGTCATAAGTTTTTTAGAAGGAAGACACCTTTTTTTATTGACAGCCTTTGCCTGTTACTTCGCTATTAACGGGGAAGGAAAGTTCGTGATAAATCATTAAATCAGGCGAAAAGTGGTACTAAATAAAATATGTAAATGTATGTAAAAAAATTTAATAAGGCATTTTGTAAGTACGCCTTGCGTTTTATTGTAACGTAATGGAGTGCTACGCCGCTATAAATCAAACTAAAGTGCTACGAAAACGTAGACGTGCTACGAAACACGTAGACGTGCTACAAAGCTACGTCAAATGCGAAATATACTTTTTGTTTTTGGCCCGCAACTTCGTCCGCACCAACATTTATTTATTCAACTTTATTGCTCATATGTTTTTGTTAATTTATTTATGTTTATTTTTTATGAAACGTCAAGAACAGTGAAAGGCCTGGAATAACATCCCGCTGTCTATTAGGTCTACCTACAAAGTACTAATAAATTTTAGAAATAAATTTAAAGTAATTATTATATACCAACACCAAAAAAGCGGATTTTGTTCATAAAAAAACATAAATACATACATATTTTTAATTGCAACCTTTTAAGACAAGGGCTAATTACCGCAACCTAATATCCTATGAATTAAGGTGCAATATTGCTCAACAAATTTTTGTAGCTCTTCGGAGATAACATGGAGTTAACCGAACAGATTTAAGATTGGAAGGTTTTTCTTAAATATTGTGTAAAATATGAAAAAAGAAATAAAAGTCAATTTATAAGCCTAAAAACAGGTAAGATTTTTTTAACAATATTTTACAAAAAAAAAATTCTCAGACCATGGATTCTCTTTTATAAATCTGCTCGATTCAAACTTTTTATGTCATATAGTCTATCATGCACTGTATTTTTATCTAACTTGTGATTTTACTCTAAGAAGTCAAACTAGGCGATGAAAATAACGCTTTTCTGCTAAGTCCTCGTCTTAAGGTGAAACAAGTCGGCGGCCGGTACTCATCGGTCTCATGTCTAAAATGCGTCCTGTCTCACACAGCATAAAGCGCGGGAAGAGCACTCGACTGAGATGCACAATCATTCATACCAAAAATAAAATCATAAACAGACTCTTGGGCCAACGCTTTTTTTGACAAAACTACAGCATATATCTATTTCGTGTAAAGTTATTTGAACTCTTGAATAACTAATCAATGTTTGTATGCAAAGTATTTTGCAGTTTTTGTACACTGGATTGACCTAATCACCCTCAAAGTTGCAAATAAAACTTGTGTTAAAATATGGATTTTTCAAGGATCATATCTTTTAAATTAATTTTTTTTTTTTAAGTTTGTATACATACGAACCTAGTTAACGACAAGATAAATCGGTATCATGCTTACTTTTGTAAATTAAATATAAAACAGCGGAGTAATTAACATTTTACGTGGAGGAAGACTGACTAGTATTACCTTAAGCGTGTGACGCCAAAAGCTTGCAGATGCCGAAAGCAACATTGGAGGCAACAAGGTTTTAAGATAACCAGATTGGCGATCGGGGAGTTGAGGCTAATTGATCATGTTACCCGCATTACATCCGACCTTCGGTTATAACGTAGTTTCCGTTGTCGATACTAGCCGATTGAATGTTATAGACTGTGACATTAAGCGCCTCTTTCACCATCTGTCAAGTAGACTAACTGTCATTTAAAGTCACCGGTAACCGGGGATAATGGAGCTGATATATATACCTTTATTTGTACGGTAAAAGTCCCAAACGTTGAATAGAAAATAATAAAAAAAATCCCATAGGCAATTTTTTTAATATTTTCTTTTTAATGTTTGGGATGATGCAATGATGCAGTAAATTCAATAAAGCAGAAAATTATTTCTAAAAGTAACTACTAATCAACACTTTACTTGTAGTAGGTGAAAGAGGCCCTAAGAGAATAAAGAATACGATGTAGGTAGAAACTTCAAATTTTAAGGGATAGTCCCTTGAAATTTGAAGTTTCTTTAAACTCAAAATGAGTTTAAAGATACATCTACAATAGGAAAAACTGAGATGAAGAGTTTTTGAGTTTATCCATTACAAACAAACATACGAAACTTTATTAAATATAGCCTATGTTACTCCCTGATAATGTAGCTAGCTTTCTATAGCTAAAAGAATTTTCAAAATCGGTCCAGTAGTTTTTGAGTTTATTTATTACAAACATATAAAATTTCTCTCTTATAATATTATACCAGTAAGTATAGATTTATCACAAAATTAATAAAATTTTGACGAATATTCCATTTTGACATATTATAAAAGAAATTCTCAGTGGTGTTGTATAAAAAAATCAGCCTTTAAAAACAGTCAGTCTTTTAAAATTTGAAATTAAGTTTAACTTCTTTTTTTTATTTATATTTGGAAAACATATAATATCTCGACACACATTATACACATACATACAAGTAAAACATAAATCAACAAAGTTTCCACTAAATTACTAAAACATATTATAAGTTACAATACTATAGAGTACATTTAATATTGAAAGCTGAGAGAAAACATATACAAAGGTAAAAAAAAGAAAGAGAAAAAGAAACAAATACACCAGTTAACAAAAAACATAATAATAATATAACATACCAAATAAATAGATGAACTATAAAAAGATGACTACACAACTATATTTTCAAGGGCCTGTTTAAGGCTTCGTTTATAGGCTCCTATAGGACTACTGAAAATATCCAGATCTAGCAAGTGTTCATTGTAAAATTTACAGGAGCGATGCAAAAAGGTATTGATAAACTATGGAAAAAATAATTAATTTATCAAGTAGTTTCTATTACCACCAACAACAATAAAGCCGGCGCCAGACATAGCAACAACATTTGTACACTTATGTGATCACTTATTTGAACACTTGTGAGACACGGCTATGTGGGTATTTATTCAAAGTTTGACTTGCCTTGCACTTTGCTATTCGATGTCGGTTTTTGGAGCGCACATCAAAGCGTTCAAAGTTCAAACAGTGCTACACTTGCGCAAAGTCCAGTGGAGTTATTTTCATAATAACTCGTTTTTAGCTTAATAATAAAAAATAGAGACTTTTTAGCGTATTTTTTGTAGACTTAAATAATAGAGATATACTGCGTCCATAAAGTCGTCGCCCATCTTGTGTGTTATCTATTTGAATACTGTGAAGCGAACGTGTTGCAAAGCATGTCTGGCAGGTACAACAAACATGTGTCCAAATGTATGAGCAAAGTAGCTCAAAGTCTTTGTTCAAACATTTGACTGTATCTGGCGCCGGGGTAATAACAAATTATGTTACAAAACTATGTTGCAACAACAA
Organism: Synanthedon vespiformis; assembly: GCA_918317495.1. NCBI lineage: Eukaryota > Metazoa > Arthropoda > Insecta > Lepidoptera > Sesiidae > Synanthedon > Synanthedon vespiformis. The sequence continues at coordinate 2,512,310 of OU906973.1, forward strand.
CAAACTACGTTGCAAGTAATTGCAAACTTGATAAGCCTATTCGAATATCATTAAGAAATCTTCATTCAACTCGCCTCTAAACTTCACTTTGAGATAGACACTTCATCAATTCCAGTCAGATTTACATTAATCTATCTTCTGTAGTCTATGGCGAGATTTCTTGTCTGTTAAAGCGTGAAATGACCCAGCGGTTTCTACAAACATTATTAAGGCGCTATCAATTACAGAGACGCGGTGGAAACAAAATATGTTTTGATAGAGAATTGCAAATTTACTGATTAGAATTCTCGGTTTATTCTGAATGTTTCCAATAATTAAATAAATAAATAAATATATTCACACATTCCACACAGCACCATCTAGATACCAGACAGTTGATATAGTACATAGATTACTTTTTTGTAAATATATACTTACATATTATAAATACAAAACATCCATGACTCAGGTACAAAGATAAAATGTTAAAACATACATTTGCCCCTAGCGGGATTCGTACCCGCGACCGTTTATATATGATCACGCATAACTTTTGACAGGGTGGTCCGATTTTGATAATTCTTTTTTTATTTGAAAGGTTGCACCCCCAAGGGGGTCCGATTTTATATTTGGAAAATAAATTCCAACCCTAAGGGTAGGAAAACAGGGGATGATTGATTGTTCACTCACCGATTATAGCGTATAACCAGTAACCACGCATAACTTTTTACAGAGTAGTCCGATTTTGATAATTCTTTTTTTATTTGAAAGGGTGCACCCCCAAGGCAGTCCGATTTTAATTTGGAAAATAAATTCCAACCTTAAGGGTAGGAAAACAGGGGATGATTGATTGTTCACTCACCGATTGTAGCGTATAACCAGTAACCACGCATAACTTTTTACAGAGTAGTCCGATTTTGATAATTCTTTTTTTATTTGAAAGGGTGCACCCCCAAGGCGGTCCGATTTTAATTTGGAAAATAAATTCCAACCCTAAGGGTAGGAAAACAGGGGATGATTGATTGTTCACTCACCGATTGTAGCGTATAACCAGTAACCACGCATAACTTTTTACAGAGTAGTCTGATTTTGATAATTCTTTTTTTATTTGAAAGGGTGCACCCCCAAGGCGGTCCGATTTTAATTTGGAAAATAAATTCCAACCCTAAGGGTAGGAAAACAGGGGATGATTGATTGTTCACTCACCGATTGTAGCGTATAACCAGTAACCACGCATAACTTTTTACAGAGTAGTCCGATTTTGATAATTCTTTTTTTAATGGATAGGGTATACCTCGAAGTTGGTCTCGTATAAATTTGGAAATTAATTCCTACCCTAAGGGTGGAAAATGGGGATGGGAAAATTAAAAATTAAACATGTAGTAAAAATTAGATTATAGCCACAAAAAAATATAAAATAGAACTTTTTAACAAAAAATAAAACCGCCGAAAAAACTGAAAAGCATAAAATAATCTTATTATTTTACCTAAGTAATTTTGAGTGGGCGCCAAACAAGCAAAAATTACGTAAAGAGTGATGCGCGGCGGCGACTCAAAATTACTTAGGTAAAATAATAAGATTATTTTATGCCTTTCAGTTTTTTCGGCGGGTTTATTTTTTGTTAATGTTTTTTCGTTTTCGTCGGTTGAAAAATAAAGAGCAGTATTTAATTATGGACCCTGTTGGGCATGCAACTTAGGGACTAGTTTATAATATTATTAGTTAGAATAATATGATTTATTATTTGCGTGCATGTATCCGTGCAGTTTCTGTAATAGATATATTATTGGTCTATTGACTTCCAGCTCGCTGACACTAAAACACTTTTGAATGGTTCATCAGTGAGAAGCGGTGACCCGTAACTGGAGTTGGCGACTATTTTTACCTTTAATAAAGGATGCACTAGATTCAGGGTTTCAAACAAAATCACTGCAAAAAGTGTCCACTGGATATTTTTATACATGCTATCGCTTTCTCTCGTTAATCTATACTAATATTACAAAGAGGAAAGTTTTGATTGTTTGTTTGTTTGTATTGAATAGGCTCCGAAACTATTGGACCGATTTGAAAAATTCTTTTACCATTAGAAACCGACATTATCCGTGATGAACATAGGCTACTTTTTACCGCGGGAAAATGCTTCATTCCTACGGAAAAATGGGTAATAGGACAACGGGTAGTAAGAATTATCCTTCCGTAATTCTTTTTCACATAACTTCTAAACGGCTGAACCAATTGTGTTGAAATTTTGTATGTGTATTTCCATGGTTTCACAGACACGAATGTATTATATTTTATAAAGTTACGCGGCCGAAGTAGCGTGCAACAGCTAGTATTTTAGAAGGTTACCGCGAACGAAATTGCGTGCAGCAGTTATTTTATAAAGTTACGCTGTTATCGTTGTTTTATAGATTATTATCAATACTAATAATAAATCTGTAGGGGTCGGTCATGGAGTAATTTACTATGTTTTGAGAAATATCGTGTATATAGGCTCTATACATGATACTGAAACTAAATTGACCATTTTTACAATTTTTTTCTGTATGTATGTATGTTCCTCCATCACTCTTAAACGAATTGACTGATTTTCATGAAACTTGGTACATAAACATTTAGAAGTACTTGACACGTGATAGGTTACTTTTTATCTTTTTTAACGCGGACAAAGTCGCGGGCAACAGCTAGTCTATACTAATATTATAAAAAGGAAAGATTTGATTGTTTGTTTGTTTGTATAGAACAGGCTCCGAAACTACTGGACCGATTTAAAAAAATCTTTTACCATTAGAAGCCGACATTATCCGTGATGAACATAGGCTACTTTTTACCGCGGGAAAATGCTTCATTCTTACGGGAAATCTAAAATAAAAGTAAATACTAGCGGCTTGGCCCGGGAGATAGCGCCATCTATCCAAAAAACGTTATACTTTTCTACGCGGACGAAGTCGCGTGCAACAGCTTAGTATTTTATAAAGTATTGGTTTTTTTTAACGTTGTTTTGAAATGTTATTTTCATTATAATAATAGATAAACGACATAAATTAGTTGTAATTGTGCCCGCGGCGTCACAGACGGCGACCCGAATGGACTATTTAAATGTTGCTCCTAAATGGATTAATTGCTCGCATTAATTTCGTTATTCGTTTTAATTCAACCAAATTGGTCTCGCGGAACTCGATGTTTGAAGCAATTTTGGGTTTGAAAATATATATAGATATATTTTTTTACAAAACTTACGCAATGTACAGTTTTGGCCTGATTTTGTTCTGTTACTTTTTATTATTAAAATATTCTAGATTCTATTGTCAAACATTTTGACATTGGAAATGTCTTTTCTATCGCTTCACGAAAAAGTGCGATCCCCTTATATCTCGGAGAGTTGTGAAGATATGATATTCAGGAATAGCTCAAAAGACGCGTATTCACGAGAGCTGTAAGGTGCAAAAAGAATTTTTGAAAAAAGTAAAAAACGAAAAAAGTTATGGTTGAAATAGTGAAAAAAATTTGAATTTTGTTTCCGAATTTTTGATTTTGGTGCTCGATTTTTTGGAAACGAAGAATGATATCGAAAATTTGAGAAAATCTCCTCTAGAAAATTTAGTCAGCTACAATTTGAGCTTAAAATAAAGACGATCGGGTTAAGGGTTTGCCCTCTAGCTTAACCTTTATGAAAGAAGTCAACATGTCAGAACAACATATTTATTCGAATTCTTTAGATTCATTTCCAATGTGCTCGATAGTCGTGTGAGGCACGAAATCTGTGAATTTTTTTACAAAACTTACGCAATGTTGACTCCGCCGGGAATCGAACCCGGGGCCCCTGATACGTTAGGCAAGCACCCTTGCCACTCGTCCAACGGGCTCGTCAAAATGCCTGTATGGCTATAAAGTGTATGTCGAAATGACCCTAATTTATGGGCATTCGCGTCGTAGCCATAAATCGTGATACAATTCAATGTTACACTAACACCACTCGCAAACACACACACACATACATGACACACATTCAAGAGGATTACTCAAAGTTAAAAAAGGGCACACTGCCATGATCAATTTAGTATTAAAACATGATCACTTTAATATTATACTTAGTTCATCATTGGCAAAGTTTTGCGCTTAACTTACATAATGAAAAACTTTACTGGGAAACTGTTAAATTAAACTTTGAAGTTTCAAATACTTAAGTAATTTGTTCATCCTTTTCAAGCAAAATAGTTTTTGTAAAATTGTTAATTATAATTAAAATTTTTAAGTGAACATTCAAAAGTAGATTAAAAACCTGGTGCTTCCCGTGTGGTCGCATTTCAATTTGGTCCAGTTCTGACAATGGCATCCATGAGAAAAGACCATTATGAGACGGTCCACTTGATGGTAGGTGGCTACCGTCGCCTATAACACAAGCAACGCCATAAGTGCTACAAGTGCGCTGCTGACCATAGAAGGATTAAGGGTAAGGGATAAGGGAGGGATGGGGTAATGGGCTCTGGCATCCCTTACTCACTCACCGAAACACAACAGCACGTAAATGCTGTTATGTCACGGTGGTATTCTGTAAGGTGGTGGTTACTACCGCCAGACGGGCTGCCCAAGTGACTGCGAAACGCAGTGTGCCCTACCACTTCTATGAGCAATATCGAAAGAGAACGCAGAGCATTATGTCAGATTTGTACGATGTCCCGTCGTACAAATCTGTACGGGTTTTTACACATGTGCACTATGGACTAATTTTATACAGAGCGCCTACAATGACTTAAGGGTCCAATATAATAACACCTTCAGGGTTTTAATGAAACTCTCACGTTTCTGTAGCGCATCTGCAATGTTTGCGAATGCTGGGCCCTTAGCCAAGAGCACAATGCAAACGGGAGCGTTACGCTTATTAACGAAACGATAGAAAATAAAGCCCGGTGATTGGTTTTTGTAACGCCCACATAAAATTTTGACCAATCATCGGGCTTTATTTTCTGTCGTTTCGTCAAACTACAACGCTCCCGTTTGCACTGGGTGCTCTTGGCTAAGGGCCCTGGTGTAGATGATTTCTATGCCATTATGCGAAGAAGAAGTGCATCCTTTGTGTGCAGGTTGCGAGGGAGTTCCAATGAAATCCTGAAGATGATAGCGAACAGAATGGATGGGGAGGTTTTTAACCGATACACTATTTAGTCGCTAAATTAATGTTTATAATTCAAGAAGACGTGGGTGGATGAAGGCGTTATGTCGCATTTTTAGGTTTTTTCGTTTTTTTGAGTTGATGAAGGTAATATGTCCATATGAATGGTTGCAGACCTTAAGATCGTCGATTCTTAGATATTTTTGGAAAAACAAAAAGTTGGAAAGGGTGTTATGTACAGTTAATTTTAAAAAGCAAACTCTACTTTTGTTAATGGAAGAGAGAGCTATGTTCACTTTTTTTAAATTTTAAAATAAAAGTGTTTAATTGCTGTCATACTATTAATATTTTAGGTTTTTTTACACGACTTTGCATAATAATTTAATACAAAAAACAGTTCCGTGGCGACTTATCTCAAAAATTAAAAGTAAAACTTTAACCTCGATTTATTCAAAATTGGAATTATGCGACATACCACCTTCATCCACTTACGTCTTCAATTATTATCTAAGACTTGAAAATAGTTAGTTAGTTTAATTTTTTTTTTTTATGTTTTACCCTGTGTAATTTGTCTGAAAATAAATTATTATTATTATTATGCACTTATTTATTTTATTTTCTTAATTTTATTTTTTTTACAATATTAATTTATATGTGTATACAAAAAACAATATATGTTATAAAAAACTTAAAACTAGATTAAAAACTTAAACTTATTATTATTAAAAAAGTGAATTTCGGTAAAATTCAGATATTTTTTTGTTCTTTATTGCCGTCGACATATTATTATACCTATAGGCATAATTATATTGCGCTTTCGCCGGCTACGCAAGCTTTTTGTAATGCTCGCCGCTCTTGGTTCGATCGATTTTCTCTCCTTGTAATGGGAAGCCATTAAAGGCACAATGGTGCTGAAAGCACTGAAGGATGAATCCACTGTGAAACAATGATTGATTGTTTTTTTAGATGGCTTCATTGTATTTATATGAGAGATATTATCTAGTAGATTTAACTAATAAGTGCTTGGACATTCAACTAATAACGTTGTATATTATGTATTCTGAAAAACTGTTTCTAACAAAAAAAAAAACGACATCAAACCGTTTTCTCATGGATGCCATTGTCAGAACTGGACCAAATTGAAATGGGACCACATGGGAAGTACCAGTTTTCAAATAAAAAAAGAATCGTCAAAATAAAAAAGCAAACACACTAGTTGCCACTACGATTTTCAAAGATTCTCCTCGATTTCTCTGGGAAGCTACCATCAGATCCTGGTTTCCTTATCATGGTACCACCCTTGGGATATCTCCTTTCCAACAAAAAAGGAATCATCAAAAGAAAAAAGAAGAAAAAAGTTAAAAAAGATTATTAAAAAAAGAAATTCTAATAAAAAAGAAATTCTCATACTGCCTTTTTTTAAGGCCTTATTTTAAGGCATCTATAAATTTGATTTAAATACTCATTTTACAGCATACTTTATACTGTTGTAATGAATAAACTCAAAAACTACTGGATCTATATTTCACCTATTAAAATATTGTATTTAAATAATGTTTAATATACGAGCAAATCCTGGGCGGATCGCTTAACACGTATGTACATACGTATACATATATACAGGGTGCTACAATTCCTTTTATCCTTCTCGAACAGTCACATTATTAAAAAGTTCGCTCTCGAAACGCAATAAAATTCAAAATGGCCGACAAGTGTTCATAAGGCAGCGCAGGCCCGATGTAATTGAACATCAACGTGGAATTATGTTAATGTATGCCTTTAAATATATTATATCGCTAGCCGGTGCCCGCGACTTCGTCCTCGTTGAAAAATAAAATATACAGTTACAATGCCTAACAAAATATATGACAATTTATTTATTCATTAATTATTAATCATTAATTATTAAGGACGTGTTTGCGAAATGAATAGGCGAAATGAGAAATGTATAGGCTGAGTGAGGGAATCACTGATATTTCTTTAGAAATGTTTTGTGTAGACTAAATAAACCCTTATTGTCACCCATTAAGATTCATTCATAATATCAAAATATTTTGACGGGACTTTTTAATTTTTTGTGAGGCAATTTCTAATATTTTTAGAATTTTTTTTTGAACAATGTTGCGTTTAATATGTCTGCTATTCTTTAGTATTTTTAAACAAACAAAATTTGGAACATAAAAACATATAAATGATCATAAACACGACCACTTTTCGTAAATTTTGTGTGAAGAGGCGATCAGAAATTGTATTTACAGTACTAAAAATCATATTTTTTTAAAATATTTTTTATAGTAGATGCAGATAAAGAAGTGATCTAACTGTGCCACCTGTTAGTTTTATTTGATTTGGTTTCATTTGGTCGCAAAATCTACCGAAAAACAACTAAGTTTTGTCCTTAAGTCCTTAAGCAATAAAATTAAGTAGTGGCCCAAATTATTGACATGTCCCTATTTCTCCCTCATCTCTTATCCTTAATCGTACTATAGTCGGTAGCGCACTTACATCACCTGAGGCCTAGCTTGTGTTATAGATGACGGTAGCCACATACCATTAAGGCTCGGCGTCCATTATCGCCATCGGCTAGGAAAAAGATCCTTCGGCAACCCTACATGCAAGCGCATACTGTCGGAAACTATGCTTTGGCATGCTGCAACGTCCTTAGGGATGCTGAGACGTCCTTAAGCATGCCGAAGCGTCTTGACATCGTATTTGTAGCTCGCGTCTCTTCGCGTTCTGTTCAGGGAAAGCTATCCCCGAGTGTTGCATCGGCGTGACTAAGGATGCCGAAGCATCCTCAAGACTGCCGACGCAGCAGCCTCAGGCGTATCGAAGCGGTATTTTTGTTACTACGACCGTATATATTGGAAATTTCTACTTTATTGCAATGCCATGACATGAATGTATATTACTATTTGCCACCTAAAATCCCATGCATTCGAAATTTCATATAAATCGTGTAGTTAAAGCGTGAAGAGATAACAAACAGACGGAGTTACTTTTACATTTATTATACTAAGAATATACTACTTAGGTAGGGATATATCATGACGGACCATGATCTCGTATTTGCATAATTTTACGTTACATACATCTCTCTGTTTGTGAATTATGGACAGGATGTGTTCCGGGCACGTTTATGGCCAATTTTATTTCGTACCTAAGGGCCAGTTCACACCGAATCGCGACGCGGCGCTCACTTTTTAAAAGTTTTTAAGGTTTTATTTTTTGTTAAAAAGTTTTATTTTATATTTTTTTGTGGCTATAATCTAATATTTACTACATACTTAATTTTTCATTACACCCTTAGGTGGGAAAATGAATAAGTAAGTAAGTAAGTACCCTAAGGGGTAGGAATTTTTTTTCCAAATTTATACGAGACCAACTTCGAGGTATACCCTTTCAAATAAAAAAAGAATTATCAAAATCAGACCACTCTGTCAAAAGTTATGCGTGATCATACATAAAATATATGTACGCATCGAATTGAGAACCTCCTCCGTTTTTGATTTTTCGTTTTCGTCGGTTGAAAAAGGTATATTGTATAGTTCAGTGAGTGAGTTTATACGAGAGTGGTTTCAGCGGCTCACAAGGCAAAGAATCGCCGCGCCATGGCATTGTGTGAACTGACCTTTAGTAACCGTCACTGACTTTAATTTCGGACGCGCCTTCTCTCGACTTAAGGAATAAATTTTCTGCGTTCATAAATAAAATTATCTATTTAGCTAATATTACATATAAACTCGAGAATTAAAAAAATTACTCAACCGCCATACCTATGTGCATTGTCAAGTCTATGTTAATTCTCACTTGATTGAATTCACGATTGAATTTCATGACAACAAAAACTAATTTAAAAAACGCATATACAGGTTGGAATTTTGTAATGCCACTTGGAGGGAAAGTACTCTAATACTGTAAATAGAAAGTTTTACTCAAAGAAAACATTCCTTTAAATTTGAATAGAAAGAAATCTGCTTTCAAAATTTTTTCGAAAATTCGCTTGCCACACCCCGGGAATCGAACCGACTAAAATCTATGAAAATTGCAGCCTGTACTTTTATTGCATCGATCGTTAGAGTAAATTATAAGGATGAAATCTCTCTAACAAACTTGATAAAATAAATGAAAGGAAAACCATTGACCTTAATGATTGATGCAATAAAAGTACAGGCTGTAACTTTTACAAATTTTAGCCGGTTCGATTCCCGGGTGTGACAAGCGAATTTTCGAAAATCTTCGAATGCAGTTTTCTTTCTATTCAAAAATAGAGGAATGTTTTCTTTGATTAAAATTTTCTATCTACAGTATTAAGAGTACTTTCCCTTCAGGTGGCATTACAAAATTCCACCCTGTATAATCTCTTTACATGTAGTTATGGGTTGAGCAGAAACTTTATCCCGCGAACGCGCGAACTTTGGAAAATTCTCCCTTCTGAGGTGTTTCCACCTAGCTACAATATGGACTACTTCAAGCGAGCTGTTAATAAACTTCTGCAGGGTAGGCAGCGCACTAGCACTCCCCTTGGTGTTGCTGGTGTCCCTAGGCGGCGGTAACCACCTACCATCAAGTGAGCCGCCTGCCTGTCTGCCACCTCTATACTATATAAAAAAAAAAAAAAGGTAAATATAAAATTGTAATTCCTATTAAATACAAATTGAAAAATAATATTTAATTCTAAAAATATGTTATACAAAAAAAGAATTATCAAAATCGGACTACTATGTAAAAAGTTATGCGTGGTTATACGCTACAATCGGTGAGTGAACAATCAATCAGCCCCTGTTTTCCTACCCTTAGGGTTGGAATATTATTTCCAAATTAAAATGGGACCCCCTTGGGCGTGCACCCTTTCAAATGAAAAAAGAATTATCCAAATCGGACCACCCTGTCAAAAGTTATGCGTGATCATACATAAAAAAATATATATATATACGCGTCGAATTGAGAACCTCCTCCGTTTTTGTATTTTTCGTTTTCGTCGGTTGAAAAAGTAGATAATCACCCTAAGCACGGTGTGGAAAGAAAAATTTTCTCATATTGTTGTAGATACTTAGGCTGTATACGGAATCGAAAACCGTTGCTTGTATTGTGTGAGCATTTTTTTAATATCCTAACATCACGCCCACCTGAAGAATGATAAATGACCGAAAACATGTGATACATTTTTCATGTCTTGTCGACTTATGTATTTTTTTTAATATTTTGGCAAAGGTTGAATACATTAGCATTTAAATACAGGTTGATTCATTTTCTTTCTTGACATTTTTTTTATATCTTTATTACGTCATCAATACTAATACTAAATCTGTAGGGGTCGGTCATGGAGTAATTTACTTTGATTTCAGAAATATTGTGTATATAGGCTCTATACATGATACTAAAACTAAATTGACCATTTTTAGAATTTTTTCTTGTATGTATATGTATGTATGTATGTTCCTCCATAACTCTTAAACCAATTGACTGATTTTCATGAAACTTGGTAGATAAACATTTAGAAGTACGGGACACGTGATAGGCTACTTTTTATCTTTTTTAACGCGGACGAAGTCGCGGGCAACAGCTAGTTCTAAAATAAAAATAAAAATAGAACGTAACCATAACGCATAACATAACGCATTCGTGTGACAATTTTGATTTTACTCCCATAAATTTTCATACTTATACAGGGTGTCCCTGGAAGTATGGATCAAATCGAACATCGATCAAAGCATCGAGGTATCAATTCTGAACATTTTAGGCCTAGAAGTTCTAATTCAATTTTGTATGGTTAATTTTTTTCTTGTAATCACTAGAGGCGACAAAAAATTTAATAAAAAAATTATTTGCAGACCTATCGGCGTAATTTTTCTTTTAGTATGCTATAGAAAGATGTGCCTATCCAGTAATGGTATTGTACTGTAGCAAATAAACACATGTAAATAATAAATAAACATTTAATGTAAAAAATTAACTTTGACAAAATTTTGATCAATATTTGAATGCATGATTGTAAAAACCCACCTCAGACCAAATACAAAATTTTAAGAAAATCAATAAAAACTGTCTGGTGTAAAAAAAAATAACTGTATGATTTGTTTTCTTTACTTTTTATGTTAAGAAATATTATAGATATGATATATTAGAAATTTCATATAGAAATAATTAATAGCTTTTTCTATATTAATTTTTAAAATTTTGGGATGAGGTGGTTTTTTACAGTCATCTTGTACAAGGTGTGTTCTTACAATCAAAGTCTAATTAGAATACTTGAATAATAATATTTATTGTAGACATTTTTTGAAAAATTAATGTAATTCTTCATCTTCGACATTTTCAGTTATAGGCCATTGCAATATTTTGTCCCAAAACTTCACTTTTTCACCTTCCGGTAAAAACTGAACCCATTTTTTCAGATCTTCAGTCTGATAAAGCTGACATTAAAATCTTTAATTTTGACAGTTGAGAGTCCCAAGTTTGATTGTAAAAAAAAAGAATGGATAAGGTGGGTTTTTACTCTCATTGAAATATTCGTAGGTTTTATTGTATGACCGAGGTGTAATTTTATACTCAAACTGTTTGCCATAGAGATGAGAAATTCATTAAAAATAAGATTTTGGAAAAAGTGGTCTGAGGTGGGTTTTGACAATCATGCATTCATTTAAGCCTTCACTGTAAATAATATATTATTACATTGTTGTTTTTTTTTAATATATATATTATTATATTTTTTACTATTATAAACTCACCTCTGTGCATAATACTCGAAGAATGCAACAAGTATTTCAATGGACCTGGTCATAGCGGCCCACATCTCATGAGTTTTGCATTTTGACTGCGTCAACGACGGCAAACGAGAGGGCCCGTCCGACATAACACAAAATTTTACATCATTCTATCACACGACACTTGAGAAAACTCGCGAGTCACTACACCTACAATGCTACGGTTACAGTTATCTATAACCTGAAGTGCACCTTAACGCTAAAACCTACGTTTACGTTACGCCTACGCAGTTGTAGGCAACAGGTACGTTGACCTATATTTACTTTACTACACGAACCGTGCAGGTTGCGTTGGTTTTTAAAATTTATACAATCACGTTATATAGATGCGGTTCTAAATTTAAATTTAAAATATCGAACGCTGCATTCCAATCGATTCTTTTCACAATAGACGTATAGTATTTTCGATGAGTTAAGAACTATGCGTCCAGTATTGAGGACGCGTATTTACTGACTGCGGACAGAGGACTGGCTGGTAAGAATTTGAAAGAGCGCGCATGCTCCTATAGGAGCCGGTACGTCCACTGTAAAAGACCTCCCGTGTTAAACACATTTCAATACGAATGTACCGTCTCACGTGTGTCTAATTAAACTGGACATAAGCTCGTTACAATGTATAAGCGTTCCTATCTGAGCATGTAAACATGAGGAATCCACAGTTGGTTGTTTTTTCAGCCAATATTTAACTGCCTAATGTGTTTGATGTTATTGTTAGAGTAATTATTAAATAAATATATAAGGGTAAAACATACAATGTGTGTATGTATAGGTAAATACACCTTCGAAGCGAGCAATCAGGCGTGGCAAAAATATCTATCTAGTTGTATAGGTACGTTTCGCTTACATTGTCTTTCGTGACTTGAACCTTTGTTACGGATGACGTTTACTTACCTGTAACAAAGAGTATATAGTATATAGTTACATATACATGGTGACTACATGGTAAAAATAATTTAGTATTATTTTGTACCATCTAATATTACAAAGAGATAAGATATGTATTCTTATATGTTTGTAATGAATTAATTTAAAGGCTAGTGGACCTATTTTGAAAATTCTTTCACCTATAGAAAGCTGCATTATCAGCGAGTAGGTAACATAGGCTATCAATACTAATAATAAATCTGTAAGGGTTAGACATAGAGTGCCTAAGTTAGGTAGTTTGTTTTCAGAGATATCGTGTTTATAGGCTATATATACATGAAGTATGTATATATATACTATACATATTATTATGTATGTATATGGATAGTATTTTATACAGTTACGCGGGCGAAGTTGCGTGCAGCAGCTATAGTGTAATACATATATGATTACTAGCTGGCGCCCGCGACTTCGTGCACGTTCAAAAAGAAAAAATAAATCCGCCGAAAAAACTAAAAAGCATAAAATAATCGTATTATTTTACTTAAGTAATTTTGAGTCGCCGCCGCGCATCACGTTATGCTTGTTTGGCGCCGACTCAAAATTACTTAGGTAAAATAATAAGATTATTTTTATGCTTTTCAGTTTTTTCGGCGGTTTTATTTTTTGTTAAGAATTTTTTTTCCAAATTTATACGAGACAAACTTCGAGGTTATACCCTATCAATTAAAAAAAGAATTATCAAAATCGGACTAGTCTGTAAAAAGTTATTCGTGTTTATACGTTACAATCGGTGAGTGAACAATCAATCATCCCCTGTTTTCCTACCCTTAGGGTTGGAATTTATTTTCCAAATTAAAATGGGACCCCCTTGAGGGTCTTTCAAATAAAAAAAGAATTATCAAAATCGGACCACGCATAACTTTTGACACCCTGTCAAAAGTTATGCGTGATCATAAATAAAAAATAAATTATTCGACAAGATGTGGATGGTAATCAGCCATAATATAGGGGAAAATAACCAATTATTGGCACTTTAATTGATATACGATCATTTATTGGCACCTTTCGACCTATTTGTTGAACTCAAATAAAATTTGAAAGTTCGACAATGTTTAAGTCATTTCAATGTTTAGTGATCTTTTAGTGACTCTTTAGTCTTTTTTGATTTTTTTTTAAATTCTCATAAACCTAAGATTTATTTGTTTTTTTGTGGGAACACAGTTAATGGAATAGTTTTCTTATTTTTTAGTGAAAAGTTTAGAGTGCCAATAAATTTGGAGGGGTGTCAACATTAGGTCATTTTACCCTTTTTTTATGTGATCAAGGCAGCGCTTGGCCGCGATCTCACTTGATGTTAGGTGCAGATGCGGCTAAAGATGGACCACGCTTACCTAGTAAGTGCCCATTTACCCTAGACTTGAAGACCCCGAGGTTGTAATTTTGGGGAAACAAGGACTAATGTAACGTCACGTAAAGTGTTGATTAGTTACTTTTAGAAATCATTTTCTGTTTTATTGAATTATGCACTCGTTTTACTGCGTCATTCGATAGGCGATTTTTTTTTATTATTTTCTCTTCAATATTTGCGACGTTTACTGTACAAATAAAGGTATACCAGTTCCATAATCCCCGGTTACCGGTGACTTTAAATGACAGTTACGTCAAGTAGGCCATACTTGACGTTTGTGAAACAGGCGCTTATACTTATATTGGTAATTTGTATCCAAGAAAACTATTTGTAGTGGATCCAGTATAATTTAACGAGAGAAATAGAATATATAATAGCCTGCTACTTTAAAATTTAAATTGACCAGAGTTAGATGGAAGCGGAAGTTATTTTTTTAAATTTCTCATTTCTACTATTTCCGCTTCAAGTTTTTCCTTGAATTATTAATTTTAGAAGGAGGAAAATGGTTTTTATATTCTATTTACTAGCTCGTGCCAGCGACCTCGTCCGCGTTAATAAATAAAAAAATATATACCTAAGCAATATAACTCTTGCTTGACTTCTTGTTACCATAAAACACTTTGGCCAGACGTTAGTTTTTATTTCATTTTAGATGATCCCTTGGGAACAGTACTTTTTCTGGATGTAAGGTACCCTATGTAGGTACTTTCTTGTATCACTTACAACGTGTATGCAAAATTGGTTGAATAGTTAAGGCGTGAAAATTTAACCGACAAACAGACTTTATAATATTAGTATGGATAAAGTGTAATACTAATCACTGACCACTGGTCTGTTTTATTACGATCTTGATATATTGAAAACCCTCTTAATGTTTATTTACATAGACAAAAACAGAAAATCAGGGCCATTGGCGTGATATTTAATTTAAGTTTATGTTATATTACACACACACATACATACATACATACATACATACATACATACATACATACATACATACATACATATATACACACACACACACACACACACACATATATATATATACATACATACACACACACACACACACACGCATACATACATACATACATACATACATACATACATACATACATACATACATACATACATACATACATACACACACACACACACATACACACACACACACATACATACATACATACATACATACATACAATACCTTTTTTTTTTGACGAGGAGAGATCCGTTTACTGACGGCGGCAGGGGTATGTGGGGGTCGACCAGCAGAACTGGCCCCTACCCACTAAAACTCCCCGGTGCCTCCTTGCCCTTTGAGCGGGGTGGACCGGGCTCTGCCGAGGCAACAACTCCGATCCACCCCAGGGCAGCCTAGCCATTGCTGGCTAGGCTAACGCCAACGGAGGATTGCCCGGAGACACCCACGCAATCCCCAGACGGGGGAACCTTGAGCAGGCACACACAGTTAGCCAACCATGTGCGCAGGTCCCCCTTGGACATTTAAAGACGGGCTAGGTATGCCCGCCTTCTCCTGCCCAACCGTCTGCGTCGGAGGGAGGCGAGACCGGCCTCTATCTCGCGCTCTCTCTCAGCTTCCTCCTTCTGCGACATAACAGATTCGCAGAAGGAGGCATACATAGCTTGCTTATGTATACCCTAAGCATACATACAATACCTACACTTAATGATTGATTTGCAATAAAGCACTTGTGGCTGTAAGTACAACCAAAATAAGTGGCATGCTTACGGCACTCATGGCACTCAGGAGAGGATGATAAGCGTGATCGCTTATGGAGGGGATAGGGAAATGACGAATGAAACCAATTTTAATTGACTGGCGAGATTAGCTCAGACGTAATTTATTCAAAATTCTAGTTGTTTATAAAAGGGATTAAAAATTAATATTCATATACGTTGACAAATTTAATGTTTGCTTTTTATTAATTTAATCCGTAGCAAAACAAAATAAAAGGACAGGCTCTAGTAAACTTTAATAAATGGGCAATATAATTTATAAGTAGACGAGTAATCTATGTATTTTTTATTTATTAGAGATGCGAAGATGAGGTCTAAATGGGCTTTACTCAGAAGATGCCTATTCACTCGAACTTTGAAAAGATTTAATTATATATTACCTATTAGCTGAAAAGTACTACTTCGTCCGCCTTGAAAAGTATAAAACGCCATCTACCGTATTTTGGATAGATGGCGCTATCTACCGGGCCAAGCCAAGCGTAGGACTGGGAAAACGTACTAGTCAATTTGTAGGACTATGCGGCCATTTTATTATACAAATGTTTACTTACTAAGCTGCAGACAAAAATCAGCTGGTTAGTAATACCATCCCTCCCAAAAAACCATTCCCAATAAATCATAATAATGATTTCATAGAAATTATTACTAGCTGATTTTTTTGTCTGCAGGTTAGTAAACATTTGTATAATAAAATGGCCGCATAGTCCTACAAATTGAGTGGCACGTTTTCCCAGTCCTACGCTTGGAAGTTTTTTACGGCTGCTAACTCCTTTAGCTACCTCTATCGAGAGTTTTGCAGTCTCGGCAAACTGAAGCTACTCACGAAGATTCAGCCTGTTAGTAATCAGAAAAAAATTACTTTGAGGGATACTGGACTAATACAATAAATAAAAAAAAACTGCAAATTATACAGGGAGTGACTTTGTTTTCTATACTAATATCATAAAGAGGAAAAATTTGATTGTTTGTTTGTTTGCATTGAATAGGCTCCGAAACTACTGGACCGATTTGAAAATATCTTTCCCTGTTTGAAAGTTATGTTTAGGCTATCTATACTAATATTATAAAGAGGAAAGATTTGTGTGTTTGTATAGAATAGGCTCCGAAACTACTGGACCTATTTGAAAAATTCTTTTACCATTAGAAGCCGACATTATCCGTGATGAACATAGGCTACTTTTTACCGCGGGAAAATGCTTCATTCCTACGGGAAATCTAAAATAAAAGTAAATACTAGCGGCTTGGCCCGGGAGATAGCGCATCTATTCAAAATACGGTAGATGGCGTTTTATACTTTTCTACGCGGACGAAGTCGCGTGCAACAGCTAGTATACAATAAACTTACCTAGGTTACATGCATTTCAAATTCAAATTCAAATATTTTATTGCAAACCATAATGTATAAACGATGTTACAATATAAAAATTTAGACCAGTGTTATGGACCCTGTTGGGCATGCAACTTAGGGACTAGGAGAGAGGAAGCATATATATACATATAAGTATACATAAGCCTATAAATATTTATATAAATATAAAAGAATTTTATTTTATTTAAATTAAACATATTTACATTTATATTATTTATTATTTTCATAAAGAATAAGTATTTCGTCCATTAATTTTGATACTGCTAAAACCCAACGTATTAACCTTTTTGAATGCGATTAATCGTATTAATTAATGCGGTAAGCCGTTGTATAAATTAATTAAATGTTAATTAATATGAATATTTAAGTCATTTGTATTTACTGATATTTTTTTGAGATTAACTTAAACATACATAGTTTGATGTTAAACTTGACAGGGAAGCAGATGGTCAGCAGAAGTTGATGGTATGTGGCTACCGTCGCCTAAGGACACGAGCAACACCAGATGTGCTGCAAAAGTGGAACTGTTGCTCACTCGTCGAAACAAAACAGCACACATGCTATTATTTTGAAAAATGCTATATTTGAAAATTTTATTTCAAGTTGACTCCGCCGGGAATCGAACCTGGGACCTCCGAGACAGAGCGTTTTAAAGCACCCTAACCACTAGTCCAATGAGCTCGTCAAAAACTTACTTACTAGCCATTGATCTCGGTTTCTCTTGTGTATTAAAAACATTTCTTAAGAGTGATAATTAAATAGGTTTTTCTTTTTATTTAAAAGACATGAGACACTTTTAAGTTGTCCGTTAGAATGACGGTCCACTTAAAACTTTACTATCTCATACTTTGTATATTTATTAGGGAAATAAGCCCAAGCAGTATGCTAAATTATTCTTAAGACCACATAAATCTTTAAAATTAAACTTAAAAGTTGGCACTGTAAGGTGTATTATACAAAAATAGGATTAACATTTGTAAAAAGAAATGGTTTTTATATTTTTACATACATTATCGTTTTTAACGTCTCATAGCGTGAAAAGAGTTCTAATCCAAACTTCTCATTCAAAATGTTACAACACACAGCCTATGAAGTGGGGTTGCTATGAGACAACGAAACGAATTTTCGTAACGTAGAACAAAGCGATAATGATCAGAGTGTATAGTGCGAGTTTTACTCGACCAAAGGCATCGAAGCCGTAAACGTGAATTTGTAGGAATGAAACAGCGCCACCTAGTGGCTAACGTGTAGCGCTGCTCGCATCGAAAACGTAAACGTGAATTTGTATGGAATGGGGCAGCGCCACCTAGTGGCTAACGTATAGCGCTGCTCGCATCGAAAGCGTAAACGTGATTTTGTGGGAATGAAACAGCGCCACCCAGTGGCTAACGTTTAGCGATGCTCGAATCGAAAGTGTAAACTTGAATTTGTATGGAATGTTAACATGCAGCGCTGAAGGAATGACGTCATTGGTACAGCTGGTCCTAAATGCGGATAATATAAGAGTCTCCAATTAATTCGTTTTAATGGCTATATCAGAAAATAATCTACGTAATATGAATGACTTACAATATGTCAATAGAATATGGCAGACATTGTAAGGGAAAAAATTAAATGGCTTATAAATAAACCAAGAGAAATAGAAGAAATTACATAACCGTTTTAGGGGTGAAATGGAGAAGGCTATTTTGTTCACAACATCCATTTAACACAACCATGAACCATGGAATATAATATGTAAAACTACATTGTCATCATCAGCCTATGTCTCTCCGTTGCAACGTCCTAGTTGTAGCAACGTCAGAAGTGAAAAGTAAGGTTCACAAAATTACATTACATTACAATGACATCTCAAAAATTGTTCTTTTTTTAAAATTATTTTAAATTAATATCTGAAAATATTCAGAGGTTTTGGTTACGTTACATTACATTACATGACTGTGTCGCGAGTTCAATGATTTTTTCCCAACTCAAAAATGCTCAACGCTAAAGAAGTTTTCATATCAAACATGTGAACTTGGATGATAAAAAAAAATACATTGATAAAAATAAAAAAAGTCGCATGTTCGATACGATAATAATTTTCTTATCGAAGTTGACACGCTAAGCCCATTTTCACGGTAGCCGTGTCCCGTTGCCATGGCAACCTCATCGATTGATATCCCCATACACCGGTCTCTCTCCATCCCGCTTTACAACGCAAATGTCTGTCCCTTTCCCACAGTTATTATTTGAAATTAACACTACCAATCGCGACTTCTGATTGTGTTCTTTTTTTAAATTTTAATCTGTATTCTCAATGTTTGGTCGCTTTTGTTGTTTTTAATTTCAAAGACTAGACGTCTCGATACATTAAAAGCTTTTTCAAAGCCACAGACATTTGTATTCATACAAATGGTAGGCGCTATTCGTGTTATATAACACAAATTCCAAGTTCGAATTTTCTTTCGATTTATTATTGTGTTGGAAGTAATGGCATTAGGCCCATCACACACGTGGCTATATGTAGCTATAATATCTATACCCAATATATAAAGATGAAGGGTTTGTTTGTTTGTTTGTACGCGCTAATTTCAGGAACTATTAGTTCGAATTGAAAAATTATTTTTGTGTTAGATAGTCCATTTATCGAGGAAGGCTATAGGCTATAGAGAACGCGGACGAAGTCGCCGGCATCAGCTAGTCACAACATATCATAAAACACAGTCCTGCGCCGCATCTGTCTAAACTCACGATAAACTCAAAAACTGCTGCTCCGATTTTGATGCTGTTTTCACTAATGGATAGAGTGTTTCTCGAGGAAGGTTTTAGTATATAATTTACAAAGCTACGCGGGAGAATTCGCGGACAGCAGATACAGTGTATATTAAATTATGTTATAGTTGTCGGTTTAAACAAACTTTCTAGATCATTTCTAGAACTTTCTAGACTTTTCTAGAAAATTTCGAATCGATTTTGACAGTTGCACGCATTCTGCAACTTTCTAGACTAAATCTTTCCAGAAATTTGTTCTGAAAATTTCCAGTAATTCACATGAGATAGAAAAGGACAGATATATGTTTTTTCACATTTTTGCCACATACGACTACATCCACCCACCGCGATCAAACTCCCTTACTTTCACCAGGAGACTAAGGGGTATTTACAACCCCAACGGAAAGTTGATTGGAGTTGGTGGTCATAGAGAAAACCTTGTCTTCACGTACTAACGTTAGCATTTTACATATCATATCATATCATATCATATCATATCATATCATATCATATCATATCATATCATATCATATCATATCATATCATATCATATCATATCATATCATATCATATCATATCATATCATATCATATCATATCATATCATATCATATCATATCATATCATATCATATCATATCATATCATATCATATCATATCATATCATATCATATCATATCATATCATATCATATCATATCATATCATATCATATCATATCATATCATATCATATCATATCATATCATATCATATCATATCATATCATATCATATCATATCATATCATATCATATCATATCATATCATATCATATCATATCATATCATATCATATCATATCATATCATATCATAGCATAGCATATCATATCATATCATATCATATCATATCATATCATATCATATCATATCATATCATATCATATCATATCATATCATATCATATCATATCATATCATATCATATCATATTATAGCTACGTTTGTTACGGGCTTTAGCATGCATAAATTTCATTCGTAGTATTGTGTTTTTCATATTACATTTTGAGTGTAAGTATCAACATTCTAGCCCAGTATCAACATTTTATAAATGGAGATTGTTTCTATGAATAAATCAAATGTATTGTCTTGTGTATTTTACAAGAAGAAAGTATATGAGATATTTTGTCGTTTTGGACTCATAGAAACGTTGATTTAGTTACATATTTATACAAGCCACCCGTCAATATGTATGTATGTGTATGTATGTAGGTATGTTTCTCCATAATTCTTAAACGAATTAATTGATTTTCATGATAGTTGGTAGATAAACATTTAGACGTACAGGACACAAGATAGGTTACTTTTTTCTTTTTCAACGCGCACGAAGTCGCGGGCGCCAACTAGTCTATACTAATATTATAAAGAGGAAAGATTTGATTGTTTGTTTGTTTGTTTGTATTGAATAGGCTCTGAAACTACTGGACCGATTTGAAAAATTCTTTTACCATTAGAAGCCGACATTATTCCTGATGAACATAGGCTACTTTTTACAGCGGGAAAATGCTTCATTCCTACGGGAAATCTAAAATAAAAGTAAATACTAGCGGCTTGGCCCGGGAGATAGCGCCATCTATCCAAAATCATGTCAAGCGACTAATATGACAACTGCTTGGTGATATTTTTAGCGATCCGCTACGGTAGATGGCGTTTTATAATTTTCAACGCGGACGAAGTCGCGAGCACCAGCTAGTATACAATATAATGCAACCCTTTAATTTGTTTCATTGTATACAAAGTAATATAACGTGTTAGTATTAACAACACGTTACGTGAATGTATAGTTTCAAGTAGGTACGAATGAATGTGTACAGACAACAAAAAAATTGGCAATACATTTATTTTATTTATTTATTTCTCTCTTTTATATTGAATGCTAGTTGTGATACTTGTGATCCCAAATTCGTACGCGCTGTAGTTAGTTCATTAAAAATCCCACAGAAACCCATCACTTTTTCGGGATAAGAAGTTTTCTATAAGTTGTTCCAAGTGTCCTATCTGAGTGCCAAATTTCATCCAAATGCGTTAAGCTTTTTCTGAGATTAGGGTGTAAAAATGGACAGACGTTTTTTATTTAACGCTTGTATTAATTTTATTCCTCATGATATTTCTAGGGGAGGGGGTCTATATGATCTTAAAAATCTTAAGAATCTAAAATCGATTCTTAAGATGAAACAAGTCGGCGGCCCGAACTCATGGCTACAATGCGTTCTGTCTCACACAGCACATCTTAAGATGCACAATGATTCGTACCAAAAATAAAATCACAAACAGAAAAGGTCTGTCAAAAAAGTCGACTGAGATGCACGATGATTCATACCAAAAATAAAATCATAAAGAGACCTTTGGGCCAACGCTTTTTTTGACAAAACTACTGCATATATCTATTTCGTGTAAAGTTATTTGAACTCTTGAATAACTAATCAATGTTTATGTGTAAAGTATTTTGGAGTATTTGTAAACTAGAGTGACCTAATCAACCTCAAAGTTGCATTAGAACTTGTGTTAAAATGTGGATTTTTCAAGGATCATATCTTTTAAATTAATAATTTTTTTTTAAATTTGTATCCATACGAACCTAGTTAACGACAAGATAAATCGGTATCGTGCTTACTTTTGTAAATAAAACATAAAACAGCGGAGTAATTAGGGTTCTACGTTTGTTTGTATGGAGGAAACTGACTGACTTGTATTACCTTAAGGAGTAAACTCCAAAAAGAAAACACCGAATTCATAAAGAGACTTTTCAAGTCGAAAGTAGTACTTTCGACTACGATACAGTTTTATTTTTGAGAAAGCATTTTTTTTTGCATACCGTACACATTCGCTAACAAGGTATGTCACGCGAAATATGCTAACTATCCCCCGTGTCCCTTTTGAGGGAAACTTCGCTCTCTCTCTTTGTACGCTTGGCCTGTTAGAAACAAAGTAATAAATTTAGTTACAACTAATTACTCATTTAATTGTTGTGTTTTAATTCAATTACTCATTGAATTAATTGGGCAAGTAGAATATTTATTATTTAATTTAATTCATTAATTAAATTACTAGCTGGTGCCCGCGACTTCGCTCGCGTTTAAATTAAGGGATGTTTAGCGCCTGACTAAAATGTGTAAAGCAATATAACGCCTGACATCTTTGCTGTTATAAAATTTTCATTTTTAGTAGATAGCTGGTGCCCGCGACTTCGCCTGCGTTGAAATTTATATATTACTAGCTGGTGCTCGCGACTTCGTCCGCGTAGAAAAGTATAAAACGCCATCTACCGTATTTTAGATAGATGGCGGCCGATATCTCGGGCCAAGCCGCTAGTAGATACTTTTATTTTAGAATTCCCGTAGGAATGAAGCATTTTCCCGCGGTAAAAAGTAGCCTATGTTCATCACGGATAATGTCGGCTTCTAATGGTAAAAGAATTTTTCAAATCGATCCAGTAGTTTCGGAGCCTATTCAATACAAACAAACAAACAATCAAATCTTTCCTCTTTACAATATTAGTATAGAAAACTTTCCTCTTGAATCACTGTATCTATTGAAAAAACCGCATCAAAATCAGTTGCCTAGTTTTAAAGATCTAAGCATACATAGGGACAGACAGACGAGAAGCGACTTTGTTTTATACAATGTCGTGATAGTGATGTAGCCCGCGACTTCGTCTGCGTTCAAAATATTATATAGCCTTTGTCGATAAATGGACTATACAACACAAAAATAATTTTTCAATTCGAACCTACTAGCTTTATAATATTTTAGAAATTATGAACAATTTTGCGCGTTTATTGTTTGAAAGTTTCAAAAATATTCTCCTCTGCAACTTAATATAACAGAGTTCTCAACTTTTCCGACTGTAACTTTTGTTAACAACTAAAATGTAAATTGCCTACTTTATGATGATGAGATAATGTTTAGCGATTGTTTTAAGGCATGAATGATATAATATAAATACTAATAATAAATGTGTAGGGGTCGGTCATGGAGTAATTTACTTTGCTTTCAGAAATATCGTGTATATAGGCTCTATACATGATACTGAAACTAAATTGACCATTTTTAGAATATTTTTCTATATGTATGTATGTTCCTCCATCACTCTTAAACGAATTAATTGATTTTCATGAAACTTGGTATATAAACATTTAGACGTACAGGACACAGTTTAGGCTAGTTTTTTTTCATTTTCAACGCGGACGAAGCCGCGGGCAACAGCTATTAAAATAATATATTTTTTAAACCTTATATGTTAGTGCCATCTACACAATATACCTGAAACTAGAATCTCATAAGAAAATTCAAGTAATACATTCTTGCGAAACTAGATGGCATCACTAATCATGTACATCATGTTTCACAATTAGAACAGAGATGACGCTGATACTTAGTAAGACGTTAAGACTCGTAAGAGGATTACTAGATGGCGGTAAAGTCGCAATTCCGATAGGGCTGTCCACAAAATTGTCGGGTTACATAAGCAATTGCCTCGACGAAAGTGTTTCTCGCGGGAAATAAGGTATGAATATATAAAATAAGTCCTTGATATATCGGTAGTCGAGACTGAATGTAAATTGTGGATTTTTTTGCGTTCGTGTTTTTGTGGGTAGGATCCCTTTCGGAGCCCTTTTCTTCACGTTAATACGTGAACTACGTAATCGTTTTGTATTCAAAATTTTTTTTTTTTGCTTACATCTATACTAATATTATAAAGAGGAAGGATTTGATTGTTTGTTTGTTTGTATACAATAGGCTCCGAAACTACTGGACCGATTTGAAAAATTCTTTTATCATTAGAAGCCGACATTATCCGTGATGAACATAGGCTACTTTTTACCGCGGGAAAATGCTTCATTACTACGGGAAATCTAAAATAAAAGTAAATACTAGCGGCTTGGCCCGGGAGATAGCGCCATCTATCTAAATTAGGTGAAACCTCGCAGAGATAGATATTATTTCGATGGGTGAAAAGACTAACATGACAACTGCTTGGTGATATTCCACGGTATTTTATAATTTTCAACGCGGACGAAGTCGCGAGCAACAGCTAGTGTATAAATAAAATGCGACATCGTGTGTAAAGGCAACTTGTTATTTAAAAAAAATGACGAGCCCGTTGTATGAGCTCTAAGGGTATCTACTTGCCTAACGTCTCAGAGGGGAAACGGGTTCGATTCCCAGCGGGGTCAACTTTGGAATTGAACTCTGGTCTGAATTTGGTAGTCTCTAGTGGCAGGGCCACACTAAGTTTTGCAGTAATTTCAGCAGGCCCAAAATTTTTTTTTTTTTTTTAAATGGGCCCAATAGTTTTTGAGTTTAATCATTACAAACATAATTATAATAAAACTTTTTAACAAAAAATAAAACCGCCGAAAAAACTGAAATGCATAAAATAATCTCATTATTTTACCTAAGTAATTTTGAGTCGGCGCCAAACAAGCAAAAATTACGTAAAGAGTGATGCGCGGCGGCGACTCAAAATTACTTAGGTAAAATAATAATAAGATTATTTTATGCTTTTCAGTTTTTTCGGCGGTTTTATTTTTTGTTAAAAAGTTTTATTTTATATTTTTTGTGGCTATAATCTAATATTTACTACATGCTTAATTTTTAATTTTCCCACCCCCATTTTCCCACCCTTAGGGTAGGAATTTTTTTTCCAAATTTATACGAGACCAACTTCGAGGTATACCCTATCCATTAAAAAAAGAATTATCAAAATCGGACTACTCTATCAAAAGTTATGCGTGATCATACATAAAATATATTACGCGTCGAATTGAGTACCTCCTCCGTTTTTTTCTTTTTTCGTTTTCCTTGGTCGCAAATACAAATTTAACCTTCTCTCATCGTAATATTAGTATAGAAGTATTAGTCTGTATACCTAATTATTATTTTCTCAATACTTATTATAGTTTTTTTTTACAAATGTCTTGTCAATTGAAAAAAGAGCGAAGAAATTGGAAAAGTTTTGCGGTTTAGTCACACATTAGGTGAAGTCATTTAATGAAAAAAAGTTCGCCAACTTTTCAGTAATCAGTCACTGCTAGGGGCTTTTTGTCGTTGACGGGGTCCTATTGTTCCTTTGGCGCGCTTTAAAATAACTTCTCTGTTAGTTATGTTATTAAAAAAAACATAATAATATACGAGTATATAATAACAGGATAATATAATAATTTCCTTTAATTTAAACTCATACTTGTAATATTCCTTTCAGTAGTGTTGTATAATTATAGTGATATAGTATGTATTTAGTTGGTGAGCCTTTTTAAATGAATAAATAAAATAAACAGGAAATGTACTAAATCTTATCAATACTAATAATAAATCTGTAGGGGTCGGTCAGACCCTACAGACAAAGTAACTTACTCCATGACCGACCCTTACAGATTTATTATTAGTATTGATGATGATGATAACGTCAACGTCGACAGAATTATAGGTACTGCAAGTACATTATAGGTGAATTATTATATTAAGTAAGGTTTTTAGGCGACACTTGTGGGGGAATCGGCGCATGTGTACAATTGTGCACCAAATTGCTAAGAAAAATGACATTTTTTTTCTTATTTCGTAATTTTTCACCTCACTAACTTAACGTTACGGGCGGTGTTGATATTCCTTCCATTAAATCATCGTGCGATGTCGAAGAAGAACGTTTTTTTAGGCATTTATTCACCATGACGTATTTACTAATACGATAAAACAATCTGTACGCAACAGTACCCAAGAGACTCGAGGCGCGCGAACGAAGTGCGAGAAGTGCGGAAGAGCGACTGAGTCTACCAATCATATGCTACCAATAACGTGTCGCGAAGTGCG
Organism: Synanthedon vespiformis; assembly: GCA_918317495.1. NCBI lineage: Eukaryota > Metazoa > Arthropoda > Insecta > Lepidoptera > Sesiidae > Synanthedon > Synanthedon vespiformis. Next base: position 2,539,177 of record OU906973.1, read on the forward strand.
GGAGGGGAAGAGCGACTGAGTCTACCAATAACGTGTCGGCACACGTTATTGGTAGACTCATCCGCTCACGCTCCTCTGCCCCCTCAAACACCTAAAAATAGAATTCTGCGCACATTTGCCGACAAGTCTTTATTCGCTGCACGACTTATACCGACTACTATATTTAGTGCAAATAACGTCATTAATTTTCCAATAGACTGCCCTAATTAAATCACTACATACAATCATTAAACGGTAGTGCAACAATGCAGAAATAGGACTGAACATGGACAGAACTTCTTCATCAGAAAATTGGAGCAATCGAAGTGTTTGGTCAGCAAATAACAAGTTGTAACAATCAAACGAAATTAAACCTTACGCGGATTGCTATAAGGATTAATTTGAGAGTGAAATAGTTTTGTTCTGCAGATGACTGACCGCTTTCGAAACTACGTAGTTTGGCAAATGTTTAACCCTCATACTTCCGGTTCCGGCAAAATGGTTCGCGGTTCTCAAACTGAAATGTGGTGTTTGTGTTTGGTGTTTGGTATGAAAATTTTGGCTTATTTCGGCACCTATAACACAAGCAAAGCCACGAGTGCTGCCAGACTATATAGTGGGATTGATTGAGGATAAGGGATTAACCCCTCACTACATGAATTATGAATAAGATGGACAGCAAAATTTTTTTAGGTAAAAATGTGTTTATTTATGTTTATTAAATCAAAATAAAAAAAAGAAAAAAATTATTATTATTATGACATAAATAAATATTATAATTCCGAAAAATATCTCCGTTTTTTTCATTTGAAATATCAGCGACTTGTTGATGTGGTTTTGGACGGATTTTAGACATGATTACTCAATTGTGGAAGCAATTATATGATCTGAGAAAAAAAACTTGAAAAAATATGAGTGAAAAAAAAATTGACGGGAACGCATACCAAGCCATATATGGCATTTTCAAAAAACTAATCAAAAATCAAAGAAAAGCAAAATAAAATAAAAAGTTAAGTTACTATTATTTTAGTTGATTATTCAAAGAGTAAATAATTCTTTTTTTGAAGATCTCACTCGTTTTTTTGACATTGTTTTGCATTATTGTAAATTCCCTTTAGCAAGTTGCAATTCTTTAGCGGGCCGCGTCGTATATATTCTCAAATATTTTTTACACAGATAAGTTACCATAAGCAAAAAAAATACATTTCATTTCACATTTAAACACTTAATATGACATAATTTATTTTATTTTAATATAATGTTTAGTTGAGCCATAAAAAAATAATAAACTCTCGAAGCCATGAATGGCTGTAAAATACCTATCCTTAAGTTCCCGAAAACTTACCTACACGATATTTTAAATTGCAACAAGAGAAAAAAGTCTTTAAATCCTCGAGCAAAAAATCTAATCCGCTGTAAAAAGAACCTAACACGACAATTAGTTCCAATCGAGATAAAATAAAAAAGAGTTATCCTGTCCGCTCCAGAGGCTTAAACGGTCGCCATGTTAATTGATGTTGAATTTTAATTTAGCTCCGGAACGGAAACCAACAATGACGCAATCATTGAATAATATTAAAACGTTTATATTCATGACTAGGCTTAAGATTTTTTTCACGTCAATTTTTTTTATGCAAAACAGGAATATTAGCGATCGCACGGATGATTTTTTTTTTTGGAAATGACATACATAAACCTTTCTAGTTTATCAGTGGTATAGAAGTTAGCGGAGCAAAAGACAGAGGCGGACAGCGACTTTATCTATAATAATATTATAAAGAGGGAAAGATTTGTTTGTTTGTTTGAATTGAATAGGCACCGAAACTGCTGGACCGATTTAAAAAAATATTTTACTGTTGGGAAACTATATCATCAGCGAGTAACATAAGCAATATTTTATAAAGATACAAGGACGAAGTCGCGTGCAACAGCTAGTTTTATAATAACCTACTAAATGTTGCACGCGACTCCTCCCCCGTAACTTTATAAAATATGCTACTCGCAATGTTACTCACAAATGATAATGTAGCTTTCTACAGGTTAAAAGATTTTTTTTAAATCGGTCCAGTAGTTTTTGAGTTAAAAAATTACAAACATACAAATCTTTTCCTTCTATAATATAACGTTATTGTATAAACGATTTAATGATCTGCATGGGCGCAATTTTTTTTGAAAATATTTTATAAGAGTCTTTCTCCTTTAACGCTCTTTTCGTTTGTGAAAACCGTATTAAAATCGGGTGCGTAGTTTAAAAGATCTAAACAGAGTGACAGACGGAGGAAAACAACTTTATACAATGTAAAGATATTTGCGTAACCCTCTTTTTCACATGTCCATAAATTCGTTATTGTATGTGCCAAAAGTATCTGCGTATGTTGTACCTATTGTTGTTGCAGAGCATGCAGTAATAAGTTTGAGAACCAGTGGCGCGCACCTACGAAAGAATTTGTAAAGCTTATCCTTAAGTCTTGGGATTCCTCGCTCATGAGTCTCATATTTTCAAGCTAAACAACATGGTGTTTTCGAGATGAGATACTTATTATGAAGAAACAGCGTGTTTGAAATTCTCTATTTCAATCAAAAATGGAAATTGAGACGAGAAAGTTAAGAAAAAACTCGACATTCATGGGATATTAATTGTAAAAGCTTGAAATGTTTATTATTTTTAAGTATTATAATAAGATCAAGTTTAGTTACCACCCCCTTACAGATGACCGCCGTCAAATAACAGCATGTGTGCTGTTGTGTTTCCATGTGAGAGTAAGGAATGCCAGAGACCATTTCCCTATCCCTCAAAAGACGATGTACGCCGCGGCTATTATATTGTGCGTTCAGTCTAGTCGTCGCGTCTAGTCGCCGCGTCTAGTCGCCGCGTCTAGTCGCCGTGTCCCGCGTCTATTAGCCGCGTCTAGTGGCCGCATCACGCGTCTAGTCGCCGCGTCTAGTGGCCACGTCCCGCGTCTAGTCGCCGTGTCTAGTGGCCGCATCCCGCGTGTAATCGCTGCGTCTAGTCTCTGCGTCTAGTCGCCGCTTCTAGTGGCCGCGCCCCGCGTTTCGTCGCCGCGTCTAGTCGCCGCGTCTAGTCGCCGCGTCTAGTCGCCGCGTCTAGTCGCCGCGTCTAGTCGCCGCGTCTAGTCGCCGCGTCTAGTCGCCGCGTATATTCGCCGCGTCTTATGGCCGCATCTAGTGGCTGAATGTGCGGGCGGGCTAAAGGCAGTGATCGTAATACTTCGAACTTGCACAATCGACGAAATTCTTTCTTTGATGTGAAGCTCTTTGAGGATGTTAACGTCATTTAATGGTAATTAATTAATGGTCTGCATTATTGTGAAGTCATTTGGCCCAACAAACTTTACACAATAGCAGCAGGTGCTCAGGTTGCGTTAGTATTTAACATTTGGAGTCTGGCCAAGTTTTCTCAAGTACAACGACAACTTCGTATTGTTAAGTTCTAAACGGTCCCTGTGCCGATTCATTGAAATTGAAAGTATACGAGTTGACGATTATTTTAAGGCCATACATTGGGCTGCACTTTTGACTCCATTATATATTAGCCAGTTTTTTAAAACCTGACAGTTTTTTTTAAATTTTAACGCTATAGGGAACGAATCAAAATTTTTGTAATTTATTGTAACAGTTTAAGATCCCATCTTTCTTCGATTTGTTTATATTATTTTTTAAAATATTTTTTTTTTAACATTTTGTGTTATTAAAAAATATAGCAATAGTAAGTAAAATCTATAGCAAGATATTATGTACACTTATAATATTAATTAAATATTTCAGTAATTAATTTTAATTTAATTATTATAATTCTAATCATATCCATATCCAACCTTGTTTTTTTTGATAGCGTGATTTTTTTGTAGGCTTCATGTTAACTTACCTGTAACAAATAGATAAAAAAGTATTTAGTTTAATGAACACCATAGCAGTTAACATAAATATTTAACTTCTGAATTATGAAGTATCAATATGATTTTCGTAGTTCAGACAAAAATCCATATTTACTAAGAAAACTCTTAAATAAACCACCTCTAATACTAACTAAATATTATTTAAAACTAGCTGGCGCCCACGATTCGTCCGCGTTGAAAAAGAAAAAAGTCCTGTACTATCCTGTGTCCTGTACGTCTAAATGTTTATCTACCAAGTTTCATGAAAATCAGTTAATTCGTTTAAGAGTTATGGAGGAACGTACATACATACAGAAAAAAATTCTAAAAATTGTCAATTTAGTTTCAGTATCATGTATAGAGCCTATATACACGATATTTCTGAAAACAGAGTAAATTACTCTATGACCGACCCCTACAGATTTATTATTAGTATTGATTAGAAAGTAAGTGACAAATATAGGTATAATTCTAAAAAAAACGCATTGAAAATTGAAAGCCTTGAAAAGAATAAAACAGCGAAGTAATAATCCTTAAGAGCGCTCTTACGTTTCAACGCTGAGCAAGCCTCGACAAGCGCTCGGGCGCGACTGAACGCATCTCGCCGGCGCAGTATAGTACTTTTATTTAATTTAATAAAAAAAAATTATAGTAGTTATTTAGAAAGTAAAAAGATGCATAATTTCAGAAAGAGTTGAAGATTATTTCAGTATAAAAATTGCGTAAATATAACTTAGAACTTCGGAGATATTTTGATTTGTTTTGAAGCCTTTCGGTCGATAATTGAATTACGTGTAGTTTTTTTTTTCTTTACATAAAAGGCATATAACCAAAAAGTGTTTCATTATAATTAAAATAGATGATACTTATAAGAAGAACATAATTTTTGTAATAATCTATATTGAACAGAATCTCCAAATTAGACCTCACGATTGAGGTCTTCGTGAGTTTGTGCCAAAACATGCATCGAGAGAATGATCATTACTAAATAAATAAATAGGTTACCTAAAATTGGCTTCATTATTATTATAGAAGATAAAACGAACTAATATTACCACTTATTAGTTATTTCAAGCAACCAAGGGAAATCGTACAATTTGAACGAAGAAACCTTACAATCCTCGCGTTTTATTGTGAATCGCCTCTTAAACATTTGGATGGAGCGAAACTGAATTGTGTCACCTTAAGTGTAGACAGATAAATGAAACTTTTACAATTTCGAACCTCATTAGACTATTAATTGGCTGTTTCCGCCCTAATTCAGGAGCCCTGGGTACAATTTCCGGTAAGGCTAACTTAGGAAATGTATACTTTCCCAGACTCTGGACTTGTCCATTGTATGATCTATACTTACTAATATTATAAAGAGGAAAGATTTGTTTGTTTGTTTGTATAGAACAGGCTCCGAAACTAGTGGATCGATTTCAAAAATTCTTTTACCATTAGAAGTCTACATTATCCGTGGTGAACATAGGCTACTTTTTACAGCGGGAAAATGCTTCATTCTTACGGGAAATCTAAAATAAAATTATATCTATCCAAAATACGGTAGATGGCGTTTTATACTTTTCTACGCGGACGAAGTCGTGAGCACCAGCTAGTGTATAATATATTCTCACTAATATCACTCTCATCAGAATAAGATATATAGCCTATACAGGGTGGAATTTTGTAATGCCACCTGAAGGGAAAGTACTCTTAATATTGTAGATAGAAAATTTTACTCAAAGAAAACATTCCTTTATTTTTGAATAGAAAGGAAACTGCATTCAAAGATTTTCGAAAATTCGCTTGCCACACCCGGGAATCGAACCGACTAAAATCTGTATAAATTACATCCTGTACTTTTATTGCATCGATCGTTAGAGTCAATTATAAGGATGAAATCTCTCTAACAGACTTGATAATTTAAATGAAAGGAAAACCAGGCTAAGGCTGCTGAAATGGCAGAAGTAGAAAAGAACCCTTTTTTTAACTTTGTGAGAAATCCTCATGGATAAAACCGGTCAGTTATAGAGGGCGCTGCGGGGTTATGCCGGTCTCCTACCTGGAAGAGAAGATTACTATCTTCCCATGAGAAGATTATTAATGCTAATGTTTCGCTTATTCAAAAATAAATTCAATTATAAGCGCCATAAGGTTCAATTTTGCACTGATATTGAACGTTAGGTACAGTCGCATACAAGCGACCTTCACTGTATGTATTGTACGGATTAAGGTGCGTCAATTCCATCCCCGTAAACAGTTACCTAATACCCGAGACAAAATGAATGTGCGAGCTTAACCCGTGACATACGGACGTCAAGGATGGAATTTCCTTCACTTTTAAAATCTAGTTAAAGTTGGAGGTTAAGCAATTTTTTTTTTTGTATTCTAACAAACGCCATGGGCATATTCTGATAGCAGAGACAAGGGACTTTTGTTAACTTTTCACGCCTTAACTAACTAACCGATCATCTTTCATCCAGAAAATAAAATAAAAAAAAACTAACGCCTGGCCAAAGTGTCATAGCAACAAGAGGTCAAGCGTTATATTGTTAATATGATATTATATACTAGCTGGTGCTCGCGTCTTCGTCCGCGTAGAAAAGTATAAAACGTATTTTGGATAAATGGCGCTATCTCCCGGGCCAAGCCGCTAGTATTTACTTTTATTTTAGATTTCCCGTAAGAATGAAACATTTTCCCGCGGTAAAAAGTATCCTATGTTCATCACGGATAATGTCGGCTTCTAATGGTAAAAGAATTTTTCAAATCGGTCCAGTAGTTTCGGAGCCCATTCTATACAAACAAACAAACAAACAATCAAATATTTCCTGTTTATAATACTACTATAGATTTTTTATTTTTTAACGCGGTCGAAGTCGTGGGCACAAGCTAGTCTAAACATTTAAGTGTGCATTTCAATACCTGACAAAAATTGATGAAGAAATATTATAAATATTATAAATGCTTTACACTTAAGAAAATGGGGTGCGGAAGAAGTCGAAGGCAATAGCTAATTTATAAATACGAGCAAAACATATTCCCTTAATTAAAAAACTTCGGTTCGCTTTACAAACAAAACTGTGTTTTTAGTTGTTCGTTTATTTGTATATTCAATTCCTCAACGAAAGTTAATCCCGAGATGCAATCTAAAGTTTTGTTTAACACAAATCCGTTCCAATAAAATCGTATTAAGTTTCTCGCAAACTAGCTGACATTACCAATTACCATAGAATAGATTCAAAGTAAGTAGGTGGATATTATCTAACTATATATAACATTGTGGTTATGCAATAAATGATTGAATTGAATTGAATAAAATGAATTAAATTGAATCAAATTGAATTAAAATCGAATCAAATCAAATTAAATTGATGATTCAGTTGAATCAAATCGAATTGAATTAAAATAAATTGAATTAAATTGAATCAAATCAAATTCAATTGAATCAATTTGAATAAAATCAAATTAAATTGAAATAAAATTGAATTAAAATCGAATCAAATCAAATTCAAATTAAATTGATGATTCAGTTAAATCAAATCGAATTGAATTGAAATAAAATTGAATTGAATTGAATTGAATAACATTGAAATAAAATAAAATTGAATTGAATTGAATCAAGTTGAATAAAATTGAATTGAATTGAATCAAATTGAATTAAAATCGAGTCAAATCAAATTAAATTGAATCAAGTTGAATTGAATTGAATCGATACACACGCAATTCACGAGGCTGCACCCCGTTGAATTTGAATTTTGAATTCGTAAATTTGCAGATATTCATAATATTTATGTATTTTTTGATTACTGTATTTATTTCCATATTCATTTACACACCAACAGCTTGACATAAGCTATAAGTTTATAATGAATTATAAAGTATAGATTTGTTATGTAAGCCAATTACAGGCGTGAACAAATAAACTAATTTATTCAACTATAAAATAAATTATTTTTATATTTTTTTTATATTTTACAATTATATTTTATAATAAACTGTTCGCCATCCCGGATCTATTCTATTGATTGATCTATTAATTAATTAATTGGTAAATTAATTAAAAATATTGTTCTAACTTAAAGAGTAGCAAGACTCATCTGCAATAGCAACTTGTGTCTACTGCAAGTACATACATGGCGAGTGACCTTATGTGTATAGTGTATTCAAACGTTTGATAGTGCTGTACTGCGATTGGATTGGAAAGATGAGTCATTTGATTCAATGAGTCAATCATTTCGAATAAACGATGTTTTTTAAATCAAAGACAGTTGCGCGCGACTTAGTTAGTGTAACTTTTTTATATAATGTAACTTAAATTACTCGTTAATAATGTCTATAGATGAAATATTTTTTTGAGTTTACTCATTACAAACAAAAATTCACACAAAGAAATATTCTCTCTTTATGATATTAATATAGATTGGTAATCAGGTTGTCGGTCCACGTAATGGTGGGTGGAACCATCGTAATGGTAACATAATTAAATAAAAAAATAATAATTCAAAATTCATTTGTTTTCAGATAACTGGACCCATAATTGTGTTACATTATTATACACTTCGATAAAGGATGTACCTTTATCCGTTATCAAAGATTATACATTAATTATTATGATAAACCTAGACAGTTCCGTATTAAAACGTAAGTAAAATAAAAGAACATTTTTATATATACTAACAGTAAAAGGACACAAGATAAAGATGAAAAAGAATAATGATAAGTGAATGCCTAAAAACTACCACCAACACGACAACAATATAATGAATAAATAGTAATTGTATAAGGCCAACAAAACTAAATCGTCAATACAAATCAATGAGTTACATCAATCAACTCAGTGACTCATTCAATTGCACTCACGAGTCATACTGTGGCAGCTCTAACGTAATTCGCACTATCGAACATCAAAACCGTCATATTGCTTCATAGCTGTTTCCCCATTGAACATTGTATTCGTGTATCAGCGTCGATCCAGCCACCGTTCAAATTATCCAATCAAACGTTCTGTATACGAGCGATTGTGAAATTACAGTATTTGCATGTTGATTGGGAAGGCATATATCGGAGACTAGCTGGCGCCCGCGACTTCGTCCGCGTTGTAAAAGAAAAAAGTAGCCTATACGTCTAATAGAAAATCAGTTAAGGAACATACATAATAATAATAATAATAAATAATCATTTATTTTCTGAATATAGGTTACAAATGTTACAATGGTTTCACAATAGAAGTCTCGCTACATTCTACCCTCGAAAGGGTGTGCAAATATTTTAAGTAATTATTACAATAAATTATCAATCTTATATTCTTTTACACTATAATAACATTTGTCAACAAGTAATAGCTTCATTTTCTTCTTGAATAAATTAATATTGAGCTCTTTAATGGTGTTTGGAATTTTGTTGAATAAAACTGGCGCTTGACAAAAGACACTTTTATGCATCAGCGCTGTTTTTGCTTTCCGAATGCATAATCTATTAGGATCCCTTTGGGCTCTACATATAATACCTACAAACACTTACAGATTTATTATTAGTATTGATGATTGATAAGCTTTTATCGATTTTATAAATGCGAAAGTTTGTGAGGATGTGTTAATGTTTCTTACTCTTTCACGCAAAAACGGCTTCACGGATTTCAATGAAATTTGTCATACAGATAGTTTATTATCTAGATTAAGGTGTAGAGTATTTTTCAACTGATATTTTCAAGTGAAAGTTTGTGAAGATGTGTTGATGTTTGTTACTCTTTCACGCAAAAATGGCTTGACGGATTTCGATGAAATTTGTCACACAAATAGCTCATTATCCGGATTGAGATATGAGATATTTTTCATCCTGGAAAAATGAAAGGTTTCCTGAGTTTTTGTAGCCCTTCGTTACTTTTCAACAAGTGTGATTATTATGGGATGGGATAGCCAGTTTCCCTATTATAATCTTGTCCCTTATTCTGTACCCTATAAACGGTTAACACAGCCTAAAATAATACTTTCAAATATTGACGTTTGAACCTACTTTCCATTGAAAGCAACTGTAGAAGCACCCTCGACCGAGAATCGATACTCGAATAGAGTACTCTTCGTTCTCAACTCGATACATCAAGAGTACCTCTATAATCAATTATTGAGTTATCGCCATAACAACTAACTTGAAATATTATTTTAGTTTAATCTAATTAATATCAATACGGAACCTGTGGGGTTCAGCATGTGAACAGTCAGCCTATCTTTTCTATGGTTTAAAAAAAAACCCTTTGTTAAGGTAATACAAGTCAAATTTCCTCCATACAAACGTAGAAAGATTATTACTCCGCTGTTTTATGATTAATTTACAAATGTAAGCATGATACCGATTTATATTGTCGTTAACTAGGTTCGAATGCATACAAACCTAAAAAAAAGTATTAATTTAAAAGATATGATAATTGAAAAATCCATATGTTAACACAAGTTTTAATGCAACTTTGAAGGTGAATAGGTCACTCTAGTGTACTAAAACTCCAAAATACTTTGCATACAAACATTGATTAGTTATTCAAGAGTACAAATAACTTTACACGAAATAGATATATGCAGTAGTTTTGCCAAAAAGAGTATACTCCCAAGGGTCTGTTTATGATTTTATGTTTAGTATGAATCATTGTGCATCTCAGTCGACTGCTCTTCCCGCACATTGTGCTGTGTGAGACAAAATGAAAAATATGTAAAACAAAACTAACGCCTGGCCAAGTGTTATTTGCTTATTTTTTTATTTTTCAACGAAGTCAGACGAAGTCGCGGGCACCAGTTAGTAATTAAATAAAGTAAATTTTAGTAACGTGAGTAATCTTTATGTATTTCTATAAAACGACCTCACTACACATTTTGGACGCCGTCACTTTTTTTAAGGGGTCATAAAGTATGTTGTTGCCGACCGTCACATTAGATATATATCAGCGTATTTACGATTCTAGTAAACTGTCGGCTATAAATTTTTGGGCCGCGTCATCCTATTTGCTATTTGGGCAAGGTTTTTTTGAAATACCGTCAAACGAGAGTTTTTTTTTATGTAAAGGTTGGCGGACGGGTGAAAAGTTCTCTTGAGGGTAGATGAAAAACTTTGCCTATTTTGGAAAAATGGGCTCTATCATCCCTTACTCACTCACGGGAACTGTTATTAACTGATGATAAAAACCGCATCAAAATCCATGCATTGCCTGCTTTCGGAGGAGTTAGCAGCCATACAGATAGACGCAGAAAGCGACTTCCATTTTTACTATGTAAATATTAGATATACTAGCTGGTGCTCGCGACTTCGTCCGCGTTGAAAAGTATAAAATTAAGATGGCGTTATCAAGATACCGGTAGATACCGTGGAGCGGATCGGTAAAAATATCACCAAGTAGTTCTACCTCAATCCGATAGATGGCGCTATCAAGTGTATCCCGGGCCAAGCCGCTAATATTCACTTTTATTTTAAATTTCCCGTAGAAATTAAGCATTTTTCCGCGGTAAAAAGTAGCCTATGTTCATCGCGGATAATGTCGGCTTCTAATGGTAAAAGAATTTTTCAAATAGGTCCAGTAGTTTCGGAGCCTATTCAATACAAACAAACAAACAAACATTCAAATCTTTCCTCTTTATAATATTATAGTAATAAGTATAGTATAGAAGTCATTTTTCGTGTACATTTTTCATGCACAGTATGATGATAAATTGTTACCTCCAAGTTTACAAAAAAATATTAAAATTATTTACATATAGAAAGGGAGTTTCAAAAACAATGGATTTGTTCGTGACAGCAGCCTTCATTAGTTAATACCCGGGCATTTGGTCGAGATTAATGACGGTCCGTAAAGATTTTCCCCACCGAAAGACATTTTAATTACTGCAACGATTTTCTTCGGTGAACCCAATAGCTTTGTCGGGAACTCGACTTAAGAAGTTCCCATTCGAAGCTTCGGTAAAGTTTTACTTTGAATATTTTTTAAACTTATCGGTCTTGTATTAGAATATTAATGGATAAATGTTAATATTGTAATATCATATAATTCTTTAGGCCTAATTGTATATAATTATATCGTTCCAAGTCCAAGGTATCATTAAAAGTTTTAATTAATATCGACATAATATATTCTCAAACAATTTGAATTTGTATAAAAGGAAAATTGGCGAATTACTTTTAAATAATTAATTAATTTTTCTTTTTTTTCACATAAAATATTCTATTCTTTTTTGTTTTTGTTTTATATTAATTTGTTCTTTAAATTAATAGATAAATGTAATATATTTTTATGATTCTTTAGGCCTATTTGTATTTAATCTATATAACAAATAGATAAATAATGGCTATAAATAAATAATGGCTATAATAAATAATAATAATAATCATGGCTGTATGAAATCTTAAATAAATAATTTATATAATTATATAGTACGGGAATTCTGTGTTTTCAGAAAAACCAATTAATAAAGTTTTGAAACTTATGTGGCTTATACCTTTAGGTCTGCTGATCAAGATCTACAACTCTCCCCCCCTTTACACTTGCCGCTTCATCCCCCCACATCACAAAGTTTGTCCCCGTCAATGGTTTTTTAAGTATTTTGCGAAAACTTTAATGGATACAAAAAAGTGTCAAAGGCAAAAATTACCCCCATTAAATTCTTAACAAAATATGTTCCATACACTTTTCGATTATCTTGACGGTTTTCAAGCTACATCCAGTTTTCAATATGATAGATCTAATAATCGCTGTATGAAATCTAAATAAATAAATAAATAAAAAATAAATACCATAAAAGGTAAATTGATGCAACTATAATTTCAATATATATGCAGTAGTGGCAGGCACAAACAAAAAACTTACAATTGATATCATCATCAATCAATCAATCAATCAATCATCGATACTAATAATAAATCTGTAAGTGTAGGTATTGTAAACAGGATAGACAACTTTTTTTTTTCAACGCAGACGAAGTCACGGGCGTCAGCTAGTAAGTAATATAAGGCATACATAGATAAACTACAAACTAAGATAGATATCAAAGCCAGTAAAAAAATGTTTCCTAGCTTTAGAACATTTAAGATGCTCTTGAATAGACAAAATACAAAGAGCAACTTTGTTCTGCACTGTAAATACTTAGTATTTTGTGAACTACCTAATACTACTTCAAAGGAATAGTTCAGTTAAGTTCTAACTAGCTCAGTACTCACCTGACGGATGCCTGAGCGTAAAGTACTTTCACTCGCTATATGACTCTTAAGTAAATGCGTTCTAAGTTGATAAATGAACTTTGGAAGCTTGATATACATATATACCTAAGTATTCTCTAGACCTTAAATCATCTATTTATTGGCTTATACTAAACACAAATTTCTAAACTCAAACGAGAGTAGACGACAAAATAGATATAGATATCTGCAGACAAATTACCAATTTAAAAAAAAAAATAATTGATCAAAAAAGTCAGATCCCCAAAGTAGCAAGTGTTAAGGTGACACAAGTCAGCTTTTCTTCATACAAACGTTTAAATATTATTACTTCGCTGTTTTATGTATAATTTACAAAAGTAAACATAATACCGATTTATCTTGTCGTTAACTAGGTTCGTTTTAATACAAACTTAAAAATATATATTAATTTAAAAGACATGATCCTTGAAAAATCCATATTTCAACACAAGTTTTAATGCAACTTTGAAGGTGAATAGGTCACTCTAGTGTACAAACACTCCAAAATACTTTTAATACAAACATTGATTAGTTATTCAAGAGTTCAAATAACTTTACACGAAATAGATATATGCAGTAGTTTTGTCAAAAAGAGTATACGCCCAAGGGTCTGTTTATGATTCTTATTTTTGGTATGAATGATTGTGCATCTCAGTCGAGTGCTCTTCCCGCGCATTGTGCTGTGTGAGACACAGAGAGTAGACGTGTGATTTGCCACATATATAGTGAATTACTGAGCCAATGCCACTCGTACACTACAAGTATTAAAATTAACAAAAAATAAAACCGCCGAGAAAACTGAAAAGCATAAAATAATCTTATTATTTTACCTAAGTAATTTTGAGTCGCCGCCGCGCATCACTCTTTACGTAATTTTTGCTTGTTTGGCGCCGACTCAAAATTACTTAGGTAAAATAATAAGATTATTTTATGCTTTTTTCAGTTTTTTCGGCGGTTTTATTTTTTGTTAAAAAGTTTTATTTTATGTTTTTTTGTGGCTATAATCTAAAATTTACTACATGCTTAATTTTTAATTTTCCCATCCCCATTTTCCCACCCTTAGGGTAAATTTTTTTTTTAAATTTATACGAGACCAACTTCGAGGTATACCCTATCCATTAAAAAAAGAATTATCAAAATCGGACCACTCTGTAAAAAGTTATGCGTGGTTATACGCTACAATCGGTTAGTGAACAATCAAACATCCCCTGTTTCCCTACCCTTAGGGTTGGAATTTTATTTCCAAATTAAAATGGGACCCCCTTGGGGGTGCACCCTTTCAATTAAAAAAAGAATTGTCAAAAAAGTCAAAAATTGTCAAAAATACCCTGTCAAAAGTTGTGCCTGATCATACATAAAAAATATATATATATATACGCCTCGAATTACCTCCTCCGTCTTTTTTCTTTTTCGTCGATTGCTCTACGATATGTTATTCAAACTGTGAAGTTACAAATAATAAATACTTTAGCCGTGTATTTACGTATCTAATACATTTTTGCCTATATCTCAGTGTGACTCAGCACTAGGTAAACATATGGGGCCGTGCCGTATCTACATGTTAAAAGGTATATCCCGGATACATCCGTTCAAGATACCGTTACACATTCAATAATCTTATGAAGGTTCAGGTGAGAATTTGAGAAATGATGATAAGAATATCTACAGACAGCTTTACTAAAAAGAAGCGTACGCTACATCTTTGTAACCAAGGAAATTATTTTCTACTAACTGGAGCCCGTGACTTCGTCCGCGTTGAAAGAAAAAAGAACTCATATCTTTACCAGGCGTTTGATTTTTTTTAATATGATCCCTTGGGGACAGTCCTTTTTTTGTATTCCTGATTACGTGTATGCAAAATTTCATGATATCCAGGCGAGTAGTTATTACGTGAAAAAGTGTTAGACAAAAAGACACACAGAGTTACTTGTATATTTATAATATTAGTATAAATAGTATAAAAGTATAAGTCGTTTAAATACATCACAGTATATAATATACTAGCTGTTGCCCGCGACTTCGTCCGCGTTAAAAAAGATAAAATCGTCAATTTAGTTTCAGTATCATGTATAGCGCCTATATACACTATATTTCTTAAAACATAGTATATTACTCCATGAACGACCCCTACAGATTTATTATTAGTATCGATAATAATAGTTACGCGGGCAAAGTCGCGTGCAACAGTCTAGTGTTTTACATAATACGTCTTTCTTCCAAGGCATACTCGATCAAAGTCGCGTCCAACCAACTAGGTTAGAATTGGTCGTAACATTACACCGCCCGACTGTTTCCCTCAAAATAAACTGCGCCCAATGCTAGCCAATGTAATTCGGTTACACAGTTTCCGGTTGACCGGATGTGGCGCCAGCTGCCGCGGCCGCCATCTTGTTTCCGCTCCTACCGGACGCTATGAACGGGTTGACACGTATAATTTACTTCTCCCCAGAAAATAGCTTGCACAGTTCTCTTAGAGGGAAGTATGTGCTTACTTGAAAATTTAGGATTAGTTAGTTGCACAAACATACCTGAGGGTTAGTTTCCTGAAAGGGCTTCGCATCAAACAAAGACTTTAGACAATTGGCTATTTGACAAGATTTAAAATATACAACAAATTGTGGTTATCCTTTCAGAAAATAGAGTAAAAAAACATATGTCACTTTATTGCATATTTTTTTGCAAATTATATGAAAAGAAATATATCATAATTTTTGAATCTATCTATGTTATCTGCGACCAAAACGCCCTGTAATTGGTTGCAACTCTGATGACGTCATACGCTAGTAAACACTTACGCATTGAGTTGACATTGACATAACATTGAGTTGTTTACTAGAGTGTGACGTCACACGTTTCAAAGACCAGCGCCATTACAGAAACAGCGTTTTTGGCGCGCTTTTGGAAATTTAAACTTTAACATTGATTTTTATTAATAATACAGTAGATCTCCCGGAAATATCAATGTAGTGTGCTTATTATGTAATAAAGAATAATTTATAACGATTTATTGGACAGGTACGAAACGAACCCTTAAGAGGACACTTACCAAGTCGAGCGGTTCACCAATTTGACGACACGTTTCGCTAAGTCTAGTGGCTGGCAACACTATTCGTTAACCAAACGGTCGCGGGTTCGAATCCCGCTAGGGACTATGTTTATGTGTTAACATTTTACCTTTGTACCTGAGTCATGGATGTTTTGTATTTATAATATGTATGTATTTACAAAAAAGTAATGTATGGCAATGTATATCAACTGTCTGGTATCTCCATAAGAGGTATTTTTTTTATTAAACCTCCATAAGTCACAGAAATGTCATGTTTCTTCATTATGTGTTGCTACGATCAATAACTAATGAGTAAACATATTTCAATATTGTATATAATTATGGAAGTACATTGAATTGTACATAATTAGGTATCACTACATAAGAACAATCATCAATTTACAATTTGTGACCTTTGACTTAACCCTAACAACGTACTTGTAAGCGTTAAGTTGAGAGTTAAAGTAAGAAATGGTCTAAGAATGTAAATAAATATGCATTTTCTGTTGGTGTCAATTGCAGTATTCCCCAGTGTAAATACGCAAATACTTAAGAGTAAATATTTTGAAAGAACAAGTAGGGCAAAATATGTGTAAAATAATATGAGCTATTTCCCCGACAAATGTACACGAAATACTGAAAAGATTATTTCTATCCTTCACATATAACGCCACATACTCCGTTGGCGGTAATATTCGTGACACACGGAACTGGAGGTTGGAATATATATTAACTATATGAAATATTCTTATCCTTACTTCTATACTAATATTATAAAGAGGAAAGATTTGATTGTTTGTTTGTTTGTATTGAATAAGCTCCTAAACTGGTGGATCGATTTGAAAAATAATTTTACCATTAGAAGCCGACATTATCCCTGATGAACATAGGCTACTTTTTACTGCGTAAAAATGCTTCATTCCTACGAGAAAACGGGTAGTAGGACAACGGGTACTAAGAATTATCCTTCCATAGTTATCTTTTTCACATAACTTCTAAACGGCTAAACCGATTGGGTTGAAATTTTATATGGGTATTTCGATGATATCCTGGATGATTTAAAAATACAATTGGACCCGGTAGGTGGCGCTGCTGTCGTTATGTCAACTACTAAACGGCTTGACCGATTGGGTTGAAATTTTGTATGTGTATTTCCATAATGGTTTCACAGACACGAATGTCGCGTGCAATATTTTATAAAATTACGCGAGTGAAGTCGCGTGCAATGCAGCAGCTAGTAGAAAAGAGAGATAAAGAGAGGATTTGTATTTTTGTTTGTTTCTTGTGAATAAACTCAAAAACTACAGGACCTATTTTAAAAATTCTTTCACCTGCAGGAAGCTACATTATCAGCGAGTATCATAGGCAATATTTCATAAAGTTACACGGGCATATACTTATAAAAAACAGAAATGTTCGCTACGACTATATGTGAAGTGAATAAATGTGCCTCGTTCCGGTATTAAGTCTAATCCCATCTTGAAATATGAATATAACATCACCACACGTTCCGTGTGTATGTTTATCAAAGGTATATTTTTTATCAAAATATTAATAAGCTCAAACACTTCAATGTTTTTCCTCATTCTATTAAACCGGAAACGCTGAGTAACGCTGACACTATTATTCTTACAAAAAAAGTATACCTACATAGCTTATAGAAGCTTTCTCTAGTTAATTTATATATAAGGAATTTTATCGTAAATTGAGTCGGAAAGGAGATATTGTCAAAAAACTGTTTGTAGACGCAAAACTGTTACGAACGGCAAATATACTAGGTGGCCGGTGTGTGTACATTGTACATGCGTAAGGCATTTCCTAGCATACAAAAAAAGCTAGGAATTCGAAAAGAGCACATAGAAATCTATAAAAATCACCAAATTTTCAAAATTCTCGGGAAACTTTTTCTTATATATACTTACTATGTAATCTATATTAATAATATAAAGAGGAAAGGATTTTTTGTTTATTTTTTTGTATAGGATAGGCTCCGAAACTACTGGACCGATTTGAAAAATTATTACGTGATGAACATAGACCGAATTTTACCGCGGGAAAATGCTTCATTCGTACGAGAAAACGGGTAATAGGACAACGGGTAGTAATAATTATTCTTCCGTACTTATCTTTTTCACATAACTACTAAACGGCTTGACCGATTGGGATGAATTTTTGTATGTGTATGTATTTCGATGGTTTCACAGACACGAATGTATTATATTTTATAAAGTTACGCAGACAAAGTCGCGTGCAACAGCTAGTGTTAAAGAAACTTGAAGAAACGCCACAGGGACTGCAAGTGTCTATGGCAGCCTTGCAAATACCTACCCGTAAATGACAAACAAATGCAGACAGATTTCTTTATTTTTGGTATTTCAATCAAATAATAATAAATGAAGTTATTGTAAATATTCAAATTCAAGCAAGTAAATGTTATTCTCTTTCGACCGAACAAACAAACATGGCTAAAGTAATTAATTGTGTTGGAGATCTGTATATAAATTTGGGAAAAAGCGACTGCGTTGGAGAGATAGTACGTGTTACGTAAACAAAAAAGAATTTTAATTTTGGTTTTCGAGGCTTTCACGAAGATTATCTTGATAGGACACACTTGTTGTTACGACCCCTAGGTCGAGTGGTTAACCCTGTCTCAGGGGTTCGGGGTTCGATTCCCAGCAGGGCCAACTTTTACACAAGACCACCGTGAAACAGTCGCATATATAATTGTGCTGTTGTGTTTCGGTGAGTGAGATCCCTTCCCAATTCTTTATTTGTACTTAATAGTACAAATGGTCGGCAGTAATTTAAGGGCCTCTTTCACCATCTGTCAAGTAGGCTAACTGTCATTTAAAGTCACCGGTAACCGGGGATATTGGAGCTGATATACCTTCGTTAGTACGCTAAAAGTCCCAAAACATTAAAAAGAAAATATTAAAAAAAATCGCCTACCGAAGGATGCACTAATTCGCGAATGCACAATTTAATTAAACATAAAATTATTTCGAAAAGTAACTAATCAACACTTTACTTGTAGTTGGTGAAAGAAGCCCTTAGAGAGGTTAAGATGCTTGCTTCAATCGTCTATTAGTAAATATTTTCAAAATTTGTTTATTCGTATGAAAATTTGAATTTACGCTAAAGGACAATATTTTGAGAAACAATAAATTCATTTTTGACCATTTATTTTATAGTATTTTTTCCTAAATTATTCCTTCAAGTGGAACATCAAGTTGTCATAGGCAAAATAATATACTATGACAAATATTATGTAGGTACTCATTGATAAAATAATAAGGGATATAAAATAAATAAGACGAAATAGGAATAAAATTGCTACGACAGAGGCAAGTCTTTTGAAAATGTTCTATGAAGCGGAAAACTTTGTAAGGAGCCTGCGGACGTGAAGACGTTCTAGATATTTGAAAATTGTCACTTTGTCTTCATCTTAAGAGGGGACGCGGGTACAGCAGAATTTGAAAAATAGGTATTTGAAGAAACTATTGCCATCGCGCTGCGCCTCCAGCTTTACCCTGTATTGTGCGATAGGGAATGCAGCTCAGACCGATTATACCTACAAAATTTTTGACTAAATCGAGGTTTCGTATTCCCCTGTTTTCTCCTCTAAAAAAGCGTATCGAATAATTTTTACACAAATATTTTCTATTATCTTAAAAGTCTTTCAAATTTGTTTTGTAGTCGTCTGATTAGGGTGACATAAAAAGGGAAATTTATTACGATTTTTGATAAGTCATATTTTCTTATGTAATTAGTTGGTGGAAAAAGAAATATTAGGGGCATAGCTTTAGCAGACCTAGATTTTATAACAAAAAAAATTTTGCTCTAAAATAATTATCCAGGGAGAAAACAGGGGATTACATTTGTATGGAAAAACGCTGGTAGCGTCCCCTGTTAATTCGACACTCGCTATTTTAAAATACCAAAATATGATCTAATGCCTATTTTTCATCTTGTCTGCTTTATGTTAAAGACAGGCTGACGGTTCACTTGATGGTAGGTGGCTACCGTCGCCTATAACACGAGCAACGCCATAGTTCTAGTCTAGTCTAGTGACTGATAGCTGTTAACCAAACGGTCGCGGGTTCGAACCCCGCTAGGAGCATTTGTTCCTATTTTATGTGTTAACATTTATACCTTTGTACCACAGTCATGGATATTTTATAATTATAATAATATGTCATATATGTATTTTCAAAAAAAGTAATCTATGTAGTATACAAACGGTTTGGAATTCATATTACAAGCATTAGTTGCTTACTATGCAACTAGATGATGTTGTGTAGAATGTGTGAAAGTATTTATTACATATTTATTTATTTATTACTAGCTTGTGCCCGCGACTTAGTCCGCGTTGAAAAAGATAAAGCCTGTCACGTGTCCTGTACGTCTAAATGTTTATCTACCAAGTTTCATGTCAGTTATGGAGGAAAATACATACATACATACAGAAAAAAATCTAAAAATCGTCAATTTTACTATAAACACGATATCTCTGAAAACAAAGTAAATTACTCAAATCCTTACAGATTTATTATTATTAGTATTGATCGATGATTATCAGCGAGTAATATAGGCTATATTTTATAAAGTTACACGTACGATGTCGCGCGCAACAGATAGTATTTAATAATTGATTTGCGACAACTTTATCACGTGGATAGGTTCATTTGGCAATTTCCTTCTATAATGTCAGCGCCAGACACGGTCAAATGTTTGAACAAAGACTTTGAGCTACTTTGCTCACACATTTGAACACAATGTTTGTTGTACTTGCCAGACATGCTTTGCAGACACGTTCGCTTCACAATAATCAAATAGATAACAAACAAGATGGACGACGACTTTATGGACGCAGTATATCTCTATTATTTAATTCTACAAAAAATTTAGCTAAAAAGTATCTCTATTTTTTTATTATTAAGCTAAGTAAGCTAAGCTGAGTTGGTATTTTTTTTTATTATTAAGCTAAAAAAGAGTAATTATGCCACTGAACTTTGCGCAAATGTAACAGACTACGCACTGTTTGAACTTTGAACGCTGTGATGTGCGCTCCAAAAACCGACACCGAATGGCCAAGTGCAAATATGTAATCAAACTTTGAACAAATACCCAAATACCAGTGCCTCACAAGTGTTCAAATAAGTGATCATATAAGTGTTCAAATATTGTTACTATGTCTGGCGCCAGCTTAATACGCCACAAAGTAGTTGCGGCAATTGCGGCACCTAACGGAGCCTCCTTATTCATTGCTACAAATGTTGCAAAACGAACCGCTAACGAGCGAAACAATTAGCAATCATGTTAAGGGAATGCTACCTGAATAACAATTTCAATTCCACAAGCACACGTCTCTACAATATAGCATCCGCCTTAATTAGTTCTAATACTTATTTTAAACAAACCAGTCCCAATATTTTGAAAGAATAAAATATTGGATCTTAAATAAATAAACATTATAAACGAAAAAGAGGAAAAAGGCGGCCAAAAAATTTTGGACCCAATATTATAATATTCAATAGTCGAAAATGATGATAAAATTAAGGAAATCGTAAAATCTCATTATATTACCTAGAAAAATTGTAAATAATACGTAAATTTCATCGTCGAAATAAAGAGAAAAAACGCTCATAAGATTTTATACAGAGAGTCAACCATAGAACCCTGAACCAGTGTTATTTCGTAGGCACACATCACATTACGTAGCGCTACGCCACACCGCCACGCCGCTACGCCGCTACGCCGTAGCGCTACGTCGCATTATCATTTGCTACGCTGCTGGCATAGAGCATTAAAAAAAGCTTCGAGCCGCGCCGCGCCGCTACGCCGTAGCGATACGTCGCATTATCATTTCCTACGCTGACATAGCTTCGCTTCGCTTCGCGGTGATCACGTGCCTAGTGGTAGTTGCAAGTGTGGTGCCGACCATAGTAGGATTAAGGACTATGAATAGAAAATGGACTCTGGCATCCCTTACTCTCTCACCAAAACACAAAAACACATAATTCCGCTAGATAGGCTCCCAAATGACAGCTTTCAAAAATTCAATTTATAATACAAAATTGGCCCTGCCGGAAATAGAACCTGGGACAGTTCGTTAAAGCAAACGTCCTAACTAAACTACGCCTAATCCAATGGGCTTCCCAATTACATCAATTCGTTATATTTTACGCAAATAAAATATTTCTTACTTTCTTTCAAAGCTATTCAATCTTTTTTCGTTGTGAAACTTCAATACTCTTTTCTTTACGTGTGACTACATTTTCTCAGTGACTTTATTATGAATGCGATGTGAAGGAAAATTTGAAAACGTAGCTAAAATGAAATTGAAATGAAAATTCTTTGACTATCAACCCGGATTCGAGGGCTCGTGCTCGTACAGGAAGTGATTGGGGGTGGTTCAATGTATTTACTTTCTATGAAATGGAAAAACAAAAATTCAAATTTACTTTCTCAAGTTACATGTTGACGATTCTCTCAAACAAATTTTACTTCTCTGTACCATTATCAATCCTGTATAATAATGTATATGGTAAATAAATGAAATATATGTACCTAAGAGCATATCCAAACAAAGTTTGGCCTTTATAATTGTTATATTAATTATTTTCTTAATTAATTCCCTTCAAACCTTTAGCCTTAACTACTTAATTAATAACACCATTACCAATGAATTAATTGTAAATTTATAGCTTTATTTAAGGTGAATAAGTGTTTTATGAGATTGCCAATCTTTGCTCTAATTACGATCAAAATACGGTATACTTCAAAGGCAATTATTAATATATTTAATTATGCTATGAATATATTATTATTAAAACGTGAGAATATAAGGACTGATGCTCGTTTTCACGAAGAGCAATCAGTGGTTTCTATAGTTACGTTTCTTTGGTTTTGACATACGATTTTGCTAAGAACTTATGAAATTATGAAAAACTTCCTGGCAAGAGTTGTAAAATTTAATTGTTTTAAGTCAATATTTTTATGGGTGTTTTTACGAGAATTTTATGAATCTTTAAAATACCACAGGTGATTTTTAAGAGTTCAATCTGTCTTCGGATCAGCCGATCACAGCCGAGGACAGTTGCGCAAATCTAGTGAAATATTGTTCGTCAAAACGATAGTTGAAACGATAGTTGAAAATAGTGTTCGTAATAAACAATCATGAATAAATAATTCGTATCTTTGATCACAAATAATAATTAGTAGGATAGCAATTGATTTGCTACTGTAAGTAACGCTTCAGTTTTGCGACTTTATAGATATTGTGCAAAAAATCGCATTTAGTCCCATGTATAAGCAAATGTATGAAAATTTATGAGAGTAAAATCAAATGTCACATGTCACACGTTACACGTTACAGCCTACAATATGCTTCAATACACAATAATATGATATAATACATATATTATATTAATATGTGTTTTATTAATTATATTCAAATTCAAATTCAAATTCAAATATTTTATTGCAAACCATAATGTATAAACGATGTTACAATATAAAAATTTAGACCAGTGTTATGGACCCTGTTGGGCATGCAACTTAGGGACTAGGAGAGAGGAAGCATATATATACATATAAGTATACATAAGCCTATAAATATTTATATAAATATAAAATAATTTTATTTTATTTAAATTAAACATATTTACATTTATATTATTTATATTTAAATAATAATATTATCTAAAAAATATTCATTTACATTATAATAACATTTAGTATGTAGGATTTTTTTTAATTTTTTTATAAATATGATATCATTTTCTTCTTTTTTTAAGTTAACTGGCAATTTATTATATATCTTTATAGAAGAATTGAAGGTATAGGTAGAATTTAATTTTAATCGTGATGATGGTAATATTAGATTATTTTTATGTCGTAGGGTATATTTACAAGGCAAGTCTTCACGTTTTTTATAAAATTGTTTATATTTTCGTACAAATTTACACATTTCCAAAATATATAGGCTGGGCAGGGTTAATATTTTATATTCAAGAAAGTATGGTCTACAGCTATCAGTTTGATCTATATTTGCTATTATTCGGATTAACTTTTTTTGAAGGGTGAATAGAGAGGCTACATCTGTACTGTTACCCCACAGAATAACACCATAAGCTAGCCAGGCGTGTGCATATGCATAATATGTTGTTATTGCTGTTTTTATGTTCGTAGACTTTTTAATTTCGCGTAAGGCATATGAGAAGCTCGATAGTTTAGACTTCATTCTATGGACGTGTGTTTTCCAATTTAAATGGGTGTCTATATCTATATCTATATCTATATTTATTAAACTATCTGGCGCCCGCGACTTCGTCCGCGTTGTAAAAGAAAAAAGCAGCCTATCCTATGTCTTATACGTCTAAATATTTATGTACCAAGTTTCATGAAAATCAGTCAATTCGTTTAAGAGTTATGGAGGAGCATACTGTATACATACAATACCTACACTTACAGATTTATTATAGTGAACTCCAGTCGTTTTTTTTTTGTTGCAGATCAGAGGCAAATTGAATGTCAACTTCAGTTAATTCAAATATCAGTCTGTCTTCACCAAGTACCGATCTACTTCAGATGTCAAACCCTCGTAAAGGGAGAATTGTACTTGAGTATATTTTTGTTGATTTAATATCTATTAAAAAAAATTAGGAGCCAAATAAATTAGATAGTTAAAAACGAATGCCCATATTATACATATTCGTACCATAATTTTCTGAATTAGAAAGGCCATGGCAATACAATAAATAAATACGATTATAATAGTTTTATATTAATACTAGCTGGCGCCCGCGACTTCGTCCGCGTTGAAAAAGAAAAAAAAAAGTATTAGTCTATCCTGTATGAGTTAATTCGTTTCCGTTATTAATTAATTCCGTTTATGAAAATCAGTTAATTCGTTTAAGAGTTATGGAACATACATACAATACCTACACTTACAGATTTACTATTAGTATTGATACAGGCCGTCCCAAGACTATGCGACATGAAGTGAAAGTACCTTAAATATCGTAGAACTGAAATTTTTACTGAAAGAAGACTTAAAAGTTAGTTCAAAGATTTTCTAAAAATTACGTCGTCGCCAATAATTAATAATATTCTTAAATTTTGAATCAAATACTTTACGTTATTCCTTTCTTTTAGGATACTATGATACTTAAGAAGAATTATTATTTTAAGTCCATTCTTACAATTTTCACATTTAATTCGGGTGATTTTTTTTTTTCACATTTAAATCGGTTCGATTCCCAGAAGAAGCAAGTAATTTTTAGAAAATCTTTGAGTGCAGTATTATAGTTCGTGTAGCGAATAAAGACTTCTCGGCAAATGTGCGCAGAACTCCATTTTTAGGTGTTTGAGGGGGCAGAGGAGCGTGAGCGGATGAGTCTACCAATAACGTATGCCGACACGTTATTGGTAGACTCAGTCGCTCTTCCCCTCCCTCACTTCGTTCGCGCGTCTCGACTCTCTTAGGTACTGTTGCGTATAGATTGTTTTATCGTCTTAGTAAATATGTAATGGTGAATAAATGCCTAAAAAAACGTTGTGCTTCGACATCGCACGATGATTTTATGGAAGGAATATCAACACTGCCTGTAATGTTAAGTTAGTGAGGTGAAAAATTACGAAATAAGAAAAAAAATGTCATTTTTCTTAGCAATTTTGTGCGCAATTGTACACATACACCGATTCCCCCACAAGTCTTGCCTTCAAACCTTAATATAATAATTCACCTATACTAACTTTTAGAAGTTTTCTTTCAACAAAATAACCTATTTACGATATTTAAGGTACTTTCCCTTCATGTCGCATAGTCTTGGGACGCCCTGTATATTATAGCTACGTGTGTGAAGGGCTTTATGTATTAAAAATCTCGAACAGTGCTTGCTGAAGAGAAATATTAGAGAAATGAGAAATATAATGAGTGCACAGTGTAATTATCGGAACACAGAGTAGTGTATTATTGTTGGCATTCCATTTATGAATGTGAGTTCCGCATTAATCTCTATGCAGCGTCACAGTATGCACTTGTGATCGGTAAGTAAGCTTATGTAAGACCTTTTTATTGAACACTAGCTGTTGCACGCGACTTCGTCCGCGTAACTTTATAAAATACAATACATTCGTGTCTGTGAAACCATGGAAATACACATACAAAATTTCAATCCAATCGGTCAAGCCGTTTAGTAGTTGACATACCGACAGCAGCGGCACCTACCTGGTCCAATTGTATTTTTAAATAATACAGGAAATCATCGAAA
The DNA here is from genome assembly GCA_918317495.1 of Synanthedon vespiformis. Classification (NCBI taxonomy): domain Eukaryota; kingdom Metazoa; phylum Arthropoda; class Insecta; order Lepidoptera; family Sesiidae; genus Synanthedon; species Synanthedon vespiformis. Next base: position 2,565,573 of record OU906973.1, read on the forward strand.
TAGCCATATAAAATTTGAACCCAATCGGTTCAGCCGTTTAGAAGTTATGTGAAATACATAAGCACGGAAGAATAATTCTTACTACCCGTTGTCTTATTACCCGTTTTCCCGCAGGAATGAAGCATTTTCCCGCGGTAAAAAGTAGCCTATGTTCATCACGGATAATGTCGGCTACTAATGCTAAAAGAATTATACAAATATACAAACAAACAATCAAATCTTTCCTCTTTATAATATTAGTATAGATAGCCTATGTTACTCCCTAATAACGTGTAGCTTTCTATAGGTGAAAGAATTTATCATATCGGACCAGTAGTGTCGGAGTAGTTTTTTTATTGGGATGGGGTCGCGGGGACGTTATGACACCACGTCAGTGCCCCGCCAGGAACAGTGATGTACATACTGTGACATTTCTATACAGCGATCTTATTGTGGTATTGCCTAATGGACACTGGCATGGATTTGTAAGTGTCGGTACAATTAACCAAATGCAGTCGGATGTAGTTGCATGCACTTTGTTAGATAATGGATTGTCCACGTTGAAAGTACTGTATTTACCTAACCTAACTCATCTATACTAATATTATATAGAGGAAAGATTTGATTGTTTGTTTCTTTGTATAGAATAGGCTCCGAAACTACTGGACCGATTTGAAAAATTATTTTACCATTAGAATTTGACATTATCTGTGATGAACATAGGATACTTTTTACCGCGGGAAAATGCTTCATTCCTACGGAAAATCTAAAATAAAAGTAAATGCGGTTTGGCCCGGGAGATAGCTCCATCTATCCAAAATACGGTAGATGGCGTTTTATACTTTTCTACGCGGACAAAGTCGCGAGCACCAGCTAGTGTAGATAGAAGTCTATTATTTTGATGATAATTATCATTACCATACCATTGTAACTTTAAAAAATATAGCTTATGTTCGTGCGTGCGTGCGTGCGTCTCTCTCTCTCTGTATCTCTCTCTCTCTCTCTCTCTCTGTGTGTGATTATACTTATATGAAAAGAATCCATAACAAGCACTCATTAAGATAAATTGAAGTCGTGTAGAAAGTCAACATGTAGTCGTTAGAGCGTTGTAAAACTCTTTTCTGTCCTCATCGTTTAGTTAGCTACACCGAGTTTACATTCTAATTACCATCAAGACAACACCAATTAACCTCACTATAGTTAAGTCTTTTTATTTTACAGAGACAGGGAAAAACAAGCTAGAGGTCTTACTCGTTTTTCACAATAGACTAGAATGCAGTTTCCAAGAAATAGCAAATGAACACTTTGTTTTTATTCAAAGATTCTTTTATTTCTCACGGTTGTGGTATGATGTCTTAATGTAAGTGTTAGAAAATCTATCTTAAGTACTACAAGTTTTACGAACTAACTACGTCCTAATACTTGACGAGCCCGTTGGACGAGCGGCAAGGGTGCTTGCCTAACGTTTCCGGGGCCCCGGGTTCGATTCCCGGCGGGGTCAAATTTGGAAATTTTAATATAATTTTCAAAAATTGACTCCGGTCTGGATTCATTTGGGCAGCTCGTCTGGCGGCAGTAACCACCACCTTACAGAATACCACAGTGTAATAATAGCATATTATGTGCTGTTGTGTTTCGGTGAGTGAGTAAGGGATGCCAGAGCCCATTACCCCATCCCTCCCTTATCCCTTACCCTTAATCCTTCTATGGTCGGCAGCGCACTTGTAGCACTTATGGCGTTGCTTGTGTTATAGGCGACGGTAGCCACCTACCATCAAGTGGACCGTCAGCCTGTCTGTCGTCCTTAACATAAAAAATATATATTAATAAGTAGTTTTTTATTAGAGATCGGTTTGCTCTTGGCCAACAACCAGTTGTGTATAGCAAGGATAACTAAAGCCGTACTATCCATACTAATTTTTAGATGATTCCTCGGGAACTGACCTTTTTCCGGGATGAAAGGTGTCCTATGTTCTTTCTTGTATCCCCGACAACGTGTATGCAAAATTTCATAACGATCGGTCGAGTATGTATGGCGTGAAAAGGTAACAAACAGATAGACAGACAAAGTTACTTTCACATTTTCAGAAAAAAATTGTAAAAATGGTAAATTTAGTTTCAGTATCATGTATAGAGCCTATATACACGATATTTCTGAAAACAAAGTAAATTACTCCACGACCGACCCCTACAGATTTATTATTAGTATTCATAACAGTATAGAGTATAATAGTATGGATTATATTTAATTTACATTTGATGTTTTTCACAGAGTTCACAGTTAACCGCTACCCGCTACATTGTCATTAAAAAGCCACAAAACGTCAACACAATTACATACGAGCTCAATAAGGACACTGCAATTTAACAGTTAACTGTATATATTTAAAGTTCTTATTAGCTTAACGTGATACTTCAGCGGACCGTGACAATAGTTAAGTGTAGTTTAAAACAGACATTTTGTTAATTGACTCATTTCGGAGTTTAACTGCAACTAAATATAAATGTATAAATAGTTTGCATTGTGGTAATCCCACTTAAAAGCGAATGTATGTTAATCTATGAAAGGATATTAAATTATATTTTGATTAAAGTTAACAGTAATAATAATATAGTTTATAACTCAGAATAATTCTAATAAAAAAAACTGAAAAGCATAAAATAATCTCATTATTTTACCTAAGTAATGTTGAGTCGCCGCCGCGCATCACTCTTTACGTAATTTTTGCTTGTTTGGCGCCGACTCAAAATTACTTAGGTAAAATAATAATTATTTTATGCTTTTCAGTTTTTTCGGCGGTTTTATTTTTTGTTAAAAAGTTTTATTTTATATTTTTTTGTGGCTATAATCTAATATTTACTACATGCTTAATTTTTAATTTTCCCACCCCCATTTTGCCACCCTTAGGTTAGGATTTTTTTTTTCAAAATTTATACGAGACCAACTTCGAAGTATACCCTATCTATTAAAACAAGAATTATCAAAATCGGATTACTCTGTAAAAAGTTATGCTTGGTTATACGCTACAATCGGTGAGTGAACAATCAATCATCCCCTGTTTTCCTACCCTTAAGGTTAGAACTTTTTTTCCAAATTAAAATGGAACCCCCTTGGGAGTGCACCCTTTCAAATAAAAAAAGAATTATCAAAATCGGACCACCCTGTCAAAAGTTATGCGTGATCATACATAAAAAAATATATACGCGTCGAATGAGTACCTTGAAGATAAATGCGACGCGCTCCGGTTTAACAGGGGTGCAATTTTTTCTGCAAAATTAAATTATGTTTAAACCTTGCTAGTTTAAACCAGTGTCCACTAGTGAAAACTATATAAAAATACATTGGATGGTTTAGAAAACAATAACGGAGAAACAGAGCTTTTTCGTTACGGAAGCGGAAGCGGAAGTGTCAACCCAATCGGTTTACAATAAATACAAGTTTATAAAAATTAATTACAGCGACTCTGTTTCTATCTCCGATAATATCTTCTAAACTACCCAACGGACTTTGATACAGTTTTCACTAATGGAAAGAGCGATAAAAGTGGAAATTTAGTCCAAAGCTTTCTCAAAATTTTAAGCTTTCTCAAAAAGCTTTAAGTAGTGGCAGGGCACACTGCGTTTCGCAGTCATTTGGGCAGCCCGTCTGGCGGCAGTAACCACCACCTTACAGAATAACACCGTGAAATAACAGCATATGTGCTGTTGTGTTTCGGTGAGTGAGTAAGGGATGCCAGAGCCCATTACCCCATCCCTCCCTTATCCCTTATCCTTAATCCTTCTATGGTCAGCAGCGCACTTGTAGTACTTATGGCGTTGCTTGTGTTATAGGCGACGGTAGCCACCTACCTTCAAGTGGACCGTCAGCCTGTCTGTCGACCTTAACATAAAGAATAAAAAAATCATCTTCAAACTTTATTTTGTTCAAATTCATCCCATTTGATTTCATTTTTAAATCTCAAATGATTACCTCATATAAAACAATATTATGGTTTTATTATGTTAAAATGGTAATTATGCATAAAGTAATTTCTTACAGTTTTCACATCATAAAAAAGTGTTAACGACTTTGTAGAGGATGTAACACCCTTTTCACATAGTCCATTGTGTGTCTTATTATAAGACTGAGAAGGTTGTAAATCGCGTAATTGTTACTTTATAATCGCGGTACGCCAATGTCATTATGTATTTGGGTCATGTAAATCTAATTTATCAGTTTCATATAAGTATTGAAGGGTCAATTTCAAAGGTTATACCTATGTGTTTTCTATACTAATATTATAAAGAGGAAAGATTTGATTGTTTGTTTGTTTGTATAGAATAGGCTCCGAAACTACTGGATCGATTTGAAAAATTCTTTTACCATTAAAAGCCGACATTACCTGTGATGAACATAGGCTACTTGTACCGCGGGAAAATGCTTCACTCCTACGGGAAAACGGGTAAAAGGACAACGGGTAGTAAGAATTATCCTTCCGTACTTAACTTCTTTTTCACATAACTTCTAAACAGCTGAACCAATTGGGTTGAAATTTGATATGTGTATCTCGATGATTTCCTGGATGATTTAAAAATACAACTGGACCCGGTAGGTGGCGCTGCTGTCGGTATGTCAACTACTAAACGGCTTGACCGATTGGGTTGAAATTTTGTATATGTATTTCCATGGTTTCACAGACACGAATGTATTATATTTTATAAAGTTACGCGGACGAAGTCGCGTGCAACAGCTATTTAATATAAATTTACCAAGGTTTCGAAAAAAAAGCTAAGATGACGATCCTGAGAAGAAACCCCGAAAACTATGTATTTCTTTCGGGGTTTCTATTCTTTTTGTCATCTTTCAAAACTACACGAATTATTTTCCCTGATTTATTTTATTAATTTGACTGGACTACATTACACAAAATAAAATATGCAGACAATTTGCAACTTTCAAAACTCTACATCGCCTTGGTAATAGCCGAGTGGGGTTGCATACGATTCTATATATAACAGATAGTTAGATACATTGAATCGTTCCCTGTTTGCGACAGCAAAAGACCGGGACGTCCACGTTTTATTAATACTAAAAAGGCTATCAAAGCAGCGTAGGAAAGAATTCAAAGAAAATTCTGTCCGAATTCAAAAGATTTTATCTTGGGAACGAATATAGGAGCATGAAGTAAGTTTGTCGTGTATTTTGAAACATAACTTGGAATTTGCGGCTTAGAAAATGGGACAGTCAAATGAAAACAAACTTATTGCAAAACATGCAAAGGGTATACTATATAATGTATTTTTTTTATGTTAAGGTAGACAGACAGGCTGACGGTCCACTTGATGGTAGGTGGCTACCGTCGCCTATAACACAAGCAACGCCATAAGTGCTACAAGTGCGCTGCCGACCATAGAAGGATTAAGGGTAAGGGATAAGGGAGGGATGGGGTAATGGGCTCTGGCAATCACTTTTCCTTACTCACTCACCGAAACACAACAGCACATAATGCTGTTATTTCACGGTGGTATTCTGTAAGGTGGTGGTTACTGCCGCCAGACGGGCTGCCAAAATGACTGCGAAACGCAGTGTGCCCTGCCACTACTAAAATGTATACAAGCTACACGTTCCCGGCTTCGCCCGGGTTCTTTTAAGTTGGACCATATTACACATAGTTACGAAGTTTTATCAAAATCGGTTTAGTAGTTTAGGAGATATCGTCATCTCAGACGTGCACTTCTAGACATAAAAGCCTTTCAAATAATAATTTTCCAATAGGACCGGTCTTAATCAGCCAGGATCTACCATCGAACCCTTAATCTGAATTTACATGTTTAAAAATAGTACCTATTATTTTTTAACTTTCGATTTATTTACTTTACCTATTTCATTGTTTTAGGTACACGACAGTACTTACATTATATTTTCTATAAAAACCAATGTGTGCGAGACGACTACTAAACCATATTATCATATTTATAATACCTACTAGTACCATGGATTTAATTTAAAAAAGTATACATGATTAATTAATTAATTAAATAACTTCGAAGTGATTGACAAATTAAACGGCTGATCTTGACGTAACACAATGTAATCTACACAAATTATCTCGTAACAGCCGCCGAGCCGGAAGAAGAGGCGGCCATTTTGCCGCGTGATGTCCCCATTTCCGGTATCGCTTTTGCGTACTCGTACAATATACAAAAAAAAACGAAATTCTATAATATTATAAAACAATCGATTATAAAGACATACATGGATATATTATACCTATTAAATAAAAATGATATATTTTGCCCAAAACACTGACAGCTGCCCTAAGTACTTAAGGACGTGTTTACGAATCTGAAAAAAACTTAGTTGTTTTTCGGTAGATTTTGCGACCAAATGAAACCAAATCAAATAAAACTAACAGGTGGCACAGTTAGATTACTTCTTTATCTGCAAATACTATAAAAAATAATTTAAAAAGATATGATTTTTAGTACTGTAAATACAATTTCTGATCGCCTCTTCACACAAAATTTACGAAAAGTGGTCGTGTTTAGGATCATTTATATGTTTTTATGTTTCAAATTTTGTTTGTTTAAAAATACTGAAGGGTAGCAGACATAATCAACTCAACATTGGTAAAAAAAAAATTCTAAAAATATTAAAAATTGCTTCACAAAAAATTAAAAAGTCCCGTCAAAATATTCACATGTTTTGATATTATGCATGAATCTTATTGGGTTGACAATAAGGGTTTATTCAGTCTACACAAAACATTTCTAAAGAAATATCAGTGATCACTCCTTCACTCGGTCCAAGTCACTCAGTCGTGAGTCGTACCTATTCATTTCGAAAACACATCCTTAATTATGCTGTAATTATCGAAATAAATGTCTCTGACTGATCTCTGGCCGTAATATACTCGTATGTATGTATATTAAATGTACATTTCAGTCACTTTTATTGTAGGCTGTGACGTAACAAAAATATATAATAATAATAATAATAAATCATTTATTCGACGTAAGTTTTTACAAAACATTTGTCTTCGTCAACATTCTTTACAAGCTACCACCGGTTCGGAAAGCTGTTTCTAGGGGGAAGAACTCGGCAAGAAACCCCCTAGTTGCTCTTTTCATAAATAAATTACAAAGTAATACGTAACAATACATAGCAATCTACATAACACAATAATCAACTATATTTGACTCCAAGGACAGTCATCATTTATATAATCTAATATCCTATAATAACCCTTTTTGCACAGGGTTTTCTTAATATAAACTTTAAATTTATTTATAGATAATTGTTGTATATTAGCTGGAAGCCCGTTGTAGAAGCGCACACATTGTCCCATAAAGGAGTTGCTAACCCTGTGGAGACGAGTTTTATTTGGTTGAAGCCTATGCTTGTTTCTAGTATTTAAATTATGAACATCACTATTTCTACTAAAAGTGCTAATATTTTTGTGAGCAAACAAAAGATTTTCAAAAATGTATTGTGAGGCTACAGTAAGTATATTTATTTCTTTAAACTGATCTTTTAGCGAGACTCTGGGACCGAGCTTGTAGATGGCACGAATAGCCCTTTTCTGTAACACAAATATAGTGTTTATATCCGCAGCATTACCCCAAAGTAAAATACCGTACGTCATTACACTATGGAAATAGCTAAAATATACTATCCTCGCGGTATTTACGTCAGTTAGCTCGCGAATTCTTTTAACAGCGTAAGCAGCCGAACTTAATTTAATGGCTAGTTTATTAATGTGTGGTCCCCATTGTAGCTTAGAATCTACATTTATACCTAGGAATACAGTCGACTCAACCAGCTCAATGTCTTCACCATTTACGTGAACATTATGATCAATTTGTTTGACATTAGGTAAAGTGAATTTAATACATTTTGTCTTTTTATTGTTCAACAAAAGATTATTAACATTAAACCAATCAATAACAAATAATCAATCAATAATATGCATACATTACAGCTGCGTATGTCTGGTCATTATTATAAATTAATTTATTATTAAAAAAAACTAAAAATAATCAAAAAAATATTAGTATAGACAACAGGTTCGTATCAAGTGACACATAGTCCTGGACCTGCTGGTTCCTGGTCCCTTGGGGAAAGTTCGCCTATAGAGAATTTAGAAAAAAAATAATCTAACCGTTTCCTAATTATTTTTTAAACTTTTTTACGAAGCAACTATATTGGTGTGGTATTTTTTTTGAATCGGCTCATGAAACCCTTTCATTTAAAACCCATTTCATTTAAAAAAATATTCAATGCATTCAATTCAATTTTTTTTATACAAAAAGTTATGACGTCATAACTGAAAAATGTGCCAGGTGACGGATATCCACCCAAGTCTGAAATATATAAACTATAGCTATATAAAAGTATAAAACGCCATCTACCGTATTTTGGATAGATGGCGCTATCTCCCGGGCCAAGCCGCTAGTATTTACTTTTATTTTAGATTTCCCGTAGGAATGAAGCATTTTCCCGCGATAAAAAGTATCCTATGTTCATCACAGATAATGTCGGCTTCTAATGGTAAAAGAATTTTTCAAATCGGTCCAGTAGTTTCGGAGCCTATTCTATACAAACAAACAAACAAACAATCAAATCTTTCCTCTTTATAATATTAGTATACAAGACTTCTATTAAACTTACTCATCTTTCTTAAAAAAAATTGTATAACATCAATGTCCCCATAGGACTAAGGCAGGTCTTGCTTCCACAATCTTGTCTCGTACCCTGTGACGCTGACACCGTTTGAAATTTAAAATACCTAACGAACTGCAAACAAGGGAGAGGCTTAGTGGTTTATCAAATTAAAAAGGGTTTATTAACATCCCTTTCTTCTCCCTTCCACCCTTTAGGAAAGGATTGGCGTAATTAAGAACCGTGTCGAGTCCATTTTGAATTATTAGTGTACATTTTTCAACAATGGTTACAACGGTTTCATCGCATAATTAGATGTCTGAAGAATAATAATCTGAATAGGCGCACACGAGCAAGTGAAGTCAGTACAGCATAATACACATTTGATAAGGCGTGTCCTGAATCATTGTTTGCGCTGAAAAGAAAGTACGGCTGTAACATTGACATAATATTTGTTACGTGCGGGGTGAGTTAAAATGCCGTAGGGGTGTAAGAACACGATTTATTTTCACTGACCAAGATAACTTTCAAAATAACAGAGCTTCTCCAATTAATCCGTAGAACTTGCCAAAAGTCGTCAATAATTCAGTCAACGTGTCACAAAGTAATGCACTGTCGCAAAGGTCTTCGAAAAAGTTCGCAAGAGTTGTTTTCGTGTCGTTAGTTATCGCAGAACTGTCTCACTCGAGCGATCCCCTCCGTATTTATACTCTCGCAATCTACCTCGATGTTTATCGAAATTACTAGAACCTTAAAATACGTAAACAACATTTGTATACCTTTCTGGAAGCCTATTGTTGTTACTGGAATATGAACCTTATAACGCAATCATAAGGTACAGTTTGCTTTGACGCTTACAACGGGACGAAGGAAATTTCCGTACGCCAAACAAACAAACAAGACTTGCGCTCATGACTTTTCGAGAATATTCTGTACCTTGGTCGTAACAATATTATATTACTTCGTAAGGACAAGGCTCGCTCCTAGTACGTGACACCGACGCGCCGGTGTCAAAATCTTAAAGTGACACCAGACAGCTTAGTCACCAAGACACAGAGACCGGCCCATGTACCAGAACTGTAGAAGTAAAGGAAATAGTATCTTAGAGTTCTAATAGATGGCGTTCCGTTAGTTTTTTTCTGTACCAAATGCGCTCGAAGCAAATGTTCGAATTGCCGCATCTTTACTTTCTAGGATCAATGGGCTGTAACGATTAACGAAGAAATGTTAAGACTTACAATATTAACTTTAGATACAATATTTATAAGGTTCATAATACAATGCGGTAATGGAAAAAGCTTCAAAGTGTGATGATTGATCGATAGCATTTCCCACGCTTTAAAAATTCATCTTCTGCGCAGACACATCGGTAAGCCATATCAGTTTGGTACTACTGTAATAGTTATTTGGGAGAATTTATCATCGCAGCTTGCGAATAACTAAAACATACGCCAGCAATAATTATTATTCTAATATTTTAGAAAAACTTTTATTATAGATGGTTTTTGAATGTACAGTCGGCCGCATAAGACGCATAAGTCATTCAAAAGTGCAAAACAACTGAACACTCAACTTACTTACTCATTTACTTACTTACTGAAGCTTTTTACGATCGTTTGTACGTGAATTCTATTTTATTCTCTAGTTGTTACAACGACTTATGGCGTTAATCGACTTATGCGGCCGACTGTACATTTTAAGCAAGGTGTTTTTGTGAAGAAATATTATTTGCTTTTATTCAGTAATTAAATTATAAGATCTGAACTCGCAATAACGGGGCACTTTTTTAAAAATAAATTTTACTAAATATGAAATAAATTTTAGTTTTTTTATTTCCATCCAAACTTTCATAATATTATATAATATCTCAGAAATTTCACGTTTTTTTTTATGTATTGCTACGACCAATAACTTAACAAGTTCTCTAAAAAATATTTTAAAAAAGTAACGCTTGACAAAAGTACTCGTATGTCTACAGTAAAGATAGAATACTGGTAAATGTTTTAACAACTGAACAAAAACACAATTATAAAACTAAGAAACACAATTAAATTTACTAAAGTTTGCCCCTCGAGATTGAGGCTCTAACCCTGTTTCATGCAAAGTTTCACCTCTTTAACCAATATAGGGGTTTTAGAGGCATAACTGTGTTGTTCCTCGTCCCGGCTTACCCGGATTTGCCCCAGTTCCTCTAGCGTTTTCGAAGAACATAATTGTCACGAGTTGTCTGATCCAATTTCGTTGTTAAATCTAGAAATGAGTAACAAAATATTCAACATAACTATTTATAACAAAAAAAAAACGACTTCAAACCGTCTCATGGTCTTTTCTGTTATACCCCTGTTTCATACAAAGTTTCACCTCTTTAACCAATATAGGGGTTTTAGAGGCATAACTAGTGTTGTTCCTCGTCCCGGATTACCCGGATTTGCCCCAGTTCCTCTAGCGTTTTCGAAGAACATAATTGTCACGAGTTGTCTGATCCAATTTCGTTGTTAAATCTAGAAATGAGTAACAAAATATTCAACATAACTATTTATAACAAAAAAAAAACGACTTCAAACCGTCTCATGGTCTTTTCTGTTATACCCCTGTTTCATACAAAGTTTCACCTCTTTAACCAATATAGGGGTTTTAGAGGCATAACTAGTGTTGTTCCTCGTCCCGGATTACCCGGATTTGCCCCAGTTCCTCTAGCGTTTTCGAAGAACATAATTGTCACGAGTTGTCTGATCCAATTTCGTTGTTAAATCTAGAAATGAGTAACAAAATATTCAACATAACTATTTATAACAAAAAAAAAACGACTTCAAACCGTCTCATGGTCTTTTCTGTTATACCCCTGTTTCATACAAAGTTTCACCTCTTTAACCAATATAGGGGTTTTAGAGGCATAACTAGTGTTGTTCCTCGTCCCGGATTACCCGGATTTGCCCCAGTTCCTCTAGCGTTTTCGAAGAATATAAGTGTCACGAGTTGTCTGATCGAATTTCGTTGTTAAATCTAGAAATGAGTAACAAAATATTCAACATAACTCTTTTTAACCAAAAAAACGGACTTCAAATGGTCTTTTCTCATGGATGCCATTACCAGAACTGGACCAAATTGAAATGGGACCATACGGAAAGCACCGGTTTTCAAATAAAAAAAGAATGATCAAAATAGTTTCACCCAGACGAAAGTTATGAGGTAACAAACATAAAAAAAAATTAATGCTGGTTGCGAAGCGCAGAGAACCTTAGCTTTTATATCATTTAATAAATTGTGTAATATATGTATACTAACATGATTGCTTTGATTTAATTTAAAGTTTATTTTCTTCTTTTTAGGGCATTTAAATAAAAGCTAACTTTAAAAAAAAATACCATAATTTATTTTCTGTACTAGCTGGTGCCCGCGACTTCGTCCGCGTTAAAAAATATAAAAAGTAGCCTATCACGTGTCCCGTACTTCTAAATGTTTATCTACCAAGTTTCATGAAAATCAGTCAATTCGTTTAAGAGTGATGCAGGAACATACATACATATAGAAAAAAAATCTAAAAATGGTCAATTTAGTTTCAGTATCACGTATAGAGCCTATATACACGATATTTCTGAAAACGAGGTAAATTACTCCATGACCGACCCCTACACATTTATTATTAGTATTGATGTATGTTCCTCCATAACTCTTAAACGAATTAACCGATTTTCATGAAACTTGGTAGATGAACATTTAGAATTACGGGACACGTGATGGGCTATTTTTTCCTTTTTCAACGCGGACGAAGTCGCGGGTGCCACCTAGTTACTATATAAAGAAGACGCTGCCAATGTTTCGTAACGCAAAAGATTCATAATACGTATAAGTAATTTCTCTACGAAAACAAGCCTTTGATTCAAAACGTAGCTTGTATCGTACGTGAGCGTTTCGCATTCACCAAATAACAGTACTGGTAGGTATATTGATTTTGTTTCGGCTATTGTCGGAAGTTTTCGGCAATTTTCGGCTGGCAGTCGCGTACACTCGTTAATGTCGTTGCGTTTTATAGTGGTGGTAGCTGGTGCTCGCGACTTCGTCCGCGTAGTAAAGTATAAAACGCCATCTACCGTATTTTGGATAGATGGCGCTATCTCCTGGGCCAAGCCGCTCTAGTATTTACTTTTATTTTAGATTTCCCGTAGGAATGAAGCATTTTCCCGCGGTAAAAAGTAGCCAATGTTCATCACGGATAATGTCGGCTTCTAATGGTAAAAGAATTTTTCAAATCGGTCCAGTAGTTTCGGAGCCTATTCTATACAAACAAACAAACAAACAAACAAATCTTTCCTCTTTATAATATTATAGTATAGATTATGAAGTTACTATCCGCGTTTGTCTGTAATTCTGTATGGCTGCTAACTCACGTAAAATATTTTAATGCTGTTTTCACCGTAAGTTAGTTAATTTTGTCATTGGATTTTTAAGTATATAATAAAAACCTGGGAAACGAACCCAGGGCCTCTGAGTCGTTAGGCAAGCACCCTTACCACTCGACCAACAGAATGATTGTTATTTAGTTAAAAGATCGTTTCCTTGGTTGACCTTGATTCGTAGCCATGTGTGCTTTCTACGGTCGTGTACGCTACGCTACGCTACGCTACGCTACGCTACCGTACGCTACGCTAAGAGAAAACTTGGTGATTGGTAAGCGTAGCGTAGCATTTAAGACTGTAGAAAGAATACTTGATATATATCGAACTTAGGACCGAACTTAGTCAAAGAATGTACATCTAAGTAAATACTTAAATTCAAAACAGAAGGCTTCAACTTCAACAAAATGTTTAAACTTATTTGAAAGAATTACAATAAATTCTATAATGTATTATATCATGTTCAAGCAGAAGAGAACTCACATCACATACTGCTTCTTTTCTCCAAGAGGCGACATTTTCATAAATTATTCAGACGAAGTAACTGAAAGAATTAAATGTGTGTACCTAAGTTCCAAGATACTTACGATATTGGCAATCTCAATAGAAAATACTCGTACAAGTAATTGGATTTAGTGTTTATTCTCATTTTATAGAATATTTGAACAACTTGTATTAATTTTGATGCCAACCATTCATTCCTTATAGAAATTTCTGAGGTTTATTTTCAATGCTTATTATTTGTAGCGTAAGTGAAAAAATATTATATTTTTATTAAAATACATTAGCATGGAGATTGAAAGATCGAAAAAGAAAACCAGTGCAGGGTTTTACAACCTGCATTATGCTAGTAGTAGTAGTAGATTAATGTACGAAGTTCATAATTAGAGATATCGCATTTTAGCGATACATTGGTCCTTGAGCCAGCGACAGATTTTCATGACCAATTTCCTCTCAGTCGATAACTCGTAAAATGACTGAGAGAGTTGTATCATGAAGCGTTGTGAACGTCAGCTGCGGCTCCGATGGTGGGTTGAGCAGTAGAGTGGTAGCCACCCACGCACATAATAAAAACAATTTTTAATCATTTATTCCCGATTAAAAATTCATCAAATTATGGTTAGCCTAATATTTTGAAGAAACAAAATTGGCAGCTATTAATAAAATGCTGGATTATACGTCAGCAGGTCACACGAATATATACGTGTTCAGTGATTACCTCCTGAATAGAAAATTTATCAGATGATAGTTTATGCATTACTGTTAATAAATAAAAAAGTCAGCTGGCTATATCTCGGAGGAATGCTTGTCAGCTGATGCTCTGAAAGTGTAACGGGCTACCACTGCTCAACCCACCATCGGAGCCGCAGCTGACGTTCACAACGCATCATGATACAACTCTCTCAGGCATTTTACAAATTATCATTGACGATAATTTGTAAAATTATCATTGACTGAGAGGAAATCATTGACGAAATTAGTGCCTGGCTTACGGACCATATTATTATGTCATCACTGGCAATACACATTGGTTGAAAACGCTTATTTCAAGACACTGCTGACATCTCTAATAACTAAAAAAAAGAAATTCAATTTTCCTGGATAGAATATTTCACAAATGTTATTAGCATATTATGTCCCCGTATGGAAAGTTTCTCCCAGTTATGAAACTACTTTTATACGTACAAAACTCGGATACTCTTTTCCTGTTTAGCGTCCAATACGAACGCCGTAACAAGAATGAACGAACACTTCTCAATGGAAGTTACGTCATTTATAAAAGTTGAATAAATGAATGGATGTCCCCATAATGTTAGCTTTTTAGGTGTATTTTTTTTTAAAGTAAAGTAGGTCAGTATTCCCTGTTGCATTAGGCTCGCTGTACACATTGTTGGGTCGGCACATTTCAATCGACAATTTTTATTGGAAAACAAAACCGACCCTACATAATATATGAACTCCATTTTCGATCGTTCATCAGTTCATCACATATATTTGATTCTACCGTCTGCCTATATCGAACCCACTATAACGAATCTACATAATCTACACTAAATCTACATAAAAAGTAAATTTTACGGCATAGAAATTATAACCGGAGTTTAGCCGGAACAAACAGACAGACAAAATTAAAAAAAATATATATTTTTTTGTTATAACTACCGTATATAATTTGAAGTAAAAAGCGGTTATTTTGACATTAATTATAGACACTTAAATTTTATTTATCACTATTGATATAGATAATGTATAGATAGGGTCACGTGGGGTAATTGCGGCTATAAAGCAAATACGTTTTGGTTCTTGTAATCCTACTGTACAAAGTTTACAAAGGCGGACTTATAAACAACTAATACAGATATATATATATATATATAGATATAACGTCCCTCCGACCCCGTTCATTAACGGCCGAGCTAGAAAGTCGTTATATTTTAGCCGGTACGAATCCAGCATAACCCCGCAGTGTGCCCTACACTGCCGGGTATCCAAGAGGATTTCCCAACGTTAAAAAAAGGTACATAATATAGAGTCACGTGGTGTAATTGCGGCTATAAAGCAAGGGCGTTTTGGTTCTCACATTTCTAGTGTACAAAGCTTAAACTATGATTACCCCTTACAGTTATAAATAACTAAAACAAATAGATGTATATATAGGGTCATGTGGTGTAATTGCGGCTATAAAGCAAAGGCGTCTTGGTTCTCACATTTCTACTGTACAAAGCTTAAAACATGATTACCCCTTACGACAGTACATAAAAAGAAACAACTCACAAAGCGGAAGTTATAAATAATTAGAACAAATAGGTATATATAGGGTCACGCGGGGTAATTGCGGCTATGATACAAAGGCGTCTTGGTTCTTGTGTCACTACTGTACAAAGTTCAAATCATGATTACCCCTTACGGCAGTACGTAAAAAGAAACAACTCACAAAACCGAAGTTATAAATAACTAGAAAAAATAGGTATATATAGTGTCACGCGGGGTAATTGCGGCTATGATACAAAGGCGTCTTGGTTCTTGTGTCACTATTCTACAAAGTTTAAATCATGATTACCCCTTACGGCAGTACATAAAAAGAAACAACTTACAAAACAGGAGTTATAAACAACGGAATACCAAGGCGGTGTTTCAGAAGGCGCTACACGAAACAAGTTGAACAAACTGCAAGACCAGTTCGGAACTAGTTGTGACGTATATAAGATACACGGGACAACTGGGACCAACTTTGAGCGGAGTCGGGACCGAGTTTGGACATTTAAATTTCAGACTAAAATGAATTTCTAACAACGCTTATCTATCAATGGGTGTGCTTGAAGTCTTTAAGTCGGTTTAAGAGATCAATTTTGTTGAGTGTCTAGTGTTTAGAATTTAGATTTAGAGAAAAGAAAATAAATAGATCCAAAGCTAGGAAAGCTCACAATTCAAACTTTTCAACCAAATTTGACAGAACGTGATCGACTGTGTGAGTTAGAGTTTAACAAACGCAACCGCATACACTACATGCATATTTTATTCTAATACATTTTCCAATAGCACTCAAAACATTTGACGCTAGTTGGTAAGCATAAATTAAGGCGATGCGATGACCCGGAACCGCTAAACAGATATAATTAACCGAAACGAACGAAACTTTGAACATAATCAGAACATTAAAGATTTAATTGGAACACTGCCAATTAGACACGACATGTCGTTAATTATTCACGAAACACGGAAACGGAGACTTAAAGATTTTTCATTTAATATTTCACTATCATTTTAGAGTTAATGGACTACTCGACGGAATTTATCTCGCCTGAACTCGCCGGATTCATATGAGACTTGGAAATTTTTGGTTCGGCAATGAACGTGTTAAAGGATGCCAGAGCCCATTTTCTCGCCCGAACCAGCGAGTTCGACCGTATGATGATTCGCCAGATCGGGCGAGATGTATTCCGGCGAGTAGTCTAGTAACTCTTATTTAACCTATTGCTAATATTATTGTAGCGGCAGAACAAAGAGCGTTTCCCAGTCAATGTTAGGCAGCCTACTGTCAGTAACCATCAGAAGACTACCATAGAGAAAACCACAGTGAAATAGCCGTGGCAGGGTAGATACACTGCGTTTTGCAGTCACCTGGGCAGTCGCAGGGGCAAAAACCGTGGGCTGGCGTCTATTCTATTAGTCTATTTCCTTCATACGGCCGACGACTCACCACATGAGTTCAACATATTATATAGCTGGCCATTCATATGAGACTTGGAAATTTTTGGTTCGGCAATTAACGTGTTAAAGGATGCCAGAGCCCATTTCCTCAGATATTACTTCAAACACCATAGACCAGTAAAGAAATGTCGAGTTGGCCATAAGACCATAAGTCGTTTCTTCAAGTCAGCAGTAAACATATCCCTACAGGGTCGCATCCCCCTGTTGATTCTTGTATCCTTAGGCGACGGTAGCCACTTACCATCAAGTGGACAATGCATCCTTGATAATATAAAAAAAGTCTAGCCGAAGTTCCTTAGTATAAACAGTTAAACTTGCTACTTACTTCTTAGAATACAAATAAAAATATAAGAGAAATTCATGTGACATCTGTTCAAGAGAGCCTTATCGACGAAGAGGGCTCTATTGTAAATTGTAATATCGCGTGTGACTCGAATTGTTATATAGAGGAGGAAAAATATTTATAACATAACGACAGATCGACTTGGCACATAGAGCATACGTTTTACCAGAAAATAGAAATAAATCAAAGCAAAAGTTATGGGGCCGTCGGAAACACCTTTGCCTTTTGAAGTCGTTAACGTGAACTCGTTGCCACTTCAGGGCATAAGGTTAATATGAATGCTCTTCTTTTTCATTTTATTTATATTTTTTACGTTAAGGTCGACAGACAGGCTGACGGTCCACTTGACGGTAGGTGGCTACCGTCGCCTATAACACAAGCAACGCCATAAGTGCTACAAGTACGCTGCCGACCATAGAAGGATTAAGGATAAGGGAGGGATGGGGTAATGGGCTCTATCTATCTAGACAGACGATTTCTAAAGTTCCAAGGAACCTGGAGGTTGTTAAATTATCATCATTATTATCATCAGCTTTCCACTGTTGGATGTCTTCCCACTGTTGGAAGTCTTTCCACTGTTGGATGTCTTTCAACTGTAGAATGTCTCTCCACTGTTGGATGTCTCCATTTTTAAATGTCTTTCCATTTTTGGATGTCTTTCCATTTTTGGATGTCTTTTTACTGTTGGATATCTCTACACTGTTGGATGTCTCACCACTGTTGTATGTCTTTCCACTGTAGGATGTCTTTCCACTGTAGGATGTCTTTCCACTGTAGGATGTCTTTCCACTGTTGGATGTCTTTCCACTGTAGGATGTCTCTCCACTGTAGGATGTCTTTCCACTGTTGGATGTCTTTCCACTGTAGGATGTCTTTCCACTGTAGGATGTCTTTCCACTGTTGGATGTCTTTCCACTGTAGGATGTCTCTCCACTGTAGGATGTCTTTCCACTGTTGTATGTCTTTCCACTGTAGGATGTCTTTCCACTGTAGGATGTCTTTCCACTGTTGGATGTCTTTCCACTGTAGGATGTCTCTCCACTGTTGGATGTATCTCCACTGTTGGATGTCTCTCTACTGTAGGAAGTCTTTCCACTGTTGCATGTCTTTCCACTGTTGGATGTCTTTCCACTGTTGGATGTCTTTCCACTGTAGGATGTCTTTCCACTGTTGGATGTCTCTCCAATGTAGGATGTCTTTCCGCTGTTGGATGTGTGAAGATATTATATATTATACTAGCTGGCGCTTGCGACTTCGTCCGCATTGAAAAAGAACAAAGTGGCCCATCCTATGGTATTGATTGATAATGATGATTTATGTTTAAAATTTATCCAGTTTTGGTAAAATCTTTTGAAATCGAAATGTAGTTTAAAAAAATATTTTTTAAGTATTCACTTTTTTACGTTTAAAAATTATCTAGACACCTAATTGCCGTTTTTAATATAACAATATGAAGCGAAGTATCGTTTTGAGTCGACCCACTTTTAGGATTCAAAAGAAGCCGGCCGTGACGTCATCATCATAATCGAGATACTGGCTGTGAAAAAGGAAAGAGAATCGTTTTATGGAAGTATTTTTTTTATATTTTTTCTTTATTTAAAACGACTTTTGTTGCCCAAAGGTACTTGATATTGGCGTCTCGTGAGAGATACTTGAAAAAGTTTGATTAAATTTGTCGCCTCCACTAACAACGTCGTCTTCTCAAAGAGAGTCTCTAAAGAGTTCTTTTTTATCTTAAAAAGCGGTAAAAAATCTGGTGCCCGCGACTTCGTCCGCGTTAAAAAAGAAATAAATATAGCCTATCACGTGTCCCGTACTTCTAAATGTTTATATACCAAGTTTCATGAAAATCAGTCAATTCGTTTAAGAGTGATGGAGGAACATACATACATACATATATACAATGTCTACACTTACAAATTTATTATTAGCTAGTATTTTATAAATTTATGCAGACAAGATCGTGTGCAACAGCTAGTCTATACTAATATTATAAAGAAGAAATATTTGTTTGTTTGTATTGAATAGGCTCCGAAACTACTGGACCGATTTGAAAAATTCTTTTACCATTAGAAGCCGACATTATCTGTGATGAACATAGGCTACTTTTTACCGCGGGAAAATGCTTCATTCCTACGGGAAATCTAAAATAAAAGTAAGTACTAGCGGCTTGGCCCGGGATACATTTGACAGCGCCATCTATCCAGAATCAGGTGAAGCGACTAACATGACAACTGCTTGGTGATATTTTTAGCGATCCGCTCCACGGTATATGGCGTTTTATACTATTCAACGCGAACGAAGTCGCAAGCACCAGCTAGTCTTGGCTTTTTTCCGAAACCCTGGTATATTTAAATTTATAATGACGATCAAAAGAGTTTCTTGTAGAAACCTAAGTAATTGATAAATAAATATTTTGATTTTGATTATGTATTATATAAAGTTACGCGGACGAAGTTATATTTCATTATAACTAGCTGGCGTCCGCGACTTCGTCCGCTTTAAAAAAGATAAAAAGTAGCCTATCACGTGTCCCGTACTTCTAAATGTTTATCTACCAACTTTCATGAAAATCAGTTAATTCGTTTAAGAGTGATGAAGGAACATACATACATACAGAAAATTGTAAAAATGGTAAATTTAGTTTCAGTATCATGTATAGAGCCTATATACACGATATTTCTGAAAACGAAGTAAATTACTCCATGACCGACCCCTACAGATTTATTATTAGTATTGATTTATCTCGGAATTGATGTCAATTAAAAGCAATAAATAATATTTCCAAACATCAATGGAGGCACTCAGGTGTAAATTTGATAACTGAAGATCAAAATGATCGACTAATTTCATAATGGGAGCCGTATATTGGAACCACTTACGGGAATTGCACTGTGAAGATGTGAGTAATGAATTTATACCTAGTTAAGTTTTGAGAACGCGGTAATTATGTTAATTATACTAGCTGGTGCCCGCGACTTCGTCTGCGTTAACTAACGACAGGCTGACGTCTGTCTGGCCTACGAACTTAACATAAAAATACAGCATTCATCTATACTAATATTATATAAAGAGGAAAGATTTGATTGTTTATTTGTTATAGAATAGGCTCCGAAACTACTGGACCGATTTGAAAAATTCTTTTACCATTAGAAGCCGACATTATCCGTGATGAACATAGGATACTTTTTACCGCGGGAAAATTCTTCATTCCTACGGGAAAACGGGTAATAGGACAACGAGTAGTAAGAATTATCCTTCCGTAGGTAATTATCTTTTTCACATAACTTCTAAACGGCTGAACCGATTAGGTTGAAATTTTATATGGGTATTTCGATGATTTCCTCGATGATTTAAAAATAAAATTGGACCCGGTAGGTGGCGCTGCTGTCTGTATGTCAACTACTAAACGGCTTGACCGATTGGGTTGAAATTTTGTATGTGTATTTCCATGGTTTCACAGACACGAATGTATTATATTTTTATAAAGCTACAGCGGACGAGGTCGCGTGCAACAGCTAGTTACAAATAATAATAGAACGATAGCCCAACAACCCCCATGAAGGTTATTTAAGTCTTAACTTTTCATACAGATGAAGCTTGACATTTTTAACAAGCTTTTAAAGTAAAGGTACGAAAAATGAGGTATTAAAATGTAATATAGTCTCCAATGAAATACCTAGACAATAAAAATTCAGGCCTGAAACTTCAGATTGCACTAAGCCAAGGTCTGAACTTTGAATGTAGGTATATGTATGCAAATATCTGACAGAGGAATGAAATCCTCCAATGGAATGCTAAACTTCACTGCGGTGTCGATGCTGTACACAGTATACACAGTATAGTGCAGTGGTTAACTTCGGTTTTTGCTTGCAACTTCGTCCGCGCGATGTATACATATTATATTATTATATGTGCGTAGGACTTTGAAAACGTACCACGCAATTTGTAGGACTATGCGGCCATTTTATTATACAAATGTTTACTAAGCTGCACACACAAAATCCGCTGGTTATTAATAATTTTTATGACCTATTTATTGTAATATATTGGGAATGGTTTTTTGGGAGAGATGGGATTAATAACAAACTGATATTTTGTCTGAAGCTTAGTAAACATTTGTATAATAAAATGGCCGCATAGTCCTACAAATTGAGTGGTACGTTTTCCCAGTCCTACGCTTGGAAGTTTTTTACGGCTGCTAACTCCTTTAGCTACCTCTATCGAGAATCTTAAGTTCGTTTAAGAGTTATTTATTTATTTACAACACACATGATACACCATTACAGGAGTAATCCTAATTCAATGTGTCTGTTCTAATCTAAGTTAAAATAAACATTACTTATTATATATTATACAAATCAATTACATACATAAATTATAAAAATTACAAAATTTACAAAAATATACACAAGAAACAAAAAATTAAAAATATTACCTACTTAACTATAAGATATCACAAAATTGAGGAACATACATACAAACATACATTCAATACCTATACTTACAGATTATTATTAGAATTGATAACTACCGCTCTCTCTTTGTACTGTGGTATATCGGAAAATGCAGACATTTGGGTTGGCTGATTTCAAACTATAGTGGATTTTCACCCTCTTGCTTTGTGTCGTGAAACTCTCCGTAACGGTCTTTTTTGTTATATTTTGTGAATCACCATAATATGATACACAACGAGTTGTCCAAAAAGTCATGGCCGTATCAAGGCACAAATGAAAATAATTAAAAAATAAATATATTAATATGGGGTCATATTAATTCACATATCAGCATCATATCGGCAAAAATATTATATTACTAGCTATTGCACGCAACATCGTCCGCGTAATTTCATAAAATATAATACACTCGTGTCTGTGAAACCATCGAAATACACATACAAAATTTCAACCCAATCGGTCAATTCGTTTAGAATTTATTTGTGAAAAACGATAATTCTTACTCCCGTTGTCCTATTACCCGTTTCCCGTAGGAATGAAGCATTCTCCCGCGGTAAAAAGTAACCTATGTTCATCACGGATAATGTCGGCTTCTAATGGTAAAAGAATTTTTCAAATCGGTCCAGTAGTTTCGGAGCCTATTCTATACAAACAAACAAACAAACAAACAAACAATCAAATCTAACCTCTTTATAATATTATTAGTATTAGTAAAGAAGTATAGATTTTTTAACGCCGGTAAAGTCGACGGCTAATAATTTACCTGCAATATCTTTTTCTAATCTAAAATATCCGTATACATTATTTATTAAGATTTCCTAATACTAAAAATAAATAAATCATAGCACTATAAAAACCAAAACCTCACACTATAATGAAAAGTAAAAAAAAACTTTTGCTAGTAATATAAAACTCCACTTTTATTCCGACCGCGAACATGTCAGTACCCTGTCGTCACAGGCGAATCTCATTTTGGTGCCCGCTCGAGTAGGGCGGCCATAATTTACATAAACATGTGAGACCCGATTAGTACGTGAATTGCTTATCTTGACGTAACACAACGCACTGTTCGAGTTACATTAATGACGCCAATAAAAAAACAAATAGGGCTACGTGATTGGTGTTTTTGCTTTTACATTTATACACAACAAATTGGATTTTTAAATCAAATTCCACTCACTGTATTTGATTACTAGCTCATTGTGCGGGTTACATTAATGACGTCGATAAAAAAACAAATAGACTGCGTGTTTTTGTTTTGAATTTACACAATAAATTATTTTTTTTAATGAAATTTCCTTTGTGCTTGTTTAATTATTTTTCTAGTTTGTTTTAATTGGATTTGAGTCTAATCAAGCGAGAAGGCGATTTGCTCTCTTAGCGTTACAAATTAATGAAATAATTTAGTTGCACGGAACACTGCGTTTCACAGTCTTAATTAGGTATTCGACTGGAAGAAGTACCCTTTTACAGAAGACCAGAAGAAATATTAGCATGTGTGCTGTTGTATTTTGATGAGTGAGTAAAGGATGTCAAAGCCCATTTTTCATCTCCCTTCATAATTTATTATTATTAATTGTACTAAAGAAGGCAGTGCACTTGCATTACCTGTGGAGTTGCTTGTGCTGATAAGCGACTGTTGCCACTTACCACCAAGTGGACCGTTAGTCTACCTGTACTTTTTTAAATGATACTATTAAAAGAAAGGCAATTTAAGGAATGATTCCAATAAAAATAAAGGATCTGAATGTAATAATGTGAAGTTATTGATAGCGATATTAATTTGTACAAGATAGAGTCATTTTGAATTTTACATGTATATTGTTGCAATATTTTTATGAAATCCCAATCCGTTGGATGGTTTAGAAGAAGTTAGCGAAGAAACAGACATATGTAGATGTACATACTGACTTTTTGTAATAATATTATACTATAGATTTTTTTTATTTATTAACTTATTTATTTACAACAACATACATGGTATACATCATTACAGGAGTGGTCCTAATAGCCTAATAAAAGTAATTTCTGTATATTGTGGATCCGTAACTTATAAATTTGTTAATTAGCTATTAATAAGCCTTAGTAGTTAGATTTTTTGTAAAGTTATAATTACTCCTGTTTTTTGTCCTGTTTTTTGCTATTTTATGTTAATATTACATGTTTAGCATGACTAAAATCATAGAGCACGTGTAATGTAATTTCTCTACCTAGAGTTTTGAAAGCAACTGTTTCAAATGAAACGTTAAAATTTACATTTTCGCTGTTTCAAGGGTTAACATGCAAAACTACTATTTCGTTGAGGTTCCCATAAAAGATTCATTCGACTAATTGTGTATGTACGTTGTATGAATGTACGTTGCTGTACGCTATTTGTTATTTAAGTACGTCTAGACACAATGTATATTATTATTAACAAAAACATATTAAGTTAAACGGTAATATAAGCTGTAAGAGACATAATTATAGTGTAGAACGTTGCATTGAACTTATAGAAATAAGTTGTGCTTGTATTTAACGTGTTAAAATAATGACAATTAAACATTCTTAATAATAACATCGAATGAACATCGGGATAATAAACCCCACGAAAGCAAATAAAGACTAGCTTAACAAGTATAAAGACTTGGCTCGCGAGATGTGGGATGTCGATTCGACAATCATCGTCCCGATAGCCGTCTCTCCAAATGGTCATATTATTATAGCGAAGAGCCTCGATCATTACCTCAAAAGACTCACAAGATGGCTACATTTAGGGACAGATACAAAGGGCAGTAAGTACTTCTTGACACAGCACGTATTGTAAAGAGGATCCTCACTCTGTTGCCCTTGGGCCTCACCCCGCTAACAAAGGAAAACTAATTTTAATTATTTTATAACATATTTAGAAATCTGGAACTAACACTATATATGTCGCGGGCAGATCGTAGAATTGGGCATATCATGATATTCCTGGGCAGATCATATTTCTGTTAAAACTGAGAGGGTCGCCTCACTCCGCTCCGCTTCTCTCGAGTCCGTAAATTTATTTCCATGTAAACCTAACAAGCTCCTCCTCACTTTGCTTCGCTCCCGCTCCTCCTCGCACCTATTTTTGACTTTTGGAAGATTTTTGATTTCATACTTTACGATCTGCTCACGACATATATAACAACAACCTCGTACCTATATATTTTATGTAGCCCGCTTGCTACAATGTCAGGTTTGTGTTTGTGCATTGGTCAAAAATCAAATTAATAGTGAAAAACTATAGTTTCTTGTAAAAAAAAAGTACTACATACTTTCTAATACAACTTGCTCGTATTCCATGTCAGGTTGGTTTTGGTGCTTGTCCCTACACACCGGAGAACCAGTAGTAAAAAATTAGCTAGATAGGTATTCAAAACTATTAGTCTGATCATAAAATGAAAGTACTATATAAATACTAAAAAAAAATAAAAAAATAATAATAATAATTCTCATTAAAACTATAAAAATTATGGTCACACTAGCATAAAACACTTTGCGAGGCGCAACTTTTAACAGCATCACATTTTACAACGTAGTTGGCAGTTTCGATGAGCGAGCATTTTCAACTGCTAGGCGTTTACCTAAGGTTAGCAAATGGCCTTTGCTTTTAAATGATATGTGAATATTGGCTGGGAAGGCTTATATTTTGTTGGGTTAGTTCAAATTATTAATTTATAGGTTGCCCTTTTAATGGTGTGTGTTAGAGGTACGATACGAGAAGTGTATAAGTACTTGTTAACATTAAAAATGGGAGAGTAAATACGTTTGTTTGTATTTAACGCCTTAAACACTCAACCGAACACTATGAAATTTTGCATACACGTTGTCAGGGATACAAAATTTTCATACAGAAAAAGGACTTTTCCTGGGGAATCAACAATTAAAAAAAAATGTAAAAAAATCAAAATTTGACAATATTATGACAAATTAAAAGGACATTGGTGACCAATCACCAAAGTTTACCTAATACAAAATGCCATTATATATATATTTTTTAACTTTATTGCTTTGTTATTAAATTACTATGTTTATTAATTATTATCCTTAATTTTTTAATTTTTTAATTTTCTTTTAAAAATATAAATCTTTCAAAAACAAAGATTGAATAGAATTATTGCTCATATATTTTTCTTTGTCGTTGAATTTGTTACAGAAAAAGGGACGCGGTCAAACTCGCGTTTAAAAGCTAGTATTAGCTTACATAAAATCTTTCATTAGCAGAGAGCTTCAGTTACAATGGACAACTCTTTAGAAGGCGAGTCCATTGTATCTTCTATTATTGGTTTTCATTTTCAATATTTCCTTGGACTAGATCAATAATACTATAGGGACTATTCGCATTACCTATACTAGCTGCTGCACGCGACTTCGCTCGCGTAACTTTATAAAATACACCCTATGTCCTTTCTGGTGTTCCAGACAACGTGTATGCAAAATTTCATGTTGATCGGTTCAGTAGTTTTTGCGTGAAAGCGTAACAAACTCGCATTCACATATTTAATATTAGTAAGGATGGATTGTGCTTTGACTATATTTGTGATTCTGAAGGAAGATTTGAGAAGATGACCATCTGAAAGTCTGTCCTTTTGAAAGTAACAATAAAATCGCACGCACACACACACTATAGATACTAATAATTATTATTTTGTCAATATCAATACATAAAGTAAGTAATAACTTCACGAGCCCCTGAATTACAAGAGACAGATGGTCTAGACTCTAGACTACTATAATTTAGATAACAACTACAGTACTAATGAAAGTGTCACGCACGTAATAGACGACTTATCGTCTAACTAATCTGCAAACTTTCCTGTGGGTATAACTTTTACAACGGATAATAATTGCCCGTTCACATGGGAGCAGTCTTGCATATTTTTGCTGTCCAAGAAGATACTTTCCCCTTTTTTTTTTTTTTTTTTTTTTTTAACGTTGGGAAATCCTCTTGGATACCCGGCAGTGAAGGGGGCACTGCGGGTTATGCCGGATTCCTACCGGCTAAAACCCAACGACTTTCTATCTACCGCGGCTGTTAGAGGGCGGGGTCGTGGGGACGTTATTACACGACTTCGGCCCCGCCACGGCTATCCAGCGCGGGGAGCCTGTGCTCCCTGTCAGAACCTCGGCGTACCCGAAAGTGGAGGTATGCCGGCCTACTCGGGGGACCTTACGACGGGCGGTAGTCTCCCCCAAGACTACCGCCCAGGTCCCGGTCAGGGTGGAAGGCGGCGGATATAGGCCACCCGCCTGCGCCCGAGCCTTCTCCGGCGAATTGGCTGGGAGAGGGGATCCTCTTCCCGCTGCCTTTCCGCCGCTTCCTTGCGCGACATAACGTGCTCACAGAACGTGAGCATCGCCTGCCACGCAAGGTCACTGCCCACCATCGATTTCACGACGGCCGGCAGCGAGAGATCGGCGCCCACGACGAGAGACAGAGCGGCGCGCTGCTCTGCCCATTCGGGGCATTCAGCCAAAGTGTGCTGCGCGGTGTCAACCGCGCAGCCACAATGGTGGCATTCCTCCGTCGGCTCTCTCACGGCCACCCGGTGAAGGTAACTACCGAAGCAACCATGCCCCGATAGCACCTGCACCAGGCGGAAAGATACTTTCCCCCTAGACAACTAATAAGCTAAACTCAGTTAAGAATATGGAATTAGACTTCCACCCAGAGAACTGGTTATCTCCGCGGAAGAAATAGTGCGTCTAGTTAACCAGTTATCAAACTTTATTATCTGGGTGGAACAAACCCTGAAATTTTCAGTAGTGACCTATGATTTCCTATAGAAACGTTCAGCAGGTAGTCTCTACCTGCAGCGGCGTAGTTCCGGAAATGTCGCAGCTTAAAAACTAAAAGGCTTATTGTGAAGCCTTTACATTTATTTACACTTTTTACAGGAGAGCTAATCGAAAAAAATAATAACATTACCAACCGACAAACCACGCCGTCCACCTATCGACGAGAGACATCGTTATCAAACGCACACTCAAATAAAATTAATATTAACCTACTTGCCTTTATGCAATTACTGCAATCAAGATCTGTTGATAATCTCTCTTTAAACTTACCTGAAACAAAAAGGGAAAATATATAATTATAAATATAATGCAAACATAACAAAATTTAAATATATTTTTATTATTTATTACTTATTTCATTTAAGAGATACATTTCATTAAAACATATCATTACAAGAATTGTAAGTAAAGACGATACAGTAAAATTCAAGACGATATTGCAATAGAAATAACCGTTCTCCACCACAAGTTCTTTGTAAAAATAAAACGTGTTCGATTTCACGTCACAGTAATCTAAAGAATAGTGGCTGACTTATTATTATTTTAGGTATAGTATATTTTATTCATTTATTAATATTCTATACTTTCTATACTAATATTATAAAGAGGAAAGATTTGAATTGTTTGCATTGAATAGGCTCCAAAACTACTGGACCGATTTTAAAAATTCTTACACCTATAGGAAGCTACATTATCAGCGTATAACATAGGCTATATTTTATAAAGTTATGCGGACGAAGTCGCGTGCAACAGCTAGTTATCAATAATTTGATAATATTTATTAATATTTTGTTTTAAGTTTAAGTTGCAAGTCACTGTAGTAAGTCAGTGTCGCAGGTCACTGTCACAGGTGGCTCTCACAGGTTACTGTCGCAGCCACTGTCGCAGGTCACTGTCGCGAACACTGCTACAAGTCACTGTAGTAAGTCACTGTCGCAGGTCACTGTCGCAAGTCACTGTCGCGAACACTGCCACAGTTTTTAATGCTATCTACATTATCACTACTGTATAGAATAGAATAGACTAGGCTCCAACTCAGCATGTCCCCCCGTCTGGGGATTGCCTGGGTGTCTCCGGGCAATCCCCCAATGGCGTTCGCCTAGCCAGCAATGACTAGGCCGCCCTGGGGTGGAACGGAGTTGTTGCCTCGGCAGAGCCCGGTCCACCCCGCTCAAAGGGCAAGGAGGCACCGGGGAGTTTTAGTGGGTAGGGGCCAGTTCTGCTTGCTACGTGTGCAAGCGGAGTATGCTGGTCGACCCCCACATACCCCTGCCGCCTAGCCAGCGGCAGGAAGTCAGTAAACGGATTCCTCCTCGATAAAAAAAAAAGGCTCCAACTCAGCATAATGCCGGTTTAAAAAACCTGCACTGTTTTAGGGTTTAGGTACTGCTGTTTCTTGTACCAGTAGTGCTCTATGCAGAAACATAATAATAAAATGTATAGTATAGAGAGACAGTACACAAACAAGGTTTATGACATCGGCACACAATGGTTATTTGCGGTGGTGTGGTGGTTCTAGCTAGGGGGTTGATTCGACCGTGACGTCACCTTTCTTTTACTACAGTCCTCGCGAGTAACCGAACAAACAATAAAGATGTGATTTCTTTCATGTAACTAAGTGGTTTCAAATTTGCTTACAACTTTTTTATATCCCTCCTTACAAGGAGAATTTTCTATAGGTACTACTAAATATTGAAGAGAAAATATTTGTGTTTTTGTTTGTCTATCATAATATTATAAAGAGGGAAGATTTGATTGTTTGTTTGTTTGTATAGAATAGGCTCCGAAACTACTTTACCGATTTGAAAAATTCTTTTACCATTAGAAGTCGACATTATCCCTAATGAACATAGGCTACTTTTTACCGCGGGAAAATGCTTCATTCCTACGGGAAAACGGGTAATAGGACAATGGGTAGTAAGAATTATCCTTCCGTAGTTATCTTTTTCACATAACTTCTAAACCAATTGGGTTGAAATTTTATATGGGTATTTCGATGATTTCCTGGATGATTTAAAAATACAATTGGACCCAGTAGGTGGCGCTGTTGTCGGTATGTCAACTACTAAACGGCTTGACCGATTGTGTTGAAATTTTGTATATGTATTTCCATGGTTTCACAGACACGAATGTACTATATTTTACAAAGTTACGCGGACGACGTCGCGAGCACCAGCTAGTATAAAATATAATTCAATTTCAATCTTTCAAATTGATAAGATCACGTATAAGTAGTTTCAATGAACAAAAGCTGTAAAGGTTAAATTGGAACCATCTAAATTCCGGAAATACCAACTGTCTTGTGTAGCTAGCGCATTTCCAATTAAAGGCTTGGGTGCTTTAAAAAAATCCCGATTCGATGAACAGAAGTAACTATTTTATACATATGTATAGGTACTCGTAATAAATGTCCACTGAGTTTTTGAAGTGTACACAAACAAACTTAACAATTTTATTATATAACTAGCTGGTGCTCGCGACTTCGTCCGCGTTGAAAAGTATAAAACGCCATCTACCGTGGAGCGGATCGCTAAATAAATAAATAAATCACCAAGCAGTTGTCTTGTTAGTCGCTTCACCTGATTCTGGATAGATGCTGTCAAGTGTATCCCGGGCCACGCCGCTAGTATTTACTTTTATTTTAGATTTCCCGTAGAAATGAAGCATTTTCCCGCGGTAAAAAGTAGCTTATGTTCACCAGGGATAATGTTGGCTTCTAATGGTAAAAGAATTTTTCAAATCGGTCCAGTAGTTTCGGAGCCTATTCTATACAAACAAACAAATAAACAATGAAATTTTTCCTCTTTATAATATTAGTATATATAGATTATTATATAGAGCGATTTAAATTACATTTAAAATACTAATATATCATTAAAATTTCATTACATAATAAAGTACATCAATATTGTCTACTGTTACATTAATTTTTCGTATATATTTATTTGAGCCAACAATTTTAGCATAAAACGATTTCCTATTAAATTAAATCCCCAGCTTTATTCTGGTGTCGAATTAATTTTATCATAAATCCGGCTTAAACTGCTTATAATTTCAAATGATATTGTGTTAAGAAAAAACTTTGTGTCCCAAGTCAATTTATTATTATTAACAATTAATATTTTACGTTATTAATATCATAATCGTCGTCAGTATGATTTAGTTCGCAAAGACCGCAGTTGCTACCCTTTATAAGATACTAGCTGGTGCCCGCGACTTCGTCCGCGTAACTTTGTAAATGAAGACGTGAGTGGATGAAGGTGTTATGTCGCATTTTTGGGTTTTTTCGTTTTTTTTGCGTTGATGAAGATAATAATTATGTCCTTATGAATGATTACCTTAAGATCGTCGCTTTGAGACATTTTTGTAAAATAAAAAGTTGAAAAATTTTAAAATTTTAAAAAACAAATCGAAGTGGTGGCGCCAAATTAATTAGTTAGCTATGGTGCGTTCCCTATTCCTTGAAACCATGCCAACAAACATGCAATCACCGCATCGCAACGCAAGTGGCGCCCTCCGGCGTCCACAGATGAAAATGAACGCTCACCGGTTCGAATCGAATCACCGCGCCGCGCGGATTTATAATCAATAATCCGATTAATCCTATACCGCATCGCTGTAGCATTGTGCTCGTGTAATTCCCCTTATGGTGTGGTTCCCGCTAGTGCAGTTGAGGTGAAAAAAGGACAGTTTGGGAACCAGAACGAGGTGTGCGGCGGGCCAGCTTCCGTCTCCATCGTCCTGGAGGATTTGCATCACAACCGGCAACCGACGAGGTAGGTGTTGCATGTTCTGTCCCACTCTTCTCCTAGCCCCTTGATTGCACGCACCATCAAAATATACAGTCCACTAAATTATCGTCATTGTAGTGTATGCATCTTTGGGATTTGTTCACTAATTCATACAGACAAAGACAGTCTCAAGCGTACCACGTGACTGGCGCCAACAATCCACGTGGGATGAGATAAATATGCCAGTCGCGTGACGGAAGTCTGTCCGAAGTGTGGTGGTAAGCCAGGAGACGATAGTAAAGGCACTACAGTCATAAGCCACACCACGAAGTAAAGTTTACTTTTTTTTAATATAAGAGGGAGCTATGTTCACCTTTTTTTAAATTAAATAATAAAAGTGTTCAATTGCTATTTTAGGCTGTTTACACAACTCTGCATCACAATTTAGTACAAAAATCAGTCCTGTGGCGACTTATCTCAAAAATTAATAGAAAAACTTTAACCTCAATTTATTGAAAATTGGAATTATGCGACATACCACCTTCATCCACTCACGTCTTCAAATTATATACTAAAACCTTCCTCGAGAACCACTCTATCCATTGGTGAAAACAGCATGAAAATCGGTGCAGTGTTTTTTGAGTAAATCGCGAACAGACAGACAGACGCGGCGGAGAACTTTGTTTTGTAATATGTAGTTGATAGCCTACGTTACTCGCTGATAATATATTTCAAATTAGTCCAGTAATTTCGGAGCCTATTCAATTCAATCAATCAAATCATTCCTCTTTATAATATTAGTATAGATACAGTAATATTATGTTATATTAATAAAATATTATTAACTAGCTGGTGCTCGCGACTTCGTCCGCGTAGAAAAGTATAAAACGCCATCTACCGTATTTTGGATAGATGAAACTATCTCCCGGGCCAAGCCGCTAGTATTCACTTTCATTTTAGATTTCCCTTAGGAATGAAGCATTTTCCCGCGCTAAAAAGTAGCCTATGTTCATCACGGATAATGTCGACTTCTAATGGTGAAAGAATTTTTCAAATCGGTCCAGTAGTTTCGGAGCCTATTCTATACAAACAAACAATCAAATCTTTCCTCTTTATAATATTAGTATAGATATAGTAATGTAATTAGGTTAGGTACTCTTCAAACATAAGGAATCGCTTCCGCTTGTTAATTAGACCATACGACAAAACAGATGTCGGTGGCAGGTATTATTTTAATTAAAACAACCATTAAGGCAAGGAAATAAATGAACTCACCTTTTGATTAGAAAAAAAACTTAATTTAATTAAGGTGTTTACTTAGCAGTGGATTTTTCACTTTTACTTTTAACAAAATTAAATTATTTAACACTAGCTGTTGCACGCGGCTTCGCGCGCGTATCTTTATAAAATATAAATCATTCGTGTCTGTGAAACCATGGAAATACACATACAAAATTTCAACCCAATCGGTCAAGCCGTTTAGTAGTTGACATACCGACAGCAGCGCCACCTACCGGGTCCAATTGTATTTTTAAATCATCCAGGAAATCATCGAAATAGCCGTATAAAATTTCAACCCAATCGGTTCAGCCGTTTAGAAGTTATGTGAAAAAGAAGTTACTTAAGTACAGAATGATAATTCTTACTACCCGTTGTCCTATTACCCGTTTTCAAGTAGGAATGAAGCATTTTCCCGCGGTAAAAAGTAACCTATGTTCATCACGGACAATGTCGGCTTCTAATGGTAAAAGAATTTTGCAAATCGGTCCAGTAGTTTCGGAGCCTATTCTATACAAACAAACAAACAAACAATCAAATCTTTCCTCTTTATAATTAATATTAGTATAGACTAGCTTATAAAGCGCGTAACTTTATAAAATATAGCCTATGTTACTCGCTGATAATGTAGCTTTCTTTAGGCGAAGAAAAAAAAAATCGCCTATCGAATGATTCACACTAAACCGAGTGCATAATTTAATATATTTTTTTTCTAAAACTAACTAATCAACATTTATCAACATTTTAGGGCCTCTTTCACCATCTGTCAAATAGAATAACCTTCCGGGGATAGTCGCTAAAATTCCTAAACATAAAAAAAAAAATTAAAATCGCCTATGCACTAAACCGAGTGCATAAAATTTATAATTTTTTTTTCTAAAACTAACTAACCAAGACTTTACTTGCAGTTGGTGAAAAGGCCACTGTAGTTGCTAATATAAAGTTAAAAGTAATCTTGACATTCTTTGGCGAATATCGAATCTGGTTTAATCCTCACTCTGACTAGACGTTAAGTGAGGCTAGTGTGAAATTTAAAAATGGAACGAAATTTCGTCTAACCATAAATTCATCACGTTTGAAGTGGTCTGTAATAAATCTTCTTTAAGGCTTTGGACTGAGGCTGTAAATCCTTTTAAGAGAAAAATTATACAGCTCTTTTCAACACAGCATCTACGAAACCAAATTATATCTATAACTGTGAATTTTGGACGAATGGTTTTTAATATGCCCCTGATATACATACAGTAGCACTACCATGAGTTGCTATCGAAATCTTACGTTAGTTTACTTATGTCGATAACGAACCTTTCACCCTTCAATTTGCTAGTGAATGATTTAACTACTAACGTTACCGTATTTCTCGAGAGCATCAGTCAAATTTGTAACTCATGGTACCGATTTTGTATAGAAATGTCAAGTTAAACGTTAGTCGCTAATGGTCGCTAGCGACTACATTCGATAGGTTTTTCACTTATGCAACTCATGTTACCGGTTTTAGTTCTTTGAGTGACCGCTAGAGGCTTTGTACAATTTTTCATATAAATATTTTACGTTCTCGATCATCTCTCGCTAGCGATTTCGGTAGTCATAAACTCATGGTAGTGCTACTGGTAATATAATTTACATTAAGAAACTATAAATATATTTAAATCCTATGATTACCGCTAATGTTATAATTAAAGCTCATTTTAAGCTTAATAAAATGTAAATGAAACTCACTGCAGATACTAAAATGAAGTCCAAAGTCTAAAATATATTGTCGTATGAAAAATTTATAACACAGCCCATATCTCAATTTTCGACCGACGAAAACAAAAAAACAAAAACGGAGAAGGTACTCAATTCGATGCGTATATGTATATTTATGTATGATCACGCATAACTTTTGACAGGGTGGTCCGATTTTGATAATTCTTTTTTTATTTGAAAGGGTGCACCCCCAAGGGGGTCTCATTTTAATTTGGAAAAAAAATCCAATCCTAAGGGTAGGAAAACAGGGGATGATTGTTCACTCACCGATTGTAGTGTATAACCACGCATAACTTTTTACAGAGTAGTCCGATTTTGATAATTCTTTTTTAATGGATAGGGTATACCCCGAAGTTGGTCTCGTATAAATTTGGAAAAAAAAATCCTACTCTAAGGGTGGGAAAATTAAAAGTTAAACATGTAGTAAATAGATTATAGCCACAAAAAAATATAAAATAAAACTTTTTAACAAAAAATAAAACCGCCGAAAAAACTTCAGTTTTTTATGCTTTTCAGTTTTTTTGGCGGTTTTATTTTTTGTTAAAAAGTTTTTATTACTTTGACGAGTCCTTTGGATGAGTGGTTGCGGTGCTTGCTTTAAAGCTCGTTTATAGGGTTGCCAGTTTCGATTCCCGGTGTTTCAGTGAGCGAATGAGGGATACCAGATCCCATTACCCTATCCAATTCCTTATTTATTTATTTAATTATTTATTATACAAGGCCCCCAACGAGACAGGCATCTAACTATAAAACACTGCAATAAGAGGCCACTTTCCAACTCGAGCGGCTTACCAATTCCATACTACGTAATTCCATGATTACTCATTAGTTATTGGTCGTAGTAACACATGAAAAAACATGACTTTTCTGAGACATAATATGAAGGTTTGCATCGAAACAAAAAACTGAAATTTATTTTATTTCTACTATAATTAATTTTTAAAATGTGCAGAATTTGTCACATTTTCGCTGGTTGAGATCTCGTAATTATTGATTGAAAGCCAATAATGTTTTCCAATGAAAACATTCTAGCTATAGTGTACATTAAAAATTGGGATGTCAATAGTTACCATCTATACTAGGTCTCTACTAGATACGGCCTTACCTAAAAGCAATAGCTCTGTGAATGCGGCAACTTTTTATTGTAGTGTTTGTAAAACATCGTCACTATTTATATATTTTTACACAGTATCACTATGCAAATTGGCATTTTATCATGTCCAAAATTTAATAAAACATTCGGCACGTACACATCACAGACAGTTTGCAGTGTAACTAGCTCGGGTACGCCGGATTCGGCGTAGTATATGTTGCCGCATTTGTCAAGTACGGCGGCTGTATCTAGTAGTGCGTAGCGAGACCAATCAAATATCTTTGAGCAAAGGATATAAAAATGTCGCTTGCAGATAACATAAACAAGCAATTTAGTTCTCAAAGTCCGTCCAACGTTACCCCAAACAGAGCAGAGTTTACGACAAAAGTCAATATAAATGAAGTTGTACAAGTAGTTGTACAAACAAAATAAAGTTTGATAGTTCCAGTATGCCATACAAACAAGGGTACACTCCAGTTAACGCCAAAAGATTGGATACATACAGCAATTTTTTTATATATTAATAGTAATAAGATATAGGTAACTAATACAACATGAAAGAAAAGAAAATAATAATAAGAAAGTGCCTTTAAATCTATAAACTAAAATATTAAAATTATTAAAAGGAGTCCCTTTAGGCAAGGTTCCGAAGATACTGGCAGCGTTCCCCCTTTGAATAGCTAGACTAATTCTTTGTCCTAGGTAGCTACTTTAGCGTGTTACTTACAGTGAGCATTAAATACTAGAGAAGTAACGTCTTACAAACGATTCTCAGAAATGCGTAACCAATTGATAGTTCAAAAGACGTAGCTTTGAAACCGATACATTATGCCAAAGTAAACTATATTTGTCTCGTTTCATCCACTAATTAACGCTACTTAATTAATTAACTTTAACGGACGCTTCACGCTTCCTAAATGTCAAGCAGGCAACTGCTGTCAGATGTGCCTGCAGGCATCTTCGAAGTGGCAACGCTTCGCTGCCGTAAACTGCTAATCTAGTAACATATAATATCATTGGTTACTTAGGTCCTAAAGTTGTATAACTTTAGGTAAAATAGCTTGATACATTCTATTAGACTAATATCTAATTTCATGAAATTCCTGACACCAAAGTAGGTATATTGTGAGATTGTGATTTTCATTTATCTCGAAAAATATTGATTGTACGTAAAAATGTGTAAGAAATATTTTGTAGAGAATTGTATAAGGTACAATATTAGTAATTATCATTTTTGTCGTACGGCCAAAAATAACGAAGTTATAAGCGAATATTTGTTACCCCTTAATATCACGATAACGGGGATCCCCCTAAAGGTGTGTGAAAAGAATTCCCTACCTAGAATTAATGTAAGATTAAATGCTAACCCGACTGGACTAATAGGCACATCACGAACTATCGAATTATTACGTTCGCCGGTGACATCATCATCAATACTAATAATAAATCTTTAAGTTTAGGTATTGTATGTATGTTATGTATGTCTCCATAACTCTTAAACGAATTAACTGATTTTCATGAAACTTGGTAGATAAACATTTAGACATACAGGACACAGCATAGGCTACTTTTGTCTTTTTCAACGCGGCCGAAGTAGCGGGCGTCAGCTAGTATTATAAGTAGGTAAGTACTGTGAAGTAAGTATTGGTTTCAAATTAATTTTTCCTTTTTGTCTATTCGTGAATAATGCTATCTAAATCTGTCAGTTTCTCTGATTACTTCCTCTCAAACCATGCAAATGATTAAACAGGAAGGTTCATACTATGTTGTCGTGGGCAGATCGTATAATTAGACAGATCGTAAAGTATGAAATCAAAAATCTTTCACCAAAAGTCAAAAATAGGTGCAACGAGGAGCGGAGCGAAGCAAAGCGAGGAGGAGTGTGTTAGGTTTACATGGACATAAATTTGGGGAGCCGAGCGAAGCGGAGCGGAGTGAGGCGACCCTTTCAGTTTTAACAGAAATATGATCTGCCCGGGAATATCATGATATGCCTAATTCTACGATGTGCCGACGACATGTAACATACAAAACTCAATCTGTGGGAAGTCGGGCGCTGTCCATGTCTAATGATATAGATAATTTCTTCAAAACCACTCAACAGATTTTAATACGTTTTTCCACAATGCAACGAGGAATGTTTGTGTATTATATTCTGCAGAAAAAAAATATGGGTATAACGTGATGTCAATTCGAAAACCTTAACGCGAACACCAAATAATTGTTACGAGCGAGGCGGCGCGGCGTCGAAACCAGAATAAATGACGAAAGTTTTAAAACTCATTAACCCTTCTTCATTGTAAGTGGTTAAATCTGAGGATACAGCTCCGGGGATTACCTTATCTAGTCCATACTGACGTTTTGTTTTTAATGTCCAACTGGGATGGAAAGTTTAATAGAAAGGTGTACGATTCTTATTTTATCTACTTCCTAAGGGCCAGTTTTATAACGATCCGTTAGTTAAATTTTATATCAAATAGACGAAAAAATGATCTAATCTATACTAATATTATAAAGAGGAAAGATTTGACTGTTTGTTTGTTAGTATAGAATAGGCTCCGAAACTACTGGACCGATTTGAAAAAATCTTGCACCATTAGAAGCCGACATTATCTGTGATGAACATAGGATACTTTTTACCGCGGGAAAATGCTTCAATGCTACGGGAAATCTAAAATAAAAGTAAATACTAGCTTGGCTTGGCACGGGAGATAGCGCCATCTATCCAAAATACGGTAGATAGCGTTTTATACTTTTCTACGCGGACGAAGTCGCGAGCACCAGCTAGTCGTTTATAAACCTGGCCCTTAATGTTTATATCGGTAGACAGTCTTACGGTCCACTTTATGGTAGGTGGCTACACAAGTGCTGCAAGTCCTATATTAGGATTAAGCATAAAGGAGAAAGGTATAAGGAAATGGGCTATGGCATTATTTATCATTCACCGAAACACACATGCTGTTATTTTATGGTGCTCTTCTGTAAGGCGGTGGTTCGAGAAGGAAGTCGATCGTTGAATTCAGCTCAGATGTGAGATATATTCTGCTTTAAATCTTTATTGGGTTTTTCCGTAATCTTGAATTCAGTATTACTAACTATTAAAAATAACATTTAGGGGCACTGTCCACGGCGGCGTAGCTTCATAGACGCGTATTCGTCATTATACGCAGTGTACGCCTGCTTGCAGCTTCCATACAAAACCGTATGTACGCCCCGGCGTATGACATGCGGTACGGCAGGCGTCATGACGCCTGCATGCAGCGACGCGAGCGCGACGTGCCGCTCCGTCGACAGAGGGCCACTATCCACGGAGGCGTAGCTTCATAGACGCGTATTCGTCATTATACGCAGTGTACGCCTGCTTGCAGCTTCCATACAAAACCGTATGTACGCCTCGGCGTATGACATGCGGTACGGCAGGCGTCATGACGCCTGCATGCAGCGACGCGAGCGCGACGTTGCCGCTCCGTCGACAGAGTAGTCGGTTTTGTATGGAAGCTGCAAGCAGGCGTACACTAAGCGTATAATGACGAATACGCGTCTATGAAGCTACGCTGCCGTAGACAGTAGCCCTAAGTCTTCTTTCAGCAAAACATCCTATCTACGATATTTAAGGTACTTTCCCTTCATTATGTTTCATAGTCTTTGGACGCCCTGTATATGTATTATTTTCCTCTATGCCGAATGTCTAAAACAAAATGGGGACCAGTAGAGATGCTTATTTATTATTTACAATTCTTTTAACGATTCTCCCAAGAGAACAAAATAAAAGGAAAGTATCCAGTAAAAGTAAATACGTTTAATACATTGAAAATAAATGAAGACCCAAATGTTTAGAGTTACCTAACACTCATTTCCAACTGCAGCAATATAATTCGTCCTCTATTTCTAAAGTGTATAGCGATTATGCACTTCTGACGATGATTTAATGATTTCATTTGGCGTATTGCTTTACAGATTGCATCGAGTGCACTCGTCTGCAGCGTTGCATTGAACACGCAATTGGAAATTCGTTTACGGATTCAATTAATTTTCATTGCGTCATGTGAATTGCATTCAATTGCATTGAAAGAGGTTATTATACTTTTCAGCTGTTAAACGTCCTGCACAAAACTGATATTATACCTACATACTAAGCAAATAAGGTACATATTTCTATGTGAGATTTAAAGACCTTTTCTGACTGGACAGTGGACAGCTAGGCCAATTTTGAAGGTTATTTCACTGGCAGATAGATGATGTTATAGGGTGTAACTAAGGCAACTTTTAATTAGAAAAATAAAATATTACACTTGATTTAATAGTACGCCGCAGAGAAGAGTGGCTGGGTTCATCTAGTTTAAATATAGCTCGGTAATATAAGGCGTAAGTGTTGAGGTTAGATTACGATTCTAACGAAATAAATCCGATGTTAGATGATGATTTGCGTTCCAAAGGTCACGTGTCATTTCGAAGCACACTGAGATAACCACCGCCCGTATTATCCCAGTGTGCTTAGCAACGTCAGAGCGACTTTGACATTG
This sequence comes from Synanthedon vespiformis, assembly GCA_918317495.1. NCBI lineage: Eukaryota > Metazoa > Arthropoda > Insecta > Lepidoptera > Sesiidae > Synanthedon > Synanthedon vespiformis. Next base: position 2,605,778 of record OU906973.1, read on the forward strand.
ACAGCTCGCTCTCAATCACAATCAATTGACAGTTTAAGGTAACTTGGTCTATGGACTTGACTTGACTGCTTTGGACTTGATGGACCTGTTTTGGAAAACTAAGAAAAATTATAGACTTCACTTGACTTTGACTTGACTGACTAGTCTCGGGATCTGCTATTTCTGATTTTTTAATTTCAATTTTGGCTATTCAAATTGCTATTTTTACTAATGACACTGGCAAAATCATCGGAGAAGATCTGATGGAGCCTAGACATTAAAAGAGAAAAAAGAGAACTTGGTCTATGTTTTTCCCCAGCGCCGTCATCAAATATAATTTTTAACAAACTATATAATGATAAAAATTTAACTTTTTTCCACACTCCACATTAATTATCTATCTATATATAATTTTCTTAGGTGCTATACCTTTTTTAAATGTTTTGGTTTTTGTACAGGTCAGTTTATATCACAGTTATCGATCTCAAGTTGCTATTACTGCTGCCCCGTAAGCGCTTCAGCAATGAGGCAGTTCTTTTGCGAATCATCACCAAGCATCAAGGTCAAGGTAGCCCTAGCAGCACCCCGAAAGCATTATTATGTATACTCCGCACAAAAATTAAAGGAGCAAAAAAACTTTCAAATTTATAGGTTATTTTCAACAGGCTGTGACATGAAGACGATTATTGTCCTACAGTAAATTTTAAAACAGCAAATTGTAGCTCCAATTGTCTATTAGTTTTTGAATCTGATTTACAATTTTTTTTTTCGAAATTTTCTTCGAGTAATCTTGAGAAGACGACCGATAAAAAAAAATTCGAAATTTTTTGATTTTTCTTTTTGATCTACGGACTTGGATTTTTTTTTGTCTTAACCATCACATGGACCGGGTAACATGTTCATTCAGCTTCAATTTGTTCATTTTGAAGGTCTTGATACGACTATTTTTTAGCTAGACCAAAACTAGACATTTGGAGCTACAATTTGCTTTTTTTAAATTTACTATAGGACAATTCGTCTTCAAGTTACAGCCTGTTGAAAATAACCTAAAAATTTGAAAATTTTTTTGCTCCTTTAATTTTTGTGAGGAGTGTACATTATAACAGCGTCCATACTAATACATATAATATGCGGTACAACTTTAACAGAGATAAGATTTCTTCATTCATTATGTGTCTCAACCATTCTTTCAATTAAATCCGTAAAACTAATGTAATCCGACAGGGGTGGTTAGCTCTAATAGAACCGTATCGACTTAATCCATTAGCGGATCGAGTTTTATCCTTATATTTAATTCATTTTGCAAGTCGCACAGTGTTTTAAATACAGGGATTGCGGGGAATTACTACAGAAAGGGGATGCAGTACCTCAAATTTTACAATTCAAATCATTGCTTCCATTTCCATCACTTACACTTAATTTTTACTGGCTTTTGCCCGCGACTACGTCTGCGCCCCTCTTTCTTAGACTTAAAATAATTGTGTGTGTGTGTGTGTGTGTGTGGAAGAAACAGTGTAGTCACGCCGTCACGCTCTGTGAGCGACACCCTCAGTGACGTTTAATTTTATGAAATAAGCGCCATCTACCCGAATTAAGTAGTACGTACTTCTTGTTTCATTATAACTTTAATTTCGTCCATACTTAGTACAGCTCATAATATATTTTTGTCAGGCTTTGAATTTTTCATTTTTATTTACAGACGATCCCTCGAGAACAGTGTTTTTTTTTGTAAATACAAAACATCCATGACACAGGTAAAAAGGTAAAAGTTAACACACAAATATTTGCTCCTAGCGGGATTAGAATCCGCAACCGTTTGATTAATAGCTAGGGTTACTAGCCACTAGAGTCTAGTCTAGTCACTAGAGTCTAGTCTAGTCACTAGAGTCTAGTCTAGTCACTAGAGTCTAGTCTAGTCACTAGAGTCTAGTCTAGTCACTAGAGTCTAGTCTAGTCACTAGAGTCTAGTCTAGTCACTAGAGTCTAGTCTAGTCACTAGAGTCTAGTCTAGTCACTAGAGTCTAGTCTAGTCACTAGAGTCTAGTCTAGTCACTAGAGTCTAGTCTAGTGTAATCATATCATCCTCTATATCCCTACTATGGTCGTCCTTCTTGCCGACCATAAAGAAAGTACTATGCGTCTCAAATGAGAATAGGATCGCACTTGCTGCAAACTTCACATGATCCGAGTCATCATAGTAATGTCGTCAAAAAAATCCGAATAATAAAAATATAAATATTTTTTATTTATTTTTTATCTAATAAAATTATATATGTAAAATTATATATATCCTTACTAATATTATAAATGTGAATGTGATTTTGTTTATTACGCTTTCACGCAAAAACCGATCACCATTAATTTTTACATACACGTTGTCTGGGACACCAGAAAGGACATAGGGCACCTTTCATCGTTCAACTCGGACGAAGTCGCGGGCACCAGCTAGTATATAATAACTATTAATTAATTAAACTATAAGTGTAAATTACAGTACGATTTAAATCGTATTTATACGATCTTTTCCGCTTTGGTTCTATGTAGCAAAGCCACCCAAAGCCCTTAAGTTTGCTAACGCGTCCCCACGAGATAAGTAATTCTTTTAAGGGTCAATGTATACGATTTTATAATAAACTACCTGAATAAATAAATCACATTACAAAAATAATAAAAACTAATAATTAATTCTTGGCTTATTTTTTTTGCACTCCGTACACATCACTAATGAAGTTCGTGAGAAATGCGGAGCAAAATGCGAATTTCCAGTCCTATTCTCATTTGACACGCATAGTAATAGTTTCTTTGATTGACAATTGCTGTATAGACCGACCCTTGTTTGTTACTGAATTGATCATTAATCTATGTCACAATATGTAATGGCAAGTCAAAAGCGCGACAAGTGTTTCGATCTGAGTTGTGCCAGAACTTGGTTACAGGCTGCAATTCAGTTTGGCTTCGAGCCAGCCGCAACAAGTTTCGTTAATCCAGTTATTACTTTAGTTTAGAATTTTATTATTACAGTATGAGTACTAAGTTTTACACGTGACTTCCTTTTAGAAATTTTTTTAGCGATCAAAAATAAAAAAAAAATATATCTATGACAAAAATGGGCTGTCCTTAGGTCTTTTTAAGTATCTTCGATAAGGTGTATGCAAAATTTGTTTAAAATAATCGATCCCTTCTAAAACAGACTAGGCAAAAGATATTGGCCTAAGATGAACCAGTCGAAAAGACTGCATATTATTTTAGACCTTTTCTATAACGTATACACGTATAATTTTCAGAAAACAATGCAACGAAACCGGGATTCATTGCTAGTTTCAGAATAAATTGACAAAATAATTCGACAAAATAAATAACTCTGACACACGAATGGAGTTTACTCCTTACGAATGGTCCGTAAGCCAGGCACTAATTTCGTCAATGATTTCCTCTCAGTCCATAATTTGTAAAATGCCTGAGAGAGTTGTATCATGATGCGTTGTGAACGTCAGCTGCGGCTCCGATGGTGGGTTGAGCAGTGGTAGCCCGTTACACTTTCAGAGCATCAGCTGACAAGCATTCCACCAAGATATAGCCAGCTGACTTTTTTATTTATTAACAGTAATACCTAAACTATCATCTGATAAATTTTCTATTGGGAGGTAATCACTGAACACGTATATATTCGTGTGACCTGCTGACGTATAATCCACCATTTTATAAATAGCTGACAATTTTGTTTCTTCAAAATATTAGGCTAACTATAATTTGATGAATTTTTAATCGGGAATAAATGATTTTAAATTTTTTTTATTATGTGCGTGGGCGGCTACCACTCTACTGCTCAGCCCACCATCGGAGCCGCAGCTGACGTTCACAACGCTTTATGATACAACTCTCTCAGTCATTTTACGAGTTATCGACTGAGAGGAAATTGGTCATGAAAATCTATTGCTGGCTCACGGACCATAAGTAGACATTAAGTTTTACAGTGAAAATATACTTTTAACAATAGTACTTAAGTTGGTAATTTCTAAACTATTTTACTAATATTGTGTATGTATGTATGTATGTATGTATGCATGTATGTATGTATGTATGTATGTATGTATGTATGTATGTATGTATGTATGTATGTATGTATGTATGTATGTATGTATGTATGTATTTATGTATGTATGTATGTATGCATGTATGTTTGTATATAATATATGTATGTAATATGTATGTTGTCTATGGACTCCGAAACCGCTGAACCGATATTGATAAAAATTTCAGACAATCTTCATATTAGTGCAGCGGGCAAATTGAAGTCGTGGGCAAAACCTAGTACAATAAAAAATTTGGGGCTAAATATTCCAATAGCTATCTAAAATTAAAAATAAAGATTAATTTATTTTATCTTCAAATTAATTTGTTTTCAAGCAACTGGACCCATAATTATGTAACTTTTTCATTAATGAGCGCCTTAAGTATAATTATGTATTTGGCAGATCCAATTTGGCAGAAGTCTTCATAAATAATATTATTAAGAGTAATAGCCAAAAGTTATCTCGAGATTTCACTAACGGCACTTGTAAGCCCTTAAATGTTTGCCCGAAACATAAACACTAAGTTTATCAAACTTGTAGCTTTACCGTATTAAATGAAGACAATTGAGAATTTAGTACGGTCTACAGAAAAGATATCTACTCTTTGTTATAGTTAATTTTCATAATTATGTTTGTATAAATTCTTAAGCTACTTTCATTTTATAGTTTTAAAATGAGCCAACAGATGGCGCCCCTCGCGGCACGTTAACACGCGCTAACGTTGTGTCTCCTCAATTTGTAAGGCATATAAATAAATTATCATTAAAACCAATCATCGTAATTATAAATCCCAACAGTTGGTTTTGTTTGATTCACCCGACTTCTATGATGCTAACATAACATACCGGTACAAACTAGAGGTGTGCCAAATGATTATTTTGTTGTAATTGTAACCGTGACAACGATTCCAGTTACTCTGAATTACTGATTACAAATACTGATTACAGTTACTCGCGGTTCCAGTTTACAAGATGGAATCATATAATATTAAAGTACTAATTAGAAGTAACTTCAGTTAAAAATTTAACCGTAAAATATAACTATTTACTTAAGTAAAATCACTACGGAAAAAGCGGTGGTAACAATTATTTCAAAATAAATTTTACATTAGGACCTGTCAAATTACGAAACGCAGTTTAAATTAGCTTCTATCTATTCCATTCCGACCGATTCCGAGTTGGTTACGGCTACTACGCGAAAAAGTGAGTGCAGCGGATACTCAATATTACGAATACTTATTAATGATTACTGAATACTGAGTCCATGAGTCCAGTATCTGTAATCAGTATCTGGAATGATCAGTACTGATTACAATGGCACCAATGAAGTAGCGATTCCAAAGTAACGGTTACAGCACCTTTGACACACCTCTAGTACAAACTCTACAATGTTAATTAATTAAGACCATGTGCTTAGACAGTAGGCTAGGCACTATATAATATATCGCATATCGCTGCTTAAAAACTAAAGCTAATCGAAAACAATGAAATTATTTTTTGTTTATTATTTCTTATTAGATTATTACATATATCTTTACTTTATCTATACTAATATTATAAAAAGGAAAGATTTGTTTGTTTGTATAGAATAGGCTCCGAAACTACTGGACCGATTTGAAAAATTCTTTTACCATTACAAGCCGACATTATCCGTGATGAACATAGGCTACTTTTACCGAGGGAAAATGCTTCATTCCTACGGGAAATCTAAAATAAAAGTAAATACTAGCGGCTTGGATCGGGAGATAGCGCATCTATTCAAAATACGTTAGATAGCGTTTTATACTTTTCTACGCGGACGAAGTCGCGAGCACTAGCTAGTATCAAGTGTATTCATCGTTAGAAGCGTATTTTTAAGTAGCATTAAATGTTTTAAGTACTTTTACAATAAACTGAATACTAGAAGAGATATAAGCATATAAGTTACTTTTGAATATATAAAAAAATACATATAAAAATATGGAATAAAACAACCATAAGTCTTTTTGCAACATACTTTAATATGAAAGATTGTAATTTTTGGATTTTTTGTTTTATGGCCGTTTAGTTTTTAAACAGCGATATTATGTCTGCCAAATTTTTTTTATTGTCCTACCGGCTAGGGTTCCTCTGACTACTAAGAGCCTACGATAAAGGAATGTATTAATTTGAAAATTGACGACGATTTTCGTACCTCGACTTTCCGTTAACGGAAACCGTTCCGTGTTCCGGTTAACCTCACTCGGTCACTGGACTCGTCGTCGGTTGCTGCTGAAAGTCTGCTCAAGAAGAGTGTAAAGGAGTGTGATGCGCCATTTGAATTTGCATTTGTTGGCCCAGATGATATTCTGAGTTTCTTTAAGACTATTGAAATAAAAAAAACTGCTGATCTCTGGGGCATGTCGGTGAAAACAGTTGCCTCTGTAATAAATATAATTGCACCTCATTTGGCAACTGTGTTCAATTGCTGTGTTACATGTGGTGAATTTCCTAATCTAATGAAAATTAGTAGGGTTGTGCCTTTATTTAAGTCGGATGATAAAACTAATCCCGCGAATTATAGACCAATTTCAGTACTTCCGACCCTTAGTAAAATATTTGAAAAAATTATTTTGAGTCAACTACTTAAACACTTTAATAATCATAATTTACTTTTTAATAAGCAGTTTGGTTTCACGAAAGGGCGCTCTACTACGGACGCTGGTGTGGAACTATTGAAAAATATTTTTGAGGCATGGGAGAACTCGCAGGACGCTCTGGGTGTTTTTTGCGATTTGTCTAAAGCCTTTGACTGCGTCCAGCATGACACTCTAATAAGGAAATTATGCCACTATGGAATTAGGAACAAGGCTCTCGATCTTTTAACTTCTTATCTCAGCCATAGAATTCAGAGGGTCGATGTTAATGGTAAGAAATCTCCGGGTTCTCTAGTTAAAATGGGCGTCCCTCAAGGCTCGATTCTCGGTCCGTTTTTGTTCCTGGTTTATATTAATGATTTACCTCATTCTGTGAGTAATCATAATATTGTATTGTTTGCTGATGACACATCATTAATATTTAAGATTAAAAGACAACTTGGATGCTATAATGAGGTAAATTATGCACTTTCTAACATAGTACATTGGTTTAGTGTAAATAATCTTCTTTTAAATGCCACCAAAACTAAACTTGTTAAATTCAGTACCCCTAATGTTAAAAATATTGGAACGAATGTGATTTTGGGTAGTGAAAAATTGGAACCCGTGGAATCGACCGTATTTTTAGGTATTACCATAGATTCTAAATTACAATGGGGTCCACATATTGAGAAACTAAGTAAAAGGCTTAGCTCTGCGGCTTATGCAGTTAAGCAGATTAGACGCCTAACAGACGTAGATACAGCTAGGATTGTCTATTTTAGTTATTTCCACAGTATAATGTGTTATGGGATTCTTCTTTGGGGTAGCGCTGCGGACATAAATACTATTTTTATTTTACAAAAAAGGGCCATTAGAGCCATCTATCAACTAGATCCGCAGTCTTCCCTCAGAGAAAAGTTCAAAGAAATAAAGATTTTGACTGTTGCATGTCAATATATTTATGAAAATTTAATTTATGTGCACAAAAATATTAGTCAATTTAATAAAAAATGTGATGTACACAATATCAATACTAGGTCCAAAAGTGATTTAAATCTTCATAAAACACGACTACATAAGATAAGTAATTCTTTTATGGGTCAAAGTGTCCGGTTTTATAATAAACTGCCTCAAATAATCAGAGCCTTATCTATAAATAAATTTAAATGTGTCATTAAAACTAAACTCCTCTCGAAAGGCTATTATAAAATCACTGATTATTTGAGCGACAAAGAAGCCTGGATTTAAGCTATTCGGAGTTCGTACTATGTTTTGTATTGTAAAACTATAATTTGTATATATATACTTTAAGTTTGTTAGTGTTAAGTGATGTGTATTGTACTATTTTACATTTTAATGATGACAAAAAGAATAGTATCCTGAGTTTCTTTCGGGGTTTCTTCTCAGGATCGTCATCTTGGTTTTTTTTTTCCGAAACCCTGGTAAATTTAAACTTATAATGACGATCAAAAGAGTTTCTTGTAGAAACCTAATTGATAAATAAATATTTTGATTTTGATTTTGATTTTGATACTTATATTATGTACTTGCTAATTTGCTCGACTATTTTTTTTTGTTATGAGACAATTATATAGTTACTAACATATAGTTGCTACTCGACTAAATTCTAACCTAGTGCGAACTAACCTTAACATGGAGTAAACAAGAACATAAGTCACAAACAGCGAAGAAATATTGCGCTTAGATATAATACAAGTAATATTACGATGGCTATTAAACAACATAACAGTATATCGCCCATTCAAAGCAGTGAAAAACAAATTTACATACGCGACTGTACTTTGTGATTCAACTCGTTACAACTTCAGCTTTCCGAAAACTGGATTCGAACAGAAGTTTGTACACGGTACAATCACGTACACAAATTTAATGGAAGTTTGCAATAATATTATTTGCAATCAGTTGTTTTGCGACCTAATAATATTATATCTGTACAAAATCTAACCCTAATTTAGTTATAAATTCGAGTGAGTTTCTTTGTTAATAAATATAGTATTACATTACTATATTCTACTAGCTTTCGCACGCTACTTCGTCTGTGTTTCTCCGAAACAATACTTTGTCTGTCCTTTTCTGTACCGCTGACAAAAATGTATGTGAAATTCCTTGATGATCAATCAAGTTGTTATGTGTAAGTTAGCATTTATCTATAAAATAAACTCCTTTGCAAAATTAGACGCGGTTTTGATTTTTTTCCTGTCTCAAAAAAAACATTCTGTCTTCGGTTGTTCGCATTATTGTAAGTTGAGACAAGAAATTCTCCCAAACACTTATTACTCACACTTACAGGGTGTCCTTAAAAGCGCGTATAAAAGGTACACTAGCGCCACTCATTTAAAAAAATATTATCTCATGACTGAGAAGGAATTATTAATAACGGCTACACAAAACCTTCGGTAAGTATGTCTACAATTTTTTTAATATCTTTTATAAACTTTCATATTAAGACACGAAGCAATAAAATTCGGTCTAAAGAAAAGCGGCCACATTCCTCTAAATCGTTTTTTGTTGCTTCGTATCTAAATATGAAACTTTATAAAAGGTATTAAAAAATTGTAGACATACTTACCGAGGGTTTTGTGTAGCCGTTATTAATAATTCCTTCGCAGTCATGAGATAGTATTTTTTTAAATGAGTGGCGCTAGGGTACCTTTATACGCGCTCTTAAGAGAATTTTTTTAAAAGAAGAGCTTTAAAACTCTGTAAAATAGGTCGCAAAATGTGAAGTTCTAAAAGTTTAATAAGTGTAAAACACTCAAGAAGGTGGTATCAGGTGTTAAAATCTGTAATGAGGAAATCCATAGAACTAAACTCAACGACGAAGTTCGACCGTAGTACGGTTAGCGAGTTAGCGCTCACAACGCTCGTAATAACAACTCGGATAGCTTGAGAACTATATAGTTTGACAAAGAAAATTATATTTAAGTTAATATTAAATGGAAAGATCTCACGACGTATTGTGTCATCAGCATTACAGAGGCAGAATGTTATGAAGAAAAAAAAGCACGTAAGTAAACACGTAAATCTATGTTAAGTTTTAATTTATAAATCCAAGTGATTGACGATTTATCTAACAGAATCGTACGACCTGTAAAATACATGAGTTTGGTACATGGTACTAAAAGTTATATCGATTGCCCCAGACATATCGAATCGTGTACGACCTCGATTAATCGTTTCAAATATGAGAAATGCATACGACCCCTGGAGCGGTCATATTTCATATTTTAAACCACATTAAAATAGTTGACGTACCTTATTATTTAATTAACGACATATGTAGTCATCGATAACATATGAATTTAAATTTCATTTCATAGGATGTCAGTATACTAATAGATTCGCTACTTACCCGTGGTACTACCGGTGATACTACTGGCAGTACCAAGGGGAATATTTTTTGCCCGTAGTATTACTATGCTGTCTGGTAGTACCACGATTATACAAAAAGATGTTATTCGGGACGCACGAATTTCAATAACAATAATAAATAAGTAAAACATTGCCAGTTTTTAAACGAATACTCCAAAAGTCAATACTATTCAATCTGTGGTTGATACGATATCCGCAACCCACTACGCAACTACGATTGTCTAGTGCAGGTAACCTTGGAGTAATGGAAAGCAGAAGTACGCCGGCCATTTCGGTTGACCTCATTTGGATCTGATTGTTCTACTCATGGGAGAGTTAGCCAAAGTTTGCTGTGTAGTATCAACCGCACAGTCACAAAGGTGGAATTCCTCGGTCACCTTTGTCACGGCAACCCGAGGTAACGCCCAAGCAACCATTTCCTTTGCTGAGTTACACAAGAAGAGTTTCGAACGTGAGTGGAAAAAAATCGCTCTATCTCTATCTTTCTCTATGTGAAAGTATACTGTCTCACGACAAATTGAATTCTCATCGCTTTGTCTCTATCTTTCTCTTATACTTCTTTATCTTTTCTTTTGAAGTATACTGTCTCACGACAAATTGAATTCTCGCATACCAGAAACTCTCTTTGTGTAACAAAGCCCCAGCAGCGTCTGGCGGTACGTGCATACAGCAACTATTGCAACTAAAGTGATCAGAGATAGTCGAAATAAAGAACTTTACATTTATTGTTACATTGTAATTGTTAGAAAAACTCACGCTATTTCTTCCCAACAATTGATACTTTTATATATTAGGAACGATGTTTTGTTGTATAGTCTCAGTGAAAAGGTATGTCCATTCATTTTAATTGGAGCACAGTCAAGATTCCGCTTTGTATATTGGTTGGCGTCCTGCCAAACATTTCTGCCTCAGATATTGTGCTCGGGGACACTTGGAGAGAATAAATCAGGGTTCCTTAGGAAATTTGCCTGCGGAAATTCGGGTGCAAGAATTCTGAAGTTCTTTAGTAACATTGCAGAACCTAAGACACCGTTCTAAATTCAAAAAGTGTCAGGTTAAAAAGGTCAGGTCAGACTGTAAATACTAAACACTGCATTGTACTGAACACTTTAGTATGGACAGATTAGCGACCATAATATGACGGTACATACTATCTGAAATTTAAGTATCTTTAAATTGGCGATATCTCTTTCATGACATGATAAGCATTGTTGTGCTTATATGTGTAACTGGTTCCGCCCACATTTTTCTTCAACAGTATTCTGTTTTGTGGTTTTAATCCTGGCATCACGCCAAAGTCAACAAGTTGTAAACATGATAAGCAACGTCTGCTATATTTGAAAGAAAACAATATTTGTTCGGTGTCTATTTTGACCTGATATATTAAAAAATATATATTTAAATGCTTTGACAAAAAGATAGTGTCAGCCTATCTATCCGTCATCATCACCAGCCTATGTCTCGCCACTGCTGAATGTAGGAAGCGTCCAGCCGCTTCCTGCTAAGCCCTTTAGGTGCATCTAGTCCCAGGGCATCCCAGGCTGCGCTTTTCAATTCGTAGCCTCCATACGAAAACTTCTCCACCCCATAGGGTATCCGCTCTGGGACAGCCAATGACCGGCCATTGCCACTTCAACTTGTGATTCTCTTGACTATGTCGACAATCTATGACTATGACATGTTTCTTCGAACTTCAGAATTTCTGAGCCAAAGAAACTCCGAGCATAGCTCCCTCCATAGCATCCTAAACTTACGTATCGGTCTTGATGTGAGAGGCCACGTTTCCGCACCACACGTCAATACTGGTTATATAACTTATTGTATAACTATCTATACATCGCACCCTTAGAACGAAAACGACACAATACATAAAAGACAGTTTCGAGATAATGGCAAAATAAGAATTTAGAATGACCTTTTCGTATTCTTTTCAAAATTGTTCAATAATTAATTATGTGAATGCTACAGTTAAAGTTGAAAATTGAAGTAAACATATTGATTGAGCTATTTATTTGATTCTTTTTCAACGCGGACGAAGTCGCGAGCGCCAGCTAGTTATGAAACATAATCACTGTCTGTTTCTTCACTAATTTCTTCCAAACCAACTAACTAATTTTTATACAGTTTTCACTAATTGGACGAGCTATAAACGAGGCAGGTTCGAGTACATATAATTTGAAGAAAAATAACGTCCAATCGAACCCGGGAGAGGATCGCTTTTATGACATTAACTTGACTTTAGACATTAATTCCGTTACTGCTCATCAGATTTCTTTGCTTATATAACACACAAAGACAGAGTTACTCAACACCTCGTTCTTATCTATACTGCACTTTCATATCCTATGTTAATACCACGTCGTTAACTATCAGCTATCTCCGTTTAAAGTTCATTAAGGTGGGGAGACGAGCCCATCTTCCCGTGATACCTAAAACTTTGTGGTCCAAGTTACAAGAGTTGGAGTTCAAGTTGCTTATTTTTGGAATTGAATTTATCTTTATCTTTATTTACTATCTTTTTGTATTTGATAGCCCAATTCTTAGAGGAAGGTTGGACTACCGATAACTACCGTGGAGAACCGACAACAGCAGAGCCTTGCGTTCTTGTCCAGAATCGCCAATAGAAAATAAACGCATAGATACAGAGTTACCGGCAAGTAAGACATAAAAAAGCTGAGACTACAGGGGTAAGAGTAATAATAGCATATCGCTTCTGCTTGTTTCTTCTTTAATTTCTTTTAAAATAAGATGAAGCAGTCCGGGGAGACGGAGCGGTTATGTAGGACTCCTCTCGCCCCTAATGGTCTTATTCAGCAGTCAAAGAGAATCCTGGGCTCGCAAACTAAATTAACCCAAAGGATTTTGATGCGATTTACAATAATGGAAAGAGAGATAAAAAGGTTTTTGTAAATATATAAATTGTAAAAAAAAAACATGTCAGTCGTTGGACCTCACGTCAAAAGTGAAAACTAAGCTTCACGAAATTACATTACATTACACGACAGTATCGCGAGTTCAATGATTTTATCATAACTCAAAAATTGTTCTTTTTATAATTTATTTTAAATTAATATCAGCTACATCAATTTGCATTACATGACGGCGTTGCAAGTTCAATAATAATAATAATAATATAACATTTATTTGCAACTTAGTAACTACATCAATTTGCGTTACATGACGGCGTTGCGAGTTCAATGGTTTTTTCCATCTCAAAAATGTCCAATTTTTGAAAAAAAAAATAGCTTCAAAAATTGCAACTTAGTAAATATTTTACAAAGATTTGAAATTCATCCGCTTACCGCTTTTGAATTGCACCATACACGAATAGAGGTAAGACAATTATATTTGATTAATAGACCCATCTTCACTGATATTTAAAGGGTACATTTTGACGCCCGATTTATTAATCATTTCTGGTTCATTTAAGACAAGTATTACAGTTCTGATTTTGCTTGAATGGAATAAGGGGTAATCGGCGAACATAAATTCAAGGGGAATCAGTGTTACAATATATGGCTAATGCTGTAGAAGTAATTCGAAATTCTCTTGTCTGTTGACTGTTGACTGTTCGAAATTTCAAGTCAATCTGTTGGCTAGTTTTCGAGTTTTTAAGTAATACACAAACCAACACAACATTTTTATATAATACTAGCTGTTGCACGCGACTTCGTCCGCGTAACTTTATAAAATATAATACATTCGTGTATGTGAAACAATAGAAATACACATAAAAATTTCAACCCAATCGGTCAAGCCGTTTAGTAGTTGACATACCGACAGCAGCGCCACCTACCGGGTCCAATTGTATTTTTAAATCATCCAGGAAATCATCGAAATACCCATATAAAATTTCAAACCAATCGGTTCAGCCGTTTAGAAATTATGTGAAAAAGATAAGTACGGAAGGATAATTCTTACTACCCGTTGTCCTATTACCCGTTTTCCCGTAGGAATGAAGCATTTTCCCGCGGTAAAAAGTATCCTATGTTCATCACGGATAATGTCTGCTTCTAATGGTAAAAGATTTTTTCAAATCGGTCCAGTAGTTTCGGAGCCTATTCTATACAAACAAACAAACAATCAAATCTTTCCTCTTTATAATATTAGACTAATATAGATTTTATTCTAATAAATTCTTACAGAAGTAGGTACTTACAGTGATTGAGACAAATACTTGGAGAGCCCAAGCTTCGAGATCTTGCTCCCCTTGATACCTTCATTAACAATATTGGTGACCGTGAGAAAATTCTTCGTCATTGTCGACTCCGGAGACGTCACTAGCGTCACACACAAAACAACTTTAAAAACTCCGAGAAACAGAAAAACACTGTTACACTGAAATGCACCCAAAAATTATGGAGCACAAGACTTACTTTTCAACAAATTTCCACAACATCGATTTTTTAATAACGCAACAAGGAACGCGCGAACAATTTTTTCAACAGTCAACAGAAAATACGTTGCATGGATATTTCTTTTTAAATTTAACAAAAAAAAAAATCACCGTTCTCTCTCTTCAATTTTTATCACAGATCGATATTTCGTTGATATTTTCTCTTTTGACACGTTAAAGTTCGTTTGACAATCAATTACGATTCGTTGAACGAATCTGAAATGGCAAGAAATTTTATGAAGACTAAACACGACAATCTCTATCTTTCGCTCTCTCTTTTATTTTTAAAGTAAAGAAAAAAAATTAATATATTATTGATATTTAATAAATAAAATAAAATATCCATAAAATATAATTTTATCTTTATATAAATCTTTGTATATATATAAAATTCTCGTGTCAGAGTGTTTGTTTTGTAACCAAACTCCTCCAAAACGGCTTGACCGATTCTTATGATTTTTTTTTGTATATTTTTTATAGGTCTAAGTAATAAGGGTTGTCAACCCCAAAATTTTTTTTTTGGCAGAAAAAGGTTTGCCAGGTCAGCTAGTAAATATATATATATATATAATATAACATAACATTGCCATGACATAATATAGCAAGGACTGTGACGAAACCCTACACACATAGACCATAATTTTATTATACAAAACTGGCTTAGTCGGGAATCGAATCCGGTATCCTTGAGCTATAAAGCATCGACCTATTGTCTCATCAATGAAACGAAATAATGTAACATATAATATTACTTATATTTTTGAAATACAACGCATTGCTCAAAAGATAACACACGATTTTTGAACTGACTTTTTATAAAGTGATGTGGACGAAGTCGCGTGCAACATCTAGTCTAGTACTTTATAAAAAGGCCTGTCAGTTTTTCACAGTTAAGTTACAAAAATAAACGTGTTAACATAACTTGATGAAGTTATAAAGAAAGTTATCAAACTTAAGACGTTTCAATTTTGTTCTACAATATACGTTAGACCTTTTAACAAATTGTCTTTTGAGACCTGTCTATTTTGAGTTATTAATTAATGTTTTGTCCTATAGCTATTTATCATTCTTCTATTATACTAAACACCTTTATTATAATATGCTTATTTCACAATATCATTGTAAATGCTATATTATTACCTATATTTAAATGCGAATGTAAATTTCTCACGATTTTACAACTTGAATGAAACCCAACCGGTCATTATAAACTGTCAGAAAATTTGTCCGACTGCTGTGCGTTTGTTCACGTTAATCTCGGAAACGGCTTAACCGATTTGAATGCAGTTTGAACTGTAAGATACAAATATATATTTGAAAAATGTTTTTTATTTATTTATCTATTTATTAGTACAGTAGGCAATGTTTACATTTAAATTAACATTGGTGTAAACATAAACTCATTAGAGTTCACAATGTTCAGTTTACAGAATCATGTAGGTACAGACAAATAATTTATACAATAGATATAATAAATATACACATTTATACAGATACTTATTATAATTTATTCCGACTAAAAAGTATTATTTTTTAAAACAAAAAAGTAAAATTTAGATTAGGTTAGGTTAGGAAAAAGTATCTCAAAATACGCGTATTCATGAGAGCTGTTAGGTGTAAAAAGAATTTTTCAAAAAAGTCAAAAACGAAAAAAGTTATGGCCGAAAAAGTGAAAAAAAAAAGAAATTTCCGAATTTTTGATTTTGGCGCTCGATATTTTGGAAACGAAGAATGATATCAAAAAAGATGAGAAAAACTCCTCTGGACAATTTAGTCAGCTACAATTTGAGCCTAAAATAAAGACGATCGGGTTAAGGGTTTGCCCTGTAGCTTAACATTTTTGAAAGAAGTCAACAAGTCAGAACAACATATGTATTTTTTCGAATTCCGTATATACATTTCCAATGTGCTCAATAGTCGTGTGAGACACGAAATCTGTGAATTTTTCAAAAAGAGTTCTAACTAAGTGAATTAAGCCGCAAGTGTGCTTCGCAAAGTAAACAAACACTAACAGGGGAAAACACTAATATTAGTCTTATCGCCTTTTCCCGTCAGGACACGCCTCGCTCAGATGTTGTATGTAAAAACACTCATAACGAGTGGGCGCGACTCGTTAACGTCGCTTCGAGGCGACATTTGTCTCTTGGACAGACTTGCGATGTTATTATACCTCCTTACCCCACATTCATATGTACAAGCGTATCTAATA
This sequence comes from Synanthedon vespiformis, assembly GCA_918317495.1. NCBI lineage: Eukaryota > Metazoa > Arthropoda > Insecta > Lepidoptera > Sesiidae > Synanthedon > Synanthedon vespiformis. The sequence goes on from OU906973.1 coordinate 2,622,424, forward strand.
TAATTGCAGTTATATGTATGATATACTAGCTGATGCTCGCGACTTCGTCCGCGTTGAAAAGTATAAAACGCCATCTACCGTAGCGGATCGCTAAAAATATCACCAAGCAGTTGTCATGTTAGTCGCTTCACCTGATTTGGATAGATGCCGCTATCTCCCGGGCCAATCTTATTTTAGATTTCCCGTAGGAATGAAGCATTTTCCCACGGTAAAAAGTAGCCTATGTTCATCACAGATAATGTCGGCTTCTAATGGTAAAATAATTTTTCAAATCGGTCCAGTAGTTTCGGAGCCTATTCAATACAAACAAACAAACAAACAATCAAATCTTTCCTCTTTATAATATTACTATAGACTGGCTGGCGCCCGCGACTTGTCCGCGTTTAAAAAGAAAAATGTAGATTTGAAAAAATCTTTTACCATCTAATGGTAGCTGACATTATCTCTACTGAAAATAGGATACTTTTTACCGCGGGAAAATGCTTCATTCCTACGGGAAATCTAAAATAAAAGTAAATACTAGCGGCTTGGCCCGGGGCACACTTGATAGCGCTATCTATCCATTTAAAATAGAAACAGGTGAAGCGACTAACATGACAACTGCTTGGTGATATTTTTAGCCATCCGCTCCACGGTAGATGGCGTTTTATACTTTTCAACGCGGACGAAGTCGCGAGCACCAGCTAGTATTCTATAAATTTACGCAGACGAAATCGCGTGCACAAGTCAGTATGCAATAAATGGTGATGTTGAATTTCCTAAAAGGTTACCAAATGGTTACGCAACGCGAATATTGACGGAGCGATAAATGGGTCAATGCCTCCCGTTGGTACTGTAGCACTACCATGAGTTGCTATCGAAATCTTGCGTTAGTTTACTTCTGTCTATAACGAACTTTTCACCCTTCAATGTGCTAGTGAATGATTTACTACTACTAACGTTACGATATTTCTCGAGAGCATAAGTCTAATTTGTAACTTATGGTACCGATTTTGTATAGAAATGTCAAGTTAAACGTCAGTCGCTAATGATCGCTAGCGACTACATTCGATAGGTTTTTCACTTATACAACTCATGTTACCGGTTTTAGTTCTTTGCGTGACCGCTAGAGGCGCTGTACAATTTTTCATACAAATATTTTACGTTCTCGCTCATCTCTCGCTAGCAATTTCGGTCGTCATAAACTCATGGTAGTGCTACTGGATTAGTTTAATATCAGAACGTGTTTACTTGAAATGAGTGGCTTTGGCGTCTCTTAAGTTAAAATACACAAAGGAAATGTCTGAATGCTTTTAAGAGCAATATCGCTTGTGGAGAAAATGTTGAATTGTCGACGATATTAGAAGTTTACACACTATATATGAAGTTTATAATATTACTAGCTTGCGCCCGCGACTTCGTCCGCGTTGAAATCCTATCCTGTGTCCTGTACGTCTAAATGTTTATCTACCAAGTTTCTGTTAATTCGATTAAGAGTTATTGAGGAACATACATACATACATACATACATACATACATACATACATACATACATACATACATACATACATACATACATACATACATACATACATACATACATACATACATACATACATACATACATACATACATACATACATACATACATACACACATACATACATACATACATACATACATACATACATACATACATACATACATACAATACCTACACTTACAAATTTATTATTAGTATTGATGATTGATTCATTGATTTATGTTACTCGCTGATAATGGAGCTTTCTATAATTCTAGGTATAAACGAGGAATATTTAATCCTAGACGAAGCCGTGAGCGAGTCACTATATTTAAGCCATGGTATTACTCAAAATATATTCGAAGCTAATACAGTCAATTGTTTTCTACATTTAATCTTGGCTTAGCGTCACAAAATAGTGTCAAAATAGCTCGGATATCTTTGTCATCTGTAATAATTGGAACAAATCCCCAATTTTACACAACACTAATAAAAGGTGAGAAAAATTCTCTGTTATTCTGCGGTAAATGAGATTCCATACGACCGATGTCGAGCTTCGCCCGGCTATACTGCTTATAACTATGAGACTATTTTAACTTTTTCATACCTACTACTACCAATATTGTTAACCTTAATACCGTAGTATCCGATACAATCTCCTTGGTTCACTCCTATTTAAAAATAATAATAATATACAACCTCCTTGATTCACTGCTATTTTCAATAATTTTTAATATACAACCTCCTTGGTTTACTGATATTTTCAATAATTTAATATACAACCTCATTGGTTCACTGATATTTTCAATAATTTAATATACAACCTCATTGGTTTACTGATATTTTCAATAATTTAATATACAACCTCATTGGTTCACTGCTATTTTCAATAACTTTTAATATACAACCTCCTTGGTTTACTGATATTTTCAATAATTTAATATACAACCTCCTTGGTTCACTTCTATTTTCAATAATTTAATATACAACCTCCTTGGTTCACTTCTATTTTCAATAATTTAATATACAACCTCATTGGTTTACTGATATTTTCAATAATTTAATATACAACCTCATTGGTTCACTGCTATTTTCAATAACTTTTAATATACAACCTCCTTGGTTTACTGATATTTTCAATAATTTAATATACAACCTCATTGGTTCACTGCTATTTTCAATAACTTTTAATATACAACCTCCTTGGTTTACTGATATTTTCAATAATTTAATATACAACCTCCTTGGTTCACTTCTATTTTCAATAATTTAATATACAACCTCCTTGGTTCACTTCTATTTTCAATAATTTAATATACAACCTCATTGGTTTACTGATATTTTCAATAATTTAATATACAACCTCATTGGTTCACTGCTATTTTCAATAACTTTTAATATACAACCTCCTTGGTTTACTGATATTTTCAATAATTTAATATACAACCTCATTGGTTCACTGCTATTTTCAATAACTTTTAATATACAACCTCCTTGGTTTACTGATATTTTCAATAATTTAATATACAACCTCCTTGGTTCACTTCTATTTTCAATAATTTAATATACAACCTCCTTGGTTCACTTCTATTTTCAATAATTTAATATACAACCTCCTTGGTTCACTTCTATTTTCAATAATTTAATATACAACCTCATTGGTTTACTGATATTTTCAATAATTTAATATACAACCTCATTGGTTCACTGCTATTTTCAATAACTTTTAATATACAACCTCCTTGGTTTACTGATATTTTCAATAATTTAATATACAACCTCATTGGTTCACTGCTATTTTCAATAACTTTTAATATACAACCTCCTTGGTTTACTGATATTTTCAATAATTTAATATACAACCTCCTTGGTTCACTTCTATTTTCAATAATTTAATATACAACCTCCTTGGTTCACTTCTATTTTCAATAATTTAATATACAACCTCATTGGTTTACTGATATTTTCAATAATTTAATATACAACCTCATTGGTTCACTGCTATTTTCAATAACTTTTAATATACAACCTCCTTGGTTTACTGATATTTTCAATAATTTAATATACAACCTCATTGGTTCACTGCTATTTTCAATAACTTTTAATATACAACCTCCTTGGTTTACTGATATTTTCAATAATTTAATATACAACCTCCTTGGTTCACTTCTATTTTCAATAATTTAATATACAACCTCCTTGGTTCACTTCTATTTTCAATAATTTAATATACAACCTCATTGGTTCACTCCTATTTCCATGAATATCCACTTCCACTTGATGGTGGCTACCATCACCTATAACCCCGGCGCCAGATACAGTCAAATGTTTGAACAAAGACTATGAGCTACTTTGCTCACACATTTGGACACATGTTTGTTGTACCTGCCAGACATGCTTTGCAACACGTTCGCTTCACAGTATTCAAATAGATAACACACAAGACGGACGACGACTTTATGGACGCAGTATATCTCTATTATTTAAGTCTACAAAAAATGAGGCTAAAAAGTCTCTATTTTTTATTATTAAGCTAAGTAAGCTAAGCTAAGCTGGTAATTTTATTATTAAGCTAAAAAAGAGTTATTATGAAAATAACTCGAGTGGACTTTGCGCAAGTGTAGCAGGCGCGCACTGTTTGAACTTTGAACGCTTTGATGTGCGCTCCAAAAACCGACACCAAAATCAAAATCAAAATCAAAATATTCATATTCTCCTAAAAAAATAGAAGACAATTTATTTTTGAGAAAAACAATGCCCAAAGGGGGACTCCATTTATCACTATGCAATAATCCGAAGCAGTCAAATAAATCCTCAAATGAATAATTGCCATAAAAGAAATTTGAGCGTAATTTTGTTTCTTAGCTAATTTAAATTTATGGCGAGCTTTCAATATTACCTGGGGCTTTTGTTGTGAAAGTTTATGCAATGAGGACTATATTAAATTGTATTGAGAGTCATATATAGTCATGTCATTTGCCTCGTTTTTGTAAATCTTCTGAAATGTTTGGCCTAGCAAGAATTGGGGCCTTTAATAAAAATATAAGAAAGAAAAAGGCATCGTTACTAGAGAAGATACTGGCCATGTAACTATTACTAATAAATACAACTCTGAAATTCACAAGCATTATTGCTAATAAAATAAGAAAATCGGCATTGTAAATCTATACTAATATTGTAAATATATAACTCTGCCTGTCTCAGTCTCCTGTCTATCTTTTCACGCCTTAACTACTCAAATAATTATCATGAAATTTGACATACAAATGATCAAAGATACAGAAAAGGACATAGGGTTACTTTTCATAAATAAAAACGTACAGTTCCTGAGGGATAAAATCCAACGCCTTTTAGTAATCAAATAAATAAAGTCTGGCGTGACATTGCACATAAATATTTTGTCAGGCGTTATATACCTAATATCTTTTATTTTTCAACGCGGACGAAGTCGCGGGCACCAGCTAGTAAAGCTGTATTTGAAAACTAACATTTCTAGATATTTATTTCACTGAAAGTCGGTGTTTATAATAAAGTTATTTCGTGTTAAAACAATAAAAATTCTGCCGTTCGGCGCTTCTGAGCCCAAAGTTATTAATTTTGTGCTGATAACATAATATTAGTCGGCCCGGTAAACCGTACTAAAAACAACTGCCCTAAAGCCCTTGTCAGGGAAGGAATAAAACTGGAATAGTACTGAGCTCAGATAAAATAAGAACTAAAGATATGGCCCTGTTGACGGCTGAGTGAAGCCGACAAAACTACGCCTACGCTGTGTAGGTAGCTACATTATATACGGTTATATGCACACAAATGCAATCTATTTACGCATCGTCTCATAAAAATATTTACTAGTAAAAAAAACTGTCGGTCGTAGGGTTTCACGTCAGAGACTACCGCCCGTCATAAGGTCCCCCGAGTAGGCCGGCGTACCTCTACTTTCGGGTACGTCAAGTTTCTGACAGGGAGCACAGGCTCCCCGCGTTGGATAGCCGTGGCGGGGCACCGAAGTCGTGTCATAACGTCCCCACGACCCCGCCCATCAACGGCCGCGACAGATAGAAAGTCGTTGGGTTTTAGCCGGTAGGAATCCGGCATAACCCCGCAGTCCCCCTTTACTGCCGGGTATCCAAGAGGATTTCCCAACGTTAAAAAAAAAAAAAGGGGTTTCACGTCAGAAGTGAAGACTATGCCTACTGTTAACATGTTAACATTACTATTGATACAGTTATGCTTATTATGAACCAAGAAGTACCTATGTACCTATGTACTTCTTGGTATTCTATATACTATGTAATTCGGTCGGGTAGATGGCGCCTATTTCATACAATTAAACATCACTGAGGGTGTCGCTTACAGAGAGCGCCAAAAGAAGTTTTCACTTCAAAAAAGATGACTTTCAAAAATGAGTAGTGAAAGAGTGTAAAAAACCGTCTTTAAAAAATAAAAAGGCAGAATCGAATCACATTTGGAAACCATTTTTAAATAAAAATAAACAAAACAAAAAATATCCCTTACAGTAAACGGCCTACGCACACGTCGTGCTTATAAAACTGGCTTCACTAAATATATTTGTCCACAAAATTCCGTCTATAATTCTTATTTCATCTGAGGTATTGAGGGACCGAAGTAAATTTTATTGCTACCGTCCGACTGTATTTGAGAGTACTGAACTCAAAGACATTTGCATTTAAAGTGCGCTTTACTTGAAGATACCTTTTACAACCAATTCGTTTGGTATTGAATTATCATTTTATTGTCTCTCTCTTGTTATTTGAGAACCCTGTTTTCAAGGTAGCTTTGAGTGGTTAAGTATTGTGTTAGCTATTAAACACAAGGATTTCGATTTCCTGCCAAGGTCACTGTGAAAATGTACTCTAGCAATAGTTTTCATCGGTTTGAGTATATTCAGTTTTAACCCTAGTTGATTTATATTTCCTATATTTGATTTCATGTGAAGTATGTTCTTAATTTCGGGCCATTATCTTATACTATACTAGCTGGTGCTCGCGACCTCGTCCGGGTTGAAAAGTATAAAACGCCATCTACCGTGGAATATCACCAAGCAGTTGTCATGTTAGTCGTTTCGCCCATCAAAATAATATATCTCTGCGAGGTTTCATCTGATTTAGATAGATGGCGCTATCTCCCGGGCCAAGCCGCTAGTATTTATTTTTATTTTAGATTTCCCGTAGGAATGAAGCATTTTCCCGCCGTGAAAAGTAGCCTATGTTCATCACGGATAATGTCGGCTTCTAATGGTATAAGAATTTTTCAAATCGGTCCAGTAGTTTCGGAGCTTATTCTATACAAACAAACAATCAAATATTTCCTCTTTATAATATTAGTATAGATATATAATTCATATGTCACAGTGTGTGTAACCAAACTTCTGCAAAACGGCTTGATCGATTTTTATGATTTTTTTGTGTATATTCCGGTAGGTCGTAAACTATTTTTTATACCCCTAAGTTATAAGGGTGGTTATAAGTTTTTTTTTTTTCAAGTATGGGAAAACACCGTTTGCCGGGTCGGCTAGTGTTCTTCTAAAAGGTACAGTCGGCCGCATAAGTCGATTAACACATTCAAAAGTGCAAAACAACGTAACACTCAACGCGCCATAAGTCGTTGTCATGACTAGAGAATAAAATAAACTTCACGTACAAACGATCGTAAAAAGCTCCAGTAAGTAAATAAATAAGTAAGTAAGTGAGTGTTCAGTTATTTTGGACTTTTGAATGTGTTAATCGACTTATGCGGCCGACTGTACTTTACCTTTCAATTAGCAAAGAAAATTTAAAAAGAAAATATCAAAGCGATTTTAATACCATACTCTTTTAAACAAAATTAAATACCAAATACAGTTAAAAAAGAATCCAAGATGGCCGCCACCGATTTCCAGTTCGCTCGTCGTTCGAACGGACGTATGGAAATTTAATATTGAATTCGCCACAGTAGACATCTTTGATGTATTATAAAATTCGTCACAATATTGTATTAAGGCTGAATAATATTGAGATTTCTCTTTGCGTTTCCAATAATATGAAATACTTACGTGACTCGCTTGCGCTTAGAGCGAAACTCCTTTGTTGGAAATTCAAAAGATACTTTTATAAAATATGTATGAATAGTTTTTTTATAAATATAGATAAAAAAGAGCTTAAGAGACAGTTACTTAATTAATATACATACACTTTTATAAAATATTGTATGAATACTTATAGTTATTTTTATAAATATGGATAAAAAAGAGCTTAAGAGAAAGTTTCTTAATTAATAAGCAATGAAAGCCTAAATCCAACAGATACTTTTATAAAATATTGTATGAATAGTTATAGTTTTTTTATAAATATAGATCAAAAAGAGCTTAAGAGACAGTTACTTAATTAATATACATACACTTTTATAAAATATTGTATGAATACTTATAGTTATTTTTATAAATATAGATAAAAAAGAGCTTAAGAGACAGTTTCTTAATTAATAAGCAATGAAAGCCTAAATCCAACAGATACTTTTATAAAATATTGTATGAATAGTTATAGTTTTTTTATAAATATAGATCAAAAAGAGCTTAAGAGACAGTTACTTAATTAATATACATACACTTTTATAAAATATTGTATGAATACTTATAGTTATTTTTATAAATATAGATAAAAAAGAGCTTAAGAGACAGTTTCTTAATTAATAAGCAATGAAAGCCTAAATCCAACAGATACTTTTATAAAATATTGTATGAATAGTTATAGTTTTTTTATAAATATAGATCAAAAAGAGCTTAAGAGAGAGTTACTTAATTAATAAGCAATGAAAGCCTAAATCCAACAGATACTTTTATAAAATACTGTATGAATAGTTATAGTTATTTTTATAAATATAGATCAAAAAGAGCTTAAGAGACAGTTACTTAATTAATAAGCAAAGAAAGCCTAAATCCAACAGATACTTTTATAAAATACTGTATGAATATTTTTTTTTTTATAAATATAGATCAAAAAGAGCTTAAGAGACAGCTACTTAATTAATAAGCAATGAAAGCCTAAATCCAACAGACACTTTTATAAAATATTGTATGATCTTCATAAAACTTGGTAGATAAACATTTAGAAGTACGGGACACATTTAAGCAGCTACGTTATATACGTAAGCACATTTATATATACACTAGGTGGTGCCCGCGACTTCGTCCGCGTTGAAAATGTTATATAGCCTAAAATTAAAGCCTTCCTCGATAAATGGACTATCCAATACAAAAATAATTTTTCAACCAAACAAACTCTTCATATTTATATAATAATATAAATAATATAGATAAGCACATGCAGAATACTACTTATGTTAACTTGCAATGCAGTAGTGACCGTGCATAAATTAAGTTAAAGTCTTGACATACTTAGTTCGCGGATTTTTTTTTTATGTTTTTATTAGAGATGGGTTTACTCTTGGCCAACAACCAGCTGAGTAGCAAGGATGAGGCCTATGATGGAGCGAGCTCACCCAGAATATGCCTATTCACTCGAACTTTGAAAAGATTAGGGTTATATGAGCTCGGAAATACAGACGTGGGCAGGGAGTTCCAAACCTTGGCAGTGCGCATTATAAAGGATGTTTCAAAGCGCTTAGTCCGAAAAGGAGGGATTTTGACAAGATGCGGATGGTAACCAGCCGTACGTCTGTATGTCCGATGGAAGAAAGGGGAAGGCGGTATGAGCTCATGCAGCTCCTGTGCACACTCTCCGAAGTACATCTTATAAAAGAAATTTCACCGAAATATGACGCCATTGCTTTATACAAGCCATGTTTAAAACCATGTGATCATTTAAAACAAGCTGTTTGACGCGACTTCGTCCGCCTAACTTTATAAAATACTCTAGCTGTTTCCCGCGACTTCGTCCGCGTTAAAAAAGATAAAAAGTAGCCTATCACGTGTCCCGTACTTCTAAATGTTTATCTACCAAGTTTCATGAAAATCAGTCAATTCGTTTAAGAGTGATGGAGGAACATACATACATATACATACAGAAAAAAAATCTAAAAATGGTCAATTTAGTTTCAGTATCATGTAAAGAGCCTACATACACGATATTTCTGAAAACAAAGTAAATTACTCCATGACCGACCCCTACACATTTATTATTAGTATTGATAATATTTATTTATTAACCAAAACTGTTAATTTTTTTCTACGTAAATCCAAGCTTAACTTATAAATACAGAAGATAGATAAAGTTTTGATTATGTAACCTTCCTTATTCATAAATTCTAAGAATCTTTTGCTTAGGACACTTTTTTATAAGTTCAAAAACAAAAAAGTTATGAATTGAAAAAAAATACGTTTTTCGTCTCTCCTAAAAAGTCGGGTTTTGGTTTAATACGACAATAAAATTGAACCATTTTACTGGCTGCTGCACGCGACTTCGTCCGCGTAACTTTGGGAAAGATCTTTTTGCGGTAGCCATTTGATGGTATGTAGGTATTTTATGGAACGTAAACGCATATAGAAATTTGTGCAAGAAATTCTTTATAACATGCATTTTCCCGATATAAAATGAAATTCCTTGAAAATGAAATTGGTGTATTTTAAAAGCTCGCGAAAAGCTTCCTCAAAACTTCGTGTTATGCAAACTGAGGATCGACCCGGAAGTGAATTAATTACATATAAATCCCGGAGCGGAAATAGGAGAAGCCTGAGTCGAAACCTTAATAGGGTTTAATATAACTTAATAAACGCGTATAATGTTACTTAAGTTTAAGTTTAAATATTATAAAGAGGGATTTGTATTTTTGATGTTTCTATCAATATTCAATATATTCAATAAATCAATATTCAATAAATATATTCAATATATTCAATATATTAAATATATTAAATATATTAAATATATTAAATATATTAAATATACTCAATATATTAAATATATTAAATATATTAAATATATTCAATATATTCAATATATTCAATATATTCAGTATATTCAATATTCAATAAATCTGTAGGGGTCGGTCATGGAGTAATTTACTTTGTTTTAAGAAATATCGTGTATATAGGCTCTATACATGATACTGAAACTAAATTTACCATTTTTACAATTTTCTGTATGTATGTATGTTCCTCCATCACTCTTAAACGAATTGACTGATTTTCATGAAACTTGGTAGATAAACATTTAGAAGTACGGGACACGTGATAGGATACTTTTTATCTTTTTAACGCGGACAAAGTCGCGGGCAAAAGCTAGTAATGAATAAACTTAAAAACTAATAGGCCAATTTTAAAAATTCTTTCACCTATTGAAAGTTACATTATCAGTGAGCAACATAGGATATATTTTATAAAGTTACGCGGACAAAGTTGCGTGCAACACCTAGTAAATTGATATTAATATTATAAAGAGGAAAGATTTGATTGTTGGACTTGACATGTTTGGCTCTTAATACATACTACAAATCTTAAGAATCTTAAAAAGTACTGGGCCCATTTTGAAAATTCTTTTACCTATATAAATCTATATTATCAGCGAGTAACATAGGCTATATGTTTTATAAAGTTCCTAAGAAGAAATATAGAAAAACTACTGAGGAAAATATATGAGCAATAAAGTGTGAATTAATGTTTTAACTAAGGAAAAAAGGACGCGGACGAAGTCGCACACAAAAGCTAGTAATCTTATAAAAGTTCTAAAAAAGTGTGTAAGGTGTAAGGAACACACTTATTAAAAAAGGTTTTAAGAAATACTTCCCGAAGCTACTTCTAAATAATGTTATAGAAAATGGCGCTTAAAAATCTATGTTATATAGGTTCGATGTCCGGTTAAGTCAGCGACATATATTTAAGCTTCTATTTTTCAAACTAGAAGCTACTGTTTTCATCAAAATATATTACATAGGATTTAAAATATAAAATATCTAAATTATAAAATATTAGAATTTCTTTCCCACATTTTTTTGACGCTGTATTTTATTCAAAAATATATCTTATCTTTTGAGCAATACGCATTAATTTCCAACAAAAGAATGCAACCACGAAAACACGTAATGATAGGTATTTAGACATACCTGTTACATAACAACAATTACCCGTACGGGCCACAAAATACAAATAATAATACAACAAAACAACAAATTTTGAAACCACAACACTTCAACAAATTAACAACAACACTCAAAACTTGATATTATTATTATTATTGCTTTTTGTTTGAAGAAACGATTTTGGAAAGAGAGAGCTAGAGAGGTTTAAAGAAAGATAGAGAGACGTGCGCCCCGCGTAGCATCCGAAACAACACTGTGCTACGAATCTCGTAGCTGCGCGTAGATGCTCTACGAAAGCGTAGCTGTCCTTTTAAGTACGTTATACGGGAGCTTTCGGGGCCGTATAAAAGTGATTTGGGCAAATTAAGTTATCTATGCTAAGTGGCTTACAATTATGTTAGGTTTCCGAGAAAAAGCTTAGAACATCTTTTTAGAATATATAATCAATATCTTCAATACTAATAATAAATCTGTAGGGGTCGGTCATGGAGTAATTCACTTTGATTTCAGAAATATTGTGTATATAGGCTCTATACATGATACTGAAACTAAATTGACCATTTTTACAATATTTTTCTGTATGTATGTATGTTCCTCCATCACTCTTAAACGAATTAACCGGTTTTCATGAAACTTGGTAGATAAACATTTAGAAGTACGGGACACGTGATAAACTACTTTTTATCTTTTTTTAACGCGGACGAAGTCGCGGGCAACAGCTAGTAGTAAATAAATTTGTATCCAGATTAGTCCAGATAGATCCAGACCTTGTCGTTTTTGTGAACAGAATTTAAAGCTTCTCTTAACTAAACATAACGTTCCAACTCGAGAACCTCTTAAGGCCTAAGAGGTCTCTGAAGTTGAGGGTTATCGATAGGGTTAAGTTTCAACCCTAACCAAAGTTAAAAGTTAAAAAACTTTGACCGTATTTTGTCAGTTTCTTTGCTAACATCTTCTGAACCACGCAAAGTAATTTTTTCATAAGGTTTTTTTCATTAATAAAAATGTGAAATTTTGTATAAGTAATTATCGGAAAAAATGCATTCATATGCAAATTAACGTGTCTTCTCGCCACTTTTTTGTTTTATTCGGTAACTTCCTCCATTCAACGGATTTTGATACAATTTTGATTAAATAATTTGAAAGGTTTGTATATTTTGACATTGGAAATGTCTTTTCGTTCGCTTCAGTATAGGCCCCGATTTCACGAAAAAGTGCGATCCCCTTATATCTCGGAGAGTTGTGAAGATATGATATTTAATAGGGGCTCAAAAGACGAGTATTTACGAGAACTGTAAGGTGCAAAAAGAATTTTTTGAAAAAGTAAAATACGAAAAAAGTTATTGCCGAAATAGTGAAAAAAAATTGAATTTTTTTTCCGAATTTTTGATTTTGGCACTCGATATTTTGGAAACGGAGAATGATATAAAAAATTAAATAAAAAAAACACCTCTAGACAGTTTAGTCAGCTACAATGTAAGCCTAAAATAAAGACGGTCGGGTTAAGGGTTTGCCCTGCAGCTTAACATTTTTGAAAGAAGTCAACAAGTCAGATCAACATATTTTTTCGAATTCCGTAAATTCATTTCCAATGTGCTCGGTAGTCGTGTGAGGCACGAAATCTGTGATTTTTTTATGTTGAAGTCGGAGGAATACAAGCAAGCTGGCTCGCTACTTGTGAGTATTCGTTTAATGAGATCACGTGAACACTAGCCCAAGTATTTCTAGTCCTTAATTTTGACCATAACCGCAAACAATTGAATTAAGCGAATGTGTTGTTATATTAATGCAAAACGGCCAACCTCTATTCACTGCTAAGGTCGTAAGCTCGTGAATAGATGAAAAGAAGCTGTAATTATGCACTGAAATATTCAGCTCGAATAAGCCGAGACACCCGTGACGTCACAGGAGTACCGTCAGCAAAAATGTTGTATATATAATTAACTAGCTAATGCACGCGACTTCGTCCGCGTAACTTTATAAAATATAATACATTCGTGTCTGTGAAACCATGGCAATACACATACAAAATTTCAACCCAATCGGTTCAGCCGTTTAAAAGTTATGTGAAAAATAAGTTATGTACGGAAAAATAATTCTTACTACCCGTTGTCCTTTTACCCGTTTTCCCGTAGGAATGATGCATTTTCCCGCGGTAAAAAGTATCCTATGTTCATCACGGATAATGTCGGCTTCTAATGGTAAAGGATTTTTTTAAATCGGTCTAGTAGTTTCGGAGCCTATTTTATACAAACAAACAAACAATCAATCAAATCTTTCCTCTTTATAATATTAGTATAGACAAACTAGTCCCTTTTTTTGAGGAGGGGAAATTTACCCACTATCCTCACTTCTCGCCCGGTGAAGTGACTATTCCCGGGAATACCCACTAAACCCAAACCCCAGGTTCCACCATCAGCGGTGATGTGTGGGTCTGAGACGACAGCCGAGACCCTAATCTCTGATCCCCTCACACCGCTACGTTCTCTTCGAACCCAGCTTAGCCCACCCGTGAGCCGCCACCCGTTCTGGTTAGGTATTTCCAATGATATTATATGTTACTATAGATTAGCAGTTTACGGCAGCGACGCGTTGCCACTTCGAAGATGCCTGCAGGCATATCTGACGTCATTTAGGAAACGTGACGCGTCCGTTGAAGTTAATTAATTAATTAAATGTAGATTGTAAAAACAGTTTAAAATTAAAAAAAATCTTGACTTTTTTGTACACTGTACCAGTACTGCGTTTTCATCCCCCACGCTAGCTTCTCTTGTCTTTTGTCTCTACAATACATATTTTCACATAAATTCTTTCTCATGCACAATTATTATTTACTTTAATTATAATTACTAAACTAGGGAAAAGTGGATTCATTTTATTTCTATATTAAGGTAAAGTCGGGGTACGAAAAGCTTCGGCACCTCAAAGTGGAGATATTTGCTTGCATCAGAGCACTACGAGTATTTATTATCAGTCATATCAGAATTTCAGAAACATGTGTCAGTTGTCTTCTTAATGCGTTAGTTTCAAAAGATACTAAGACTCTACGACTTGATAAAGTAATGAATTTAAAAACTGACGAAGCTTTTCGTACCCCGACTGTACTTCTTCTAGTATTCAGTGACAAGCATGCTCCGCAGCCGATAAGGTAGAATCCGGTTCATGTCCTGATCACACTTTTTCTATTTCGAACCATTCATATTTTATTTTCATCTATAATGAATAAACTCAAAAACTACTGGAACGATTTTAAAAATTCTTTCACCTATACAAAGCTAGGTTATTAGCGAGTAACATAGGCTATCTATACTAATACTATAAAGAGGAAAAATTTGATTGTTTGTTCGTTTGTTTGTATAGAATAGGCTCCGAAACTACTGGACCGATTTGAAAAATTCTTTTACCATTAGAAGCCGACATTATTAGTGATGAACATAGGATACTTTTTACCGCGAGAAAATGCTTCATTCCTACGGGAAATCTAATATAAAAGTAAATACTAGCGGCTTGGCCCGGAAGATAGCGCCATCTATCCAAAATATGGTAGATGGCGTTTTATACTTTTCTACGCGGAAGAAGTCGCGTGCAACAGCTAGTATTTTATAAGGTTACGCGGGCGAAGTGGCGTGCAACAGCTAGTTTTCTATTTTCATATTTTTATTTGGACGAATCCGTTGAATAAATGGTTAGGGTGCATGCCTTAAGGCTCTTAAGGTCTTAAGGGTCTATGGTTCCCGATACATACTTATAGCTTTAGTATAGCTCTCTAACTCAGTCAAAAATCAAAATTAGTCTTTATGTGGTTGATAAACTGTTAAATATGTACCTTTATTTGTATATAAAAAGCTTTGTATGACTAGTGATATATTTTGTTAATATATCAATTTTAAGTTTATAATTAGAAATGTATTTTTAAATATTATAAAGATAACAAAAAGAATTTTACAGTATTTACAAACTAATATCTAAATCTCTAAAAACTAAACTTTATAACTTCCTTTTTTTATTAGTTTATAGATAGTTTTTAGATTATTTAGTTTTTAGAGATATCAATTTTAAGTTAGTTTTATAATTTGCAAAATAGAAAAGTTAAATAAATTATTTACAATCTATGCTTAAATTTTAAAATCGCGAAGCCTTCTACAAAGTAAGCTCGGTTTTTTGTCAAGCTTTAACAAAACTCAGACGATTACACCGATATTTTGTTAGCAACCCATGGAGAAATACTGCTGTTAACCGTTGAACGGTCTATTTTGTCAAGGCCATTTAGCTAACTGCAAACTTGTTTAGACATCACATAGAGAAGACACAACGCAACACAATGGAATACACAAGTTGGGATTTATGTTATTACTAGTTATTTATGCGCCAGCGACTTCGTCTGCGTTGAAAAAGAAAAAAGTAGCCTATCACGTGGCCCGTACTTCTAAATGTTTATCAAGCGAGTTTCATGAAAATCAGATAATTCGTTTAAGAGTTATGGAGGAACATACATACATACAATACCTACACTTGCATATTTATTAT
The DNA here is from genome assembly GCA_918317495.1 of Synanthedon vespiformis. Taxonomy (NCBI): domain Eukaryota; kingdom Metazoa; phylum Arthropoda; class Insecta; order Lepidoptera; family Sesiidae; genus Synanthedon; species Synanthedon vespiformis. Next base: position 2,638,484 of record OU906973.1, read on the forward strand.
TAGTATTGATGATACAACAGCATATAAAACTGTTGTCCAAATGCTCATACATACTAATATATTGTTATAAATGTGAAAGTACCTCTGTTGTCTGTCACCCCACTAATTAATATTATAAATACAAAAGTGGGTTTGTATGTTTGTTACGCTTTCACGCCTCAATTACTCGACCGATCATCGTGAAATTTCGCATACACGTTTTTAGGGATACAAGAAAGGACACGGGGTACATTTAATCCAGAAAAAATATTCGCGGGCACCTGTTAGTAATATAATGTACTATAAATGGCAGTTAATTTTAAACTATAATATATTAGGATGTTACAACTCTATATTTTTCTAGAAAATCTTAGGGTATGGTTGTAAAGGCAGCGATAAAATTATAATAATATCCATGGACATAAGTAATAAAAAATTAAGTTATTGTAAGTACTGCAATATCAAACACGTTTAGAATTAAATTATATTTATAAAAAAAATAATTCTAAAAAATATATTTTCTTTCTTTTTCTTTTTTAAATTTTAAACATTACTTAATCTTGAACTCAGTATTTTAAATTAGAAATCAAAAAATATTATTTTAGAGGCTATCGTCAAAGGCCCTGTCAGTTCAAGTGAATCCATTCTAAATCTATACTAATATTATAAAGAGGAAAGAATTGATTGTTTGTATGTATTGAATAGACTCTTTTACCATTAGAAGCCGACATTATCCGTGATGAACATAGGCTACTTTTTACCGCGGGAAAATGCTTCATTCCTACGGGAAATCGGGTAAAAGGACAACGGGTAGTAAGAATTATCATTCTGTACTTAACTTCTTTTTCACATAACTTCTAAACGGCTGAACCGATTGGGTTGAAATTTTATATGGCTATTTCGATAATTTCCTAGATGATTTAAAAATACAATTGGACCCGGTAGGTGGCGCTGCTGTCGGTATGTCAACTACTAAACGGCTTGACCGATTGGGTTGAAATTTTGTATGTGTATTTCCATGGTTTCACAGACACGAATGTATTATATTTTATAAAGTTACGCGGACGAATTCGCGTGCAACAGCTAGTATATTATATTTCTTGTCATCTGACCAAGACAAAAAAAAAAAGGCCTAAAGGTCTTCTGACTGAGCTTCGCTGAGTTAATTCAAAACGCTGTCAATGCGACCACACCCGAAAGTTTCTGCCTTCGCCGCACATCTCCGTAATCTCGAAAGGCTTTAATATTATTAGTTATTCCCTTGTCAGATAACACGAAGTCTAATTGGATTACATAGAATTATTCCGTTTGAAGACTACCAACTCGCTCACTCTGAGTTATTTTTATAGGTTTTTTTATCCTCTTATTGGAGTGAAAAAAATAATAGTTTTTCATAATGTAAAAATTCGCAATGTTGTATTGGTAAAATTATTATATCTTTTCTTTTATTTATATCTATACTAGATGGTGCCCGCGACTTCGTACGCGATGATAAATTAAAAATATAAAAGCAATTACAACGCTTGACAACTTGTTGGTATAACACATTGGCCAGGCGTCAGTTACAGTTTTATATTTTAGATAATCCCTCGCGAACATTACTTTTTTCTTGGATGAAAGGTATCCTATGTCCTTTCTGGTGTCCCAGACAACGTGTATGCAAAATTTCATGGTGATCGGTTCAGTAGTTTTGGCGTGAAAGCGAGACAGACAGACAGAGTTACTTTCGCATTTATAATAATAGTAAGGATTTAGATAATATTATAAATACTAATATTATAAAGAGAAAAGATTTGTATATTTGTATGCTTGTAATGAATAAACTACTGGACCGATTTTAAAAATTCTTTTACCTATAGAAACTTACATTATCACAGCGATTGACATATTTTTATAAAGTTACCGGGATGAAGTCGCGTGCAACTGCTAGTACTGAGTAATACTCATCATATACGATTAAATTTTATTTTTGGCAAAAAGGACATATAAAAACATATACATAGATAACATATTAAAAAGACCAAAACAAACGTCCTCCGTTACACAGCTCTAACTCAGCATAAGGCAGGTTGTAAAAACCTACGCTGGTATATATAGTACACATACCAGTACAAGCCTGTATATTTGTACTACTGTACGTATACCGGTAGTACAGGTACGGTAATTTATTTTTTTCAGAATAAAGTACTTATGAAGGCGATACAAAAAAACCAAACTCGCGAATGGAGCTCGTAATGCGCTGATTCAGGACAAAATTCGCATCCATTTAGAACGCGTCTATACGGACAGATAACTAAGATGAATTGTTGCAGATTGCTTGCGTTACACACGGCTGTAGCGTACGTAACACTTGTTCGAAGACACGTCAGTAGATAAGCTAGCGATTTATTTATTTATTTAATAAAGTACACAAACAGATTGCAATTACGTACACGAATTCAAAAAAATACATGTATAAGGTAATTTGCTAAATTGCAGTCCTAAATAGTATACATAGCATGATTAACTTAATTTTAACTAAACACTAATGAGCTTAACTAACAATAATATTAAAACAATAAAACACTAAATAAAGTCTATTTAAATATTAACCTTAATCTACTTTTAAACAAAGAGATCCTATTGTCGAATATATCAAGCTCTTCAGATCTGATCACCACATCATTGAAAGTTCGACACATCCTAACCAAGGGATTGTAATAAGATGTGTTGTTCCTATGCGCTTGGATGGAAAAGGGAACGAATGTAAGTAATTTGAAAATACTTTGACTACCTTCGACAATAGTACAGTCATTTGATGCTGAATAAAGAGGTTACCATCGAAGTACCACAACTATGGAATTTGCGTAACAAATACCAAAACCGCACATAAAAAGTACGCCTAATGTGTTGACGTAAAGTCACATGTTCTTTAAATGACAGATGTTTGGTTGTTTTTAAATGACAGATGAGAGAGTTGATGTTCTAAGCATATGTCACTTTTAAATGTTCCATAAAGTTCGTAGTGTTTTGAATGGCGTGCAAAATCCATAGTTGATAATAATACCCTAAAAAACACCCTAAAATAGTTTTGAAAATTTGTGATTTTCTAGATTTAGACAATCCTAGCCATAATATTGGAAATGTGACGCCTAAAAACAGTTATTTGGCAATATCTACTTTCCGACTCATTTCACAATAAAAACTGTTATATAACAAATTAAACTAGGGAATATTTCCTATAATTTACGTAAATATTTTTTTTGTAAAATCAATATTTTCAGCGTACGAGCGCCGCAAAGTCTACTACAACAAGCGTTTTGACCATAAAACACATTTCTGTACAACCAAAAGTTCGTCATTTTAATCGTCCGTATGAATCGGTACTCTGATTCCACAAATCGAGTTTTCAACTTGATTCCCTTATTACAATCGAATAAGGTTGACATTTCCATATCAATCAGTGCTCTCAGTTGGTGTTGCACAGAGTGGATTGGATTACAACTGTACTAATGGTAGGTAATAAATTTAGGTACATTTAATGTTTACATGAAAAACATCGAGGTTCTTGAAAAATAAATGAAATTTCAGCGCTAATAGCGCACTGGAAAATTTTTAAATATGGCACTGAAACTCAAAAACATTTCAGTTTATTTTAAGCAAAGACAATATTTTTTATGAGTTTGGCTTCATCAGCTAATGCGAACACTCAAAACAGACTAAAAGATCAGAAAATCCAAAAAAAAAAACTGACCCTTCTATGGTCAGTGGTCAGCTCACTTGCAGCACCTAAGTATGGCGTTGCTTGTGTTGAATAAACTCAAAAATTACTAGACCTATTTCAAAAATTCTTTCACCTATAGAAAGCTAAGGTTATCAGTGAGTAACATGGGCTATCTATACTATACTAATATTATAAAGAGGAAAGATTTGTTTGTTTGTTTGTATAGAATAGGCTCCGAAACTACTGGACCGATTTGAGAAATTCTTTTACCATTAGAAGCCGACATTATTTGTGATGAACATAGGCTACTTTTTATTGCGGGATAATGTTTCATTCCTATGGGAAATCTAAAATAAAAGTAAATACTAGCGGCTTGGCCCGGAATACACTTGAGAGCGCCATCTATCCAGAATCTGGTGAAACGACTAACATGACAACTGCTTGGTGATATTTTTAGCGATCCATTTCACGCGACGCTTCAACGCGGACGAAGTCGCGGGCAACAGCTAGTATTTCATAAAGTTACGCGGACGAAGTCGCGTGAAACAGCTAGTAATTAATATAATTAAATACGGTAATAGTCCATTCTCTGGTGTCGCAGTAGTTCGGTCCGCAAAGTTTTCTGCACGTGACTAAACTTACAACTCAGATTATAGTTTTGGCGTCTTGCTATAATTACTGACCACAAATAATTCAATGTAAGTACGATAGAACTACATTAAAAGTCCTAATTAGTAGCTACCCTTAGATCCAGTTCGTGGAGTTTGGGTTCGTCTTTCTGTATGTTATCTATGTATGTTCTTTGGTACAAATAAAAATAGTATAGTGAATATACCATGTATAGTGAATCATCTTAAGAGGGGATTCACAATAAAACGCGACGATTGTGAGGTTTCTTCGTTCAAATTGTACGATTTCCCTTGGTTGATTGAAATAACTATTAAGTGGAAATATTAGTTCGTTTTATCTTCTATAATCATAATAAAGCCAATTTTAGATAACCTATTTATTTATTTAGTTTCATTCTTTCATTTCATTCATTTCAATGATCATTTCATTCTCTCGATGCATGTTTTCGCAAAAACTCACGAAGGCCTCATTCGTGAGGTCGTATTCGTTAGATTATTACAAAAATTATGTTCTTCTTATAAGTATCCTCTATTCTAATCACAATGTAATACTTTTTCGTTATAATTATATGATTTTTATGTAAAGAAAAAAAACTACATGTAATTCAATTATCGACCGAAACGCTTCGAAACAAGTCATAATATCTCCGAAGTTCTACGTCATATTTATGTATTTTTTATACTGAAATAATCTTTAATTCTTTCTGAAATTATGCATTTTATTTTTTTATTTTTAAATAGCTACTATTATTTTTTTATAAATTAAATAAAAGTACTATATAATACATTGCGCCGGGGAGGTGTCGAGGACAAAGATTGTACAAAGAGATATAGATTGTATGTTTACCTCTTATCCGCATAAAAATCCTTTAGCTGTTATAAAAGATAGAGACATGGTGTTTAAATAGCACCCTGTACATTATTGGTAATGAAATTCGATGGTGTAATAAGTCATCACGAATAAAAAAAAGGAATGTTATCTCATTTCGTGGTAATAAAATATTGAAACTAATGAAAGTAAAGTAGGCTCACTTAAAATAATATTTGTATATTATTTCAATGCGACCCGGCGTGAAATAAATCATACAAAATAATATTATTCCATCCTTGTCAATCGCGAAGACGATCCCTCTCCGAATAAATTGTGATATTTTCTCAATGGAACAAGTTGGGGTCAAAAGTCATAAGAGAAAGCGGAAAATATTTTTATTAAGAATTGAATGTAAGTTAATTTTATTCACGTTACACAAATTCAATCACACAAGCAAACAGATACGAGTGAGAGATTCTAAGCTCATTGTCAAAAGCAGTGTTTTTTTATAATGTTAGTTATGATTATTATTCATTTATTTGTACACTGAACACAACAACGAGGTAATGCTGCTAGCATGCTTGGGACCCTGCCTAGGGGACTAAAGAAAGCTTCATACATACATACATACATACATACATACATACATACATACATACATACATACATACATACATACATACATACATACATACATTATTTATTATTTTATTTATTTACAATTTTAAGGGCTAATATATAAGATAACATTTAAATGATAATACTAAAAACCACTGAGGTTTAGACTCGTGTTATCATTACATTAATAGATACTAATACTAATTACAATTTAAAAAATATTGCTTTAATTTTGATTTAATATTTTTAATTGATATATTGTTACATAGATCTGAAGGTAGGCTGTTGATAAGATGTGGGACGATGTAAGCAGTAGTTCTTTTGCCATATGTATTATTTGCGCGCTGTGTACGTAACCGCTTTTTTGAAATACGTAACATACATACATTCAATGAAACATTATATTGTATTAAAATAATGTATTAAATTTTATGTAACTTTACAGTACAGTTACAGTAGTTAACTGGATTTTTGATACTTCAGAACTATTAGTATATTAGTATAGAACAGGTTCTACAGAACTATGTATCAAATTTCTATGGTAAGAATAAAATTTCTTCTTGCCAAAGAAATTTGATTGATATTCGCTTGTGATTTGTACCAAACAGTGAGCCATAAGTGATATATAATGTAATATAAAAGCAGCGAAATCGCAATATTTTCCTCGATATTGTGTCCCGATGATGCACAAAACGACATCGAAATGGAATCGTTTGATGGTTCTTTGTACAGTAAATATTCAATAAAATGAAATAATATAAATTTTCTTTGTATATTTTATAGGTTTTATCTTAATTGTAACTATTTTATTTTTGAAAATTTTCTTTGGTTTTGGAGCTTTTATATATTATGTTTTATTTAGTAAGTGTGTAACCTCACCATCGGCTCTGACGGAAGACCAGCGCAGGTTTTTACAACCTGTTTATGCTGAGTTGGAGACGATTTGTAGCGGGGGACGTTTGTGTTTGTCTTTCTAAATGTTACTTATGTATTATTTAATGTAAATGTCCTTTGCTACAAATTAAATCTTATTCCATTCTACTCTAAATTAGAAAGAATATAACCAACTTAATGTATTGACTTAGTATCAACAAGAACTTAATAATTAGTTAAACTTAGTTGTCTAATCATTTCAGGATAAGCATTACGAAAAATAATACTATATTAATTATTGTCTATATGTGTGCCAAGTAGTCTATAATATTTTAACAATTTGCTTTAGTCGTCTATTAACATAATCAACGTCATATTATATCATAATAATATCATCTCAGATTGACATAAATGGAAATTTATAAAGAGCATATGCTCTATCATTATTAGGATATATTAGGATATCCTAATATGGATTTAAAAAAATACTTTTACTGTAAACTATTATAATAAAACAAAACATTCGTTAATATATGACTTGAGCTTTTATTCCCGCTCTCTCTAATAACTTGGACCATACAAAAATACAGTAGTGTTTCTCCAGTGAAGTACACTTTTAGGGACCGCCTTTTTGTGTGTCAGCATTCGCTCACTTTTGTTCCTTCTAAGTATCATATCTTTGTGGTTAGACTTGTTTTTGTTCTTCGCTATTCTTCGCTTTTACGTTGGGTCAAGGTTACGTCAGGGAAAACATACAACACGACACTGTGCTTTGTTGAATTAGGAACTGTTTCTTTCGGGTTTTTGGTCGTATAGTACAGATTTATTTACAAATTTTCTCCTACAGTTTTATTGTAACTGATGTGAAATTTGGATGAAATCTCAGTCATTTGTGCAGCCCGTTTGGCAGCAGTAACCACCCCATATACAAAAGAACATTGTGAAATATGAAAATTCATTTTAAACTCCAATAAGTTGACGTAATTTCACATTAGTAGTAAAATGACATATTATGTTCATGTTCTACGAATATCGTTGCTTATGAACTAAAGGGTCATAAAACAAAAAAATCCAAAAATGTGTTTATTGCAAAAATATAATCACAATCCTTCATATTGTATATTGCAAAAAGACTTATGGTTGTTTTATTCAATATTTAGTATATTTTGAATATTTTTTTTTGTATTCAAAAGTAACTTATTTATATGCTTATATCTCATCTAGTATTCAGTTTATTATAAAAGTCATTAAAACATTTGACGTCTGTCAGTTTTATCTTCATAGTGAGGTGACCTGCTTAAAAACATCGATTAAAGTGAATGAATCGATACGGACTTCAAACATATGTAAATTTTAAAAATCATCCCATTATTTTTATAGTTAGTTAAAAGAATAATAAATATAACTATGTTTTATTATAATCACAACGTGGTTATTAATTTATGGTGATATTTCTTCACAAGTAATCATTGCATTCGATTCTACTTATCAGCTTTCGATTTTTACAGTAACATCCCTAGTGTTTAAAAGGAAAAAGGGTTAACTGACGCAACATTGTAACGACGTTCAGTTCTTTAGATCAGAAATTGTTTATTATGTTTATAATAGTTTATTAGTGAAAGCAAATCGTAAAATTACTCGTATCGGTCATTATTACAATAAATATGTAATTGTAATTGAAAAAAGTTAAGCATTTGGCAGTTCAAAGAAAACGAAAATATATATTATTTTATGCCCGCCGTTAGAAGGTTACGTTGTTGAATTTTGATGAATTGTCAAATGTTACCTATTAAAATGACGGAACAGTACCTACTTAAAAATACGCTTCTAACGGTGTAATATGCATTTATATATTTAATATAGGTATATCTAATAAGAAAAAAAATGCCAAAAAATTATTCATTTTTTTTCGATTAGCTCTCTTGTAAAAAGTGTAATTTTGATTTGTGTCCCTTTAATTTTTAAGCAGCGATATGTCATTTTTAAATGTTCCATTAACATTCGTAGTATTTTATATGGCATGCAAAATCCACAGTTGTAGTAGATTGATGGCTACTACGAATTAAGTTACGCCATTGTGGAAAATCAGTTTTGCGTTTGAGTGGGTCTAATAACAGGAACACTACATTTGCAAAATAATCAAAAAGAAACTGAAGGCTATATTTAATTCATCTTCATCAAGCGCCGTTGAAAATGATTAAGATTTATAAAATCCAGCCTTAAATTTACAAAGGTCTGAGTTTCGGACAAACGGTACAACAATCCATAATTCATTGCCGATACGCCATCTGTTACTATAATGTAAAGGAGGGTTATTCTAAAATGAAATATTTCACGTGACAAACACTTTTTGTTAAGAACGTGTCATCAAAATATTGGAATATTTATTTTATATTAATATACTAGCGGGTGCTCGCGACTTCGCCCGTGTAGAAAAGTATAAAACGCTATCTACGGTATTTTGTATAGATGGCGCTATCTCCCGGGCCAAGCCGCTAGTATTTACTTTTATAAAATAACAAACAAAGAGGAAAGATTTGATTGTTTGTTTGTTTGTTTGTTGTATAGAATAGGCTCCGAAACAACTGGACCAATTTGAAAAATTATTTTACCATTAGAAGCCGACATTATCCGTGATGAACATAGGCTACTTTTTACCGCGGGAAAATGCTTCATTCCTACGGGAAATCTAATATAAAAGAAAATACTAGCTAGCGGCTAGGCCCGGGAGATAGCGCCATCTATCCAAAATACGGTAGATGGCGTTTTATACTTTTCTACGCGGACGAAGTCGCGAGCACCAGCTAGTCAATTCATAAATATGTAACTCTATATTTATTATTTAATTGTTTATCTTGTTCTAACTGTCTACTCTAGTACGTTTTTATTTTTGTATATTGTGTTCACATGTAGGTTGCATTCCGAATTGTTGTTGTTTTTTTTTATTTGCTTGTACATGGAATTGTATAACAGTTTTGTGAACCTTAATTAAAAAAAAAAAAACATTTTTCAATCAACCAATTAGCGAAGAAAAATCTTTTAACATTTGTTGCAGAATTGCCCACCAGTTATCGCTCATGTTGAGCTAAAGGTGAAGTTATCTAATGCAAGATTCATGTTCCTTTGCGCCACAAGGATTTAAGTGGGCTCTGGATTTACCAGTGGAGTGCGGTATCAAATTACACACTAAAAATATACCCTATCAATTAGATTACAGTGCACAAAGATATATAATAATTGATGTCATTCAAATTGTGACTACATTTTAACCGTCGACACCCGACGAAAAAACGGGGTGTTGTAAGTTGACGTACTCTAGAGTTAGTGATCCATGTTTATACTAAAATTGTAAAGAGAGAAGATTTATATGTGTTTGTAATGTATAAACTCAAAAAGTACTGAACTGATTTTGAAAATTCTTTCACATGAAATTCAAACAATGGTCCGTGAGCCTGCGACATATTTTCATGACCAATTTCCTCTCAGTCGATAACTCGTAAAATGACTGAGAGAGTTGTATCATGAAGCGTTGTGAACGTCAGCTACGGCTCCGATGGTGGGTTGAGCAGTAGAGTGGTAGCCGCCCACGCACATAATAAAAAAAATTTTTAAACATTTATTCCCGATTAAAAATTCATCAAATTATAGTTAGCCTAATATTTTGAAGAAACAAAATTGTCAGCTATTTATAAAATGGTGGATTATACGTCAGCAGGTCACACGAATATATATACGTGTTCAGTGATTACCTCCCAATAGAAAATTTATCAGATGATAGTTTATGCATTACTGTTAATAAATAAAAAAGTCAACTGGCTATATCTTGGTGGAATGCTTGTCAGCTGATGCTCTGAAAGTGTATACTACCACTGCTCAACCCACCATCGGAGCCGCAGCTGACGTTCACAACGCTTCATGATACAACTCTCTCAGTCATTTTACGAGTTATCGACTGAGAGGAAATCATTGACGAAATTTATGCCTGGCTTACGGACCACAAGGTTTCAAAGCGCATTAACACTTTTGTAGAAAAATTCTATAAATTTGTTAGCGCTGTAATTGAATGTCTGCTACGCATACGTTACGTTTTTACTGATCCAATTCCCATTGTAAATCGAGATCTGGGCGTTACATATATTCATTCACAGAACGGTATTCACTTGTACATATTGATAAGGGTCACGAGACTCACGAGGTACCTGTCAGAGTGAAATACCGAAGCTATAATCACAACCTTGTTCAAGAGTTACCTAGAAAACCACAAATAAAATATTTCAAAAAATATAAGTCAGTCGTAAGACTTCAAGTCAGTAGTAAAAAATTGTTGGCTTCACAAACTTGTAAACATTATTTTTGGACCAATAACTATTACGTCCACTGCTGGACATAGGCCTCCTCCAAAATTTTCCAATTGGTCCGGTCAGAAGCAGCCTGGATCCAGTGTCGACCCTCGGCCCTTATTAGGTCGTCTATCCACCTTGTGGGTGGACGTCCTACGCTGCGCTTGGTGGTCCGTGGCCTCCACTCGAGAACCTTCCGGCCCCAGCGGCCGTCGGCTCTTCGTACTATGTGCCCTGCCCACTGCCACTTCAACTTACTGATCCGACGGCTTATGTCGGTAGCTTTCGTATGTCTACGGATCTCCTCATTTCTGATTCGATCTCGCAGTGTAACCCCGAGCATAGCCCTTTCCATAGCTCGTTGAGCGACATTGAGGCCCATAGTTAAAGACCACGTTTCAGCGCCATATGTCATCACTCGCAACACACATTGGTCGAACACTTTTGTCTTGGGACACTGAGGAATTTTAGACGAGAAGATGTCTCTGAGCTTCTCGAACGCTGCCCATCCGAGCTGGATTCGACGATTGACCTTCTCGAAGTTGGCTCTACCTAACTGGACTATTTGTCTCTATTGACTTAATAGTTAAGTAACCTTTAAAGTTTAGAAATTAAACAATTCTAAAAGAAATATAGCTTCGTTCGTCCAGTACGATAACGTCCTTAAAGGCATTTTCTACGCGAAATATGTGTGATATCAAAAGGGCACGGATTATAAATTATCTACAATCTATATTGTGCAAGATAATAATAGACCGTCTATAAATAATATAATAATACAAATACTAACTAGTATTTTATGCAAAAGGGGGTTTTTATGTTTGTAACGCTGTCACGCCTTAACTTCTCAAACGATCGTCATGAAATTTAGCATACACGTTGTCAGGGATACAGAAAAGGACATAGGGTTACTTTTATGTCGAAAAAAGTTGGTTACCGAAGAACAAACTAAAATATCTTCATACACTAGCTGGTGCCCGCGACTTCGTCCGCGTTGAACGATGAAAGGTACCCTATGTCTGTTCTGGTGTTCCAGACAACGCGCAATGTGTTTTTGCGTGAAAGCGTAACAAACATTCGCATTTATAATATTAGTAATAAGGATATACTATCGGGTGCTCGCGACTTCGTCTGTGTAGAAAAAAAACAATATAATATGAGTATTTTGTACACTTGGAAATAATAGTCAATAATAATATTTTTTTTTAGTTTCATTTATAATGTACATTTTGTATAATGTCATCTCATGTCATCTTATATCGCTGTGACGACGATGGCGCCGCCATGCGACAGTAGCGCCCAATTATTTATGTTTTTATATGATCCCTCGGGAATACTTAGTCCTTTTTTTCTGGATGAAAGGTACCCTATGTCGCATTCGCATCAATTATAATATTAGTATGGATTATTATGTCTAATTTCCATAAATTAAAAGTGGTATTCACCTTTAATTAGTTGCCACACATTGTTGCCATAGTTATTTGATTAATTACTTAGGTAAGTGTATATATGTGTGAGCAAATGTTGGTGGATTTTTTGTAAAAAAAAAATATATATATATATTTATTTTTTTATTTAATTTTATTAAATTAAATAAAAAATAATAATAATAAATAAAAATCTTCATACATTCCACACAGCACCATCTAGTTCCACAGTAAGCAACTAATGCTTGTATTATGGATACTAGACAGTTGATATACATAGATAACTTTTTTTAAATACATACTTACACATCCATGACTCAGGTACAAAGGTAAATGGTAACACATAAATATTTGCCCCTAGCGGGATTCGAACCCGCGACCGTTTAGGTTCACAGCTAGTTACTAGCCACTGGACCAAACGTGTCGTCAATTCCCTTCCTGCCGTTTACTGACGAATAAAGAGTCTGTTTACTTATGCTATAACTCACCCTAAAGTCTTGGTACTGATGAGTGGAGTCTTCAGATTGAGGAAACCATTCAGTCTGTTCAAATTCTTCTCTGTACCACTCTCCCCAGGTTGGGCGGCTCTGGAATAGAAGACTGATTTTTATAACTTGTCTAAATTTTGTAGAGTTTCTATTCTAATTTCTAATTTACACTAGCTGTTGCCCGCGACTTCGTCCGCGTTAAAAAGTATAAAAAGTAGCTTATTACGTGTCCTGTACTTCTAAATGTTTATAAACATTAATTTTTGTACAATATGTATGTCTTCTTTTTTAACATAATATTTTAGTTTTTAAATTTTTCAAAACTATGGACATATTTTGTCTGAAATAAAGTTATTATTATTATTATCTACCAAGTTTCACGAAAATCAGTTAATTCGTTTAAGAGTGATGGAGGAACATACATATTACATACATACAGAAAAATATTGTAAAAATGGTAAATTTAGTTTCAGTATCATGTATAGAGCCTATATACACGATATTTCTGGAAACAAAGTGAATTACTCCACGACCGACCCCTACACATTTATTATTAGTATTGAAGATATTGATGAAATTAGGTTTAAAAATAAAAATTTAACTAAACAACGAGAGACGTATTTTCAGAGAAACTTTTGCAGACCAAACAATGGTGCTGCAGCGCCATCTTTCGGAATTTATTTGAAACGCTACTGCGCGTCACGAAAAACATTGTTCTCATTTTATAGACACGTACTAATGACAGTGTTTACGTAGAGATGGCGCTAAATGTAATATTTATTTTTATTTTATTTACAATTTTAAGGGCTAATATATAAAATAACATGTAAAATGATGAACACTAAAAGCCACTGAGGTTAAATCTCGTGTTATCATTTGTAATTATTAATAAATCAACTATATACTATTATAATGATTACAATTTAAGTCACAATGTAAAGTCGGGATACGAAAACCTTCGTCAGTTTTCAAATTCATACCTATATCAAATCTTAGTCAGTTAGAACTTTTTGAAACTAAATCGCTAGGCAAACGTCAATGTTTCGTTTCAAATGAAACATTGGCGTGACTGATAACACAGGTCAACACGATTTTTGGGTCTGGCTTCTGCATATGAAATTTTGATTTCTTCTATGTTAAAAATGAGAGAATAAATAATTTTTTTGATAAAAGTTTGCTTTTGTAGAAACTAGAGCATTTTTTTAATTTTTTCAAGACAAACGATAGATCATACATTATTTCCATACTTTTATTTTCAATTACCATTAGAAATGTTTTTGTTGAACACTAGAGCCTTTGTCATTTAAGATTTTTGATAAACAACAGGAAATATATGTAAAATAACGGAAAAATTAAGTTCAAAAATGAATATTTTTAGTGTTTCTCTTTCTCTTATGTTTGTATCGTATCTTATGGCTGTCTCGTATCTTACTTATCGTCATAAATCAGGCAAAAGCAAACTTTAAAAGCTAAAAATGAAAATGTAACTATTTTTAGATGTCTAGAATCAGAATTTAAGCATTAGAACATAAACCCAAAAAAGAAAAAAAAATTTTTGTTGACTGACGTAATTGCCGTGTCGATTTTAAGCAAAATGTCGACTTTAAGGTGACGAACCTTTTTTTACCCCGACTGTATTCTATACTGTCTACTATCTACTAAATAAGGTAATCATAAATAGTTAACTTTTTACTTAATAAAAGGCATTTTCACAAGTGAAAATTTTTTTGTGACCTTAAATTTCATTAGGACTAATACGTAAAATATATTTAAGAACAGGATTATTATAATGCTATTATCTGAAACAATGTTTTTACTACATTAGTCCTCTTTCACCATCTGTCAAGTAGGCTAACCGTCATTTAAAGTCACCGGTCACCGGGGATGGAGCTGATATACTTACCTTTGTTTGTACGGTAAAAGTCTCAAACATTAAAAGGGCTACCACACCATACAATTTGAACGTATCCAATTTAGGAAATCGAAAGGTGTGATCGCAGTTAGAACAGATTGGATTCAATTGAGAGTTTATCCATTTTCAACTCTATATCTTCGATTTAGATTAGACGAGCTCTCTACTTAGATTCCTAAATAGGAAACGTTCAAATTGTATGGTGTGATTGCCGTTTCAGGGCCACTGTCCACGGCGGCGTAGCTTCATAGACGCGTATTCGTCATTATACGCTTGCTTGCAGCTTCCATACAAAACCTGTACTCTGTCGACGGAGCGGCAACGTCGCGCTCGCGTTGTTGCATGCAGGGCCCTTAGCCAAGAGCAAGCCTTAGCCAAATAAGCCCTTAGCCAAATAAAGCCCGATGATTGGTCAAAATTTTGTGTGGGCGTTACAACAACCAATCACCGGGCTTTATTTTCTGTCGTTTCGCCAATCTACAACGCTCCCGTTTGCACTGGGTGCTCTTGGCTAAGGGCCCTGCATGCAACAACGCGAGCGCGACGTTGCCGCTCCGTCGACAGAGTACAGGTTTTGTATGGAAGCTGCAAGCAAGCGTATAATGACTAATACGCGTCTATGAAGCTACGCTGCCGTGGACAGTGGCCCTAATTAGAAAATAATTTTAAAAAATGCATATCGATGGATGCACTAAACCGAGTGCATAATTTAATAGAACATACTTAAAATTATTTTTAAAAATAACCAATGAACACTTTACTTATATGTAAGTAGTTGGTGAAAGACATTCTAATTTATCGCTTTATTGATGTACTAGCTGGTGCTCGCGACTTCGTCCGCGTAGAAAAGTATAAAACGCCATCTACCGTATTTTGGATAGATGGCGCTATCGCCCGGGCCAAGCAACTAGTATTTACTTTTATTTTAGATTTCCCGTAGGAATGAAGCATTTTCCCCCGGTAAAAAGTATCCTATGTTCATCACGGATAATGTCGGCTTCTAATGGTAAAAGAATTTTTCAAATCGGTCCAGTAGTTTCGGAGCCTATTCAATACAAACAAACAAACAATCAAATCTTTCCTCTTTATAATATTAGTATAGATTAAAAAAATGTTTCAAACATTTTTGTTGGATATCATTTCGACTAGAGAGGAAATTCTAGTACTGTTGTGAATTTACATACCCATTATGTGGCTAAACAATAACTTTCAATGTACTTATGGAAACAAAAAAGTGTGGCTAAACAACTTTGTGGCGAATCAACAATGACCCATTGAAAACGGTACTGACCCACTTTTGTGACAGATAATATTTTTCACGTAGGTACTTATACTCGTACAATAGTAAACTGACGAAGTTGACAGATTCTTTTTAAGAAAGACGAGGTCACAATAATTTTTCACTCTCACTGAAGTTCGGGCTTGAAAACTGTGATTTACACAAATTTCCCTCGCAAAATATATCCTAGGCAAAACACCACGTCAGCAACAGATGTCGCAAACGCTTAGCACCCAGTAATATTACCTAGCTTACGTCTAGTGGTCCAAGTTATAAGTGAACACGTGTTAATACGCTAATCCCCACTTCTATAAATTGTTACTTGTAAGCTATGCCTTGGAGTTCAAATGCACCGTCTACCTTGATAGGATAAAAGCCTACGGGACAAAGTGGGAATATTTCTAGGTGATGATTCAGTTTAGATTTGCGGAATTCAGGCCCGAGGAGACCAAACTGGAAATGTGCAAAGCTGAGAAGGAAATGAAATACTTGACATCAAGGTGTAAGGGATGATTTATATTAGAACGTGGCGTGTCCGGGGCGTGCCTCAGACGTCGCCTGGACGGGGCACGCGCTTGGCACGTTACATATAATTTGTAGATACTTATATTACAACGTGCGTCATCCGGGCCCGGACGGGACACGGACGGGGCACGTTGTAATATAAACATCTTCATACAAATTATATGTAACGTGCCAAGCGCGTGCCCCGTCCGGGCCACGTGTGAGGCACGCCCCGGACACGCCACGTTCTAATATAAATCATCCCTAAACATGCGGCGAGCGTTGGATGTTGAGATGAATGAACTACACAAAGTAGGCCTATAATGACGCTGACGACGCGATTTGAACGCAAAAAGGACGCCCAGCAAACGCAAGGTAGTCGGCAGGTTATGACCTTTCCACACGATCTTCTTCCCCAAACTGGGCAAGCCTGTATCGTGGAATCCAGTACTAACACATAAGATAAAAGATGTTTTAAAATTAACTGTTTCTCTCGCTCTGCTTTTCTCTCGTCTTGTCTCTGCTTTGGTGGAGCCCGGGCCTACAATAATTATCTACATGTATTGCTTATCCTTTGGACCAAACACAAACTCTGAGAGGCGGGAAAATGTTCGCACCCGCTCAAGCATCCAGTTAATATAAATGTCGAGGCATTTCTCTAAAGGATTTACTTGTCAGTTATTTATTGAAGTCTTGACTGGCTGTTGCCACTTGATTTTATTGTTGAAAAATTTAAATTTCAAATACAAAAGTGTTAATGAAACTTTTGACATTTGCCTCAATTGGTTTTTTACTAATCTAGTTTTTCCACTCGACATTAATTTATATTGCCCCGTTTTCAATGTTAATTTCAAGTTAACCCACAGGAACAAACTGTTCTAACCACCAGATGTCGTACATGTGCAGTCTGAGTATTTCCTTGCACCAAGGAAATTATCAGTCATGCCAAAATTTCCATTTAGTGTTGCTTGTTCTAATAATGTGTCGGTAAACATCTACCATAAAATGTGCCGCCAGTCGACTTGCCGATATTTATTTTAGGTAAACTCTACGTAAACTTACAATTTTTAAGATATTTGTTAAGTGTACCCAACGGCACATTTAACAAACATCTTACGGGGCAATTTTCCCAGGTAAAAACCAACGGCATATAGATTAATAAATTAATAGATATTAGTTGGGAGGTAGACTCTGTCGCCTGTTTTCCATCGTAGCAAAAGTGCTTACTTAGTTGCGATCAAAGCGAAATGCAGGAAGTCATTTGAATATGCAATTCGAGTCCGTACATTCTCAGACGAGATAATGTAATTTTCTGGAAATTTCCCAACACCACTCTACCTACAAGGGAATCCCATATTGCATTACCGCACCTCATCTCAGGACGTTTCGTTCTACTTGCATACGTTCATTATATTATGGAACAAAATAGATGCAAAGAGGAAATTTGATTGTTTGTTTGTTTGTTTGTTTGTATAGAATAGGCTCCGAAACTACTGGACCGATTTAAAAAATTCTTTTACCATTAGAAGCCGACATTATCCGTGATGAACATACGCTACTTTTTACCGCGGCAAAATGCTTCATTCCTACGGGAAAATGAGTAATAGGACAACGGGTAGTAAGAATTATCCTTCCGTAGTTATCTTTTTCACATAACTTCTAAACGGCTGAACAGATTGGCTTGAAATTTTATATGGGTATTTCGATGATTTCCTGGATGATTTAAAAATACAATTGGACCCGGTAGGTGGCGCTGCTGTCGGTATGTCAACTACTAAACGGCTTGACCGATTGGGTTGAAATTATGTGTGTGTATTTCCATGGTTTCACACAAATGTATTATATTAGTTACGCGGACGAAGTCGCGTGCAACAGCTAGTAGATATATAAGCTGGTTCGACATATTATAAACGATTTAGGTAATTTTTCTTTAGGTTTGACAGTTAAGAATTTACGAATACCGGCTGAACAATTCTCTAAAGCGCGAATTATTGTTGTCAAAAACTTCGTAAAGTACAATTTCCCCTTATTTTTCTTTTCCCTTCTAATCCTACCACGGTCTACAGCGTACTTGCTACACCTGTGGCGTTGCTTGTGTTATAGGCGATGGTAGCCATCTACCATCAAGTGGACCGTCTACATGGAAGCAGCCTGGATCCACCGTCGACCCTATTATCCATACTAATATTATAAAGTAACTATGTGTGTCTGTCTGTTATCTTAAATACTCAACCCATGATTTTCTTCCACCCAGATAACCAAGTTTGATAACTGGTTAGCTAGACGGACTATTTCTTCCGCGGAGATAACCAGTTATGTGGGTGGAAGTCTAATTCCATATTCTTAACAGAGTTTAGCTACTAGTTGTCTAGGGGTAAAGTATCTTCCGCGATGAAAACTAGTTATCTGAGTGGAATTGTTCTTCCACGTTCGTAACCGAGTGTGATAAGGTATTTGTCCAGGGGGAACGTATTTTCCGCGTAAAAAACTGGTTAACAACATGGACTATAAGATGTCCTTGAACATAACCGACAACAAACCAAAACCTGAAGCATTAGCTACGTTACCGAATATAGTACCTAGGTAAAGATACATGTTGCATAGTATAGGAACATAAATGCTATACCTCAACCAACTCAACCTCATATCTGCAACAATGATTTGATAGAAATGTCACTTTTCTTACACTGGGAATACGGATACGGATGTTTTTGCCATCAAATAATTGCTGCATGTTAAGAATATGGAATTAGACTTCCACCCACATAACTGGAAGAAATAGTGCATCTAGTTAACCAGTTATCAAACTTAGTTATCTGGGTGGAACAAACGCATGAAATTTAGCATACACGTTGTCAGGGGTACGTTTCATCCAGAAAAAAAGTACTGTTCCCTAGTGATCGTCTAAAAATATAAAGAATTGGGCGCCACCGTCGCCGTTACAGCGGTAATGCGATGTCCAGCATTATAACTCATACTAGCTGGCGCCGGCGACTTCGTCCGCATTGACAATAAAAAAGCAGCCTAACCCATGTCCTGTACGTCTAAATGTTTATCTACCAAGTTTCATGAAAATCAGTCAATTTGTTTAAGAGTGATGGAGGAATATACATACATACAATACCTACACTTACAGATTACAGAATTGTTATTAGTATTGATTAATTGATTTATGTTTCCTTTTTCAACGCGAACAAAGTCGCGGGCATCAGCTACTTACTTATAATAATATGCCTGATAAGCCCTAGTATACATATCTACTCAAAAATCTATCATATCAATGACTATAACAGGATAAGTAGGTACCTAACTATACTAATGCCCAAACTGTCCCGACATAGTTCAGGCATAAAATATCATTGTATACTATCTCCGGAATGTCGTTAGCAGTTATTTTTCTTAGCTCAGTACTTTTCGTTGGAAAGTTCGGTCATAATTTATAACTTCGTCCCAAACTGAGGCTGTTTTAAGACTCCAGAGGGCCGCGTTTATTAGAAAATGTAATATAAAATACGATATGACAAAATATTCTTTATATTATATAGATAGTATAAATAATTTATTTGAAGTCGCTTTCCGCGTTAATCTATACTAATATTATAAAGAGGAAAGATTTGATTGTTTGTTTGTATAGAATAGGCTCCGAAACTACTGGACCGATTTTAAAAATTCATTTACCATTAGAAGCCGACATTATCCGTGATGAACATAGACTACTTTTTACCGAGGGAAAATGCTTCATTCCTATGGGAAATCTAAAATAAAAGTAAATACTAGCGGCTTGGCCCGGGATACGCTTGACAGCGCCATCTATACAGAATCGGTGAAACGACTAACATGACAACTGCTTGGTGATATTTTTAGCGATCCGCTCCACTTTGACTTTTATATACTTTATAACGCGGACGAAGTCGCGAGAACAAGCTAGTAATATAATAAAATACGAGTGACAAAATATTCTTTATAAATAGTATAAATAATAATTTATTTGAAGTCGCTTTCCGCGTTTATCTTCTATATTATATTAAATTCTCGTGTCACAGTGTTTGTAACGAAACTCTGGTGTTGTCTGAGAATAGGTCTAAAAATTTTTTTTATACCACTATGTGAATTTTAATGGTTTTAAGTTTAATATTTTTTGATATTATATTTAACTTTTTAAATTATTACAAATTATAAATCCGTTATCAGATTTCTCCGCTAACTACTTCGAAACCAAGCAACGAATCCTTTTAAAATTTAAAATCGGATTTGTATTCCAAAGTTAAAAGCGTACATTCGAAAAAACAAACTTTTTAGCTTTATTTTATCCATACTTAATATTATAAATGCGAAAGTAACTCTGTCTGTCTGTCTCGCTTTCACGCAAAAACTACTGAACCGATCGCCATGAAATTTTGCATACTCGTTGTCTGTGACACCAGAAAGGACATAGGGTACTTTTCATCCAGAAAAAAAGGACTAAGTATTCCCGAGGGATCATATAAAAACATAAATAATTGGGCGCTACTGTCGCATGGCGGCGCCATCGTCGTCACAGCGATATAAGATGACATGAGATGACATTACACAAAATGTTCCTAGCTGTGAAACATTGATGTATTTTGTCTAAAATTGTCACTTGGTTGTCAAATATTTATAGGTGCGTTCAGAATTTTGTTGTAGTATGAGGTTCGATCTCTAAGACCGATTTTTAAGAATTTTTTTCGGTAGGTAAGTGATAGTTGCAAAATGACGTTTGCCCGGGTCAAGCTAGCATATATTTTCTTTTTCAACGCGAACGAAGTCGCGGGCATCCACTAGTTAGTATATAAAGATGCATTCTTGATTTCATTGCCAAGTCCAAAGCAAGGCAATTACCTGTTAAACATGTCACAGCAAACAAGAAATAATTGTTTGAACTGTAGCCAAATTCTTCTGAGAAATTAATTTTCGTTTTGACGAAATATTTAGTGAAGAAAATGTGCCTTACATTGCGTTGTGTACTCAAAAAAACTAAAATATATGAATACTAGCTGGTGCCCGCGACTTCATCCGCTTTGAAAATACAAATAATATATTATAAGCAATAATTATAATGCCTGACATTTTTTTGCTATCACACTTTTGCCAGGCGTTATTTTTTTTTTAATTTAGATGGTCCTTCGGGGACAACAGGTATTTTTTTCTGGACAAAAGGTAGCCTATGTCTTTTCCTGATTCAATGACAGCGTTTACTAAATTTTATGATGTTCGTTTGAGTAGTAAGTATCATATTCATAATATTTCATCATATTTATAATATAACTAGCTGGTGCTCGCGACTTCGTCTGCGTTGAAAAGTATAAAACGCCATCTACCGTGGAGCGGATCGCTAAAAATATCACTAAGCAGTTGTCATGTTAGTCGCTTCACTTGATTCTGGATAGATGGCGCTGTCAAGTGTATCCCGGGTCAAGCCGCTAGTATTTACTTTTATTTTAGATTTCCCGTAGGAATGAAGCATTTTCCCGCGGTGAAAAGTAGCCTATGTTCATCACAGATAATGTCGGGTTCTAATGGTAAAATAATTTTTCAAATCGGTCCAGTAGTTTCGGAGCCTATTCTATTTAAAGAAACAAACAATGAAATCTTTCCTCTTATTATAATTTATATTAGTATATATTTATAATACTAACATTAAATATTAGTATAGATAAACGCGGAAAGCGACATCAAATAAATTATTTATACTTTCTATAAAGAATATTTTGTCATATAATATTTATTTTCCCATTTTTCCGCATTTTCCCGCAGTAAAAAGTAGCCTATGTTCATTAGGGATAATGTCGGCTTCTAATGGTAAAAGAATTTTTCAAATCGGTCCAGTAGTTTCGGAGCCCATTCAATACAAACAAACAATCAAATCTTTCCTCTTTATAATATTAGTATAGAACAATAAATAATAAGTATTCCAAAGTGGATATTTCCATATGGAATAGTTGGAACAGTATGAATTGTATGGAAATATGAAAGTATGGATATCATATTCGCAGATTATTTCTAGAAACATACCAATGTGTTGCGGTTAGATAAATGTATTACGTGACCATTGTAAGAGCAGCCGAGAAAAATCTTGGTATAAGTATTGAAAGATATTAAGAAAGAGATGATATATCGCCTATTCGAGTATCAAGACTACAAACACTTAAACATGAGTTCGGTACGTGAGGCCTAACGAACCCTAACCATTAGAGAGAGGAGATAAATCATTAGACAAGATGATAACATTTATTATTATAATTTTTTACATTTTTTCCGACTTCATCCGCATTGAATAATAAAAAATATAACAGATGAGAAAATATATGAGTAAATATGAGCCTGACATCTTTAATAATGACGACAGTGGCGCGGCCACATTTATAATATTAGTATAGATCGACAGGCAGGCAGTCGGTCAACTTGATGGTAGGTGGCTACCGTCACCTAAAACACAAGCAACGCCACAAGTGTTGCAAACACAGTCTTATTACCTATGCACTCAATTTTACTCTAAGAATTCAAATTAGGCGACGAAAATGTCGCTTTTCTACTAAAGGCCGTCACAATCGTAGCTATAATAATTATATATATTACGGTATACATTGGTGACGTCATAGAAATATATATTATAGCTGCGTGTGTGGTTTTGTATTTGTATAGAAAATATATCGTAATATGCCATCCTATAATTGATATTAATATATATTACATTATGGCTACGTGTGCGGCGGGCTTATTACCATAACTTGACATCTATACATATTTACAGATTCTAGTCACAATATTAGGTCTCGTTCGCACTGGAGCTCGGAGTTTAAAATGGAGCATAGACGGATAATAAAACTCCCGAGGTAAAAAAGCGCCCGCGTTTGAACACATACAGCATAGAAGTCATAAAATATGGTCTATTCGAAACGTCAGAAATATCATTATAAAGCGCCGAAAAAGCTCTCGTGCGAACGTGGGCTTAGTCTACGCCGTAGCATTAGGTACGTAGCGTATTCATCGTAGCATTCGTAGAGTCCGTAGCGTCCGTAGCGTTCGTAACGTTCGTAACGTTCGTAGCGTTCGTAGCGTTCGTAACATTCGTAGATAGCATTCGTCTTTGTAAGAATGTTTATGTATCGTAACTTAAAACGACCCATTGGTTGAGTGGCTAAAATGCTTGCTTTAGCAAGGTGCACTCTGTCTCACTGGTCGCGGGTTCAATTTCCGACTGGGCTTACTTTGAAAATTTACAATTCAATACAGAATATTTTCTATTACGTTTCGGTAAGTGAGTAACGGATGCCAAAGCCAATTGACTTATCCCTTTCCAAACCCTTATCCTAACTCTATCTATCCCTTACTCTTACCAAGGTCTGATGCAGGGCACTCGCTCGGCTGTAGCCATCGGACCTCTCAAAAAGACCAACCAGTACTTCGATACTTAAATACATACTTCAATTCTTTACATATTATAAAATAAAAGATCTTCTGCCGTCTGTCCCTCTGTGTGTACGCTTAGATCTTTATAACTACGCAACGGATTTTAATGCAATTTTCACTAATGGAAAGAGCGTTCAACGAAAAACATTTTACAGTGGAAAAATATACACTCGTGTAAAGCCAGGAGCGGATCGCTAGTATCGATAATACTAATATTATAAATGAGAACGTATCTTTCACACAGAAAAAAGTACTGTTCCCGATTGATCGCCTAAAAATAAAAAGAATTGGGCGCCACTGTCGCGTGGCGGCGCCACCGTCTTCGCAGCGATAACGATGTCATGTCAGGCGTTATTATTCATATATTTCCTTTTTCAACGCGGACAAAGTCGCGGGCACCAGCTAGTCTATACTAATATTATAAAGAGGAAAGATTTGTTTGTTTGTTTGTTTGTTTGTATAGAATAGGCTCCGAAACTACTGGACCGATTTGAAAAATTCTTTTACCATTAGATGCCGACATTATCCGTGATGAACATAGGCTATTTTTTACCGCGGGAAAATGTTTCATTACTACGGGAAATCTAAAATAAAAGTAAATACTAGCGGCTTGGCCCGGGAGATAGCGCCATCTATCCAAAATACGGTAGATGGCGTTTTATACTTTTTTACGCGGACGTAGTCGCGGGCACCAGCTAGTACCTACTTGATAAATTTGAAACTTATGTACGGCTTTGTGTGACGAAAAGTGTTCCCGCAAAGTTATTTTCAAAGTTTCGGCACGCACATTATATAAATGTGTCGCTCAAACGCAACGAAGTGTTGCTAAAATATTACACAGAAGTGTCTACACATTAGTGGGAAGGGGATCGGTGTAATAATTCTTATGACATGTTTTTAAGTTACTTTGATATTTCTATTGTTTTATATGTTTGTGTCCAGGGAGGTTCTACGAGCCATGGGAAAATGTACAGGCCTATGTAAAATACATCGTAGAATTGGGCATATCATGATATTCCTGGGCAGGTCATATTTCTGTTAAAACTGAGAGGGTCGTCTAACTCCGCTCCGCTTCGCTCGGCTCACCAAATTTATTTCCATGTAAACCTAACACGCTCCTGTTCGCTTTGCTTCGCTCCGTTCCTCGTCGCACCTATTTGGCGAAACCTATTTGACCTATTGAACCTATTTGACTTTTGGTGAAAGGTTTTTGATTTCACACTTTACGATCTGCCCAATTCTACGATGTGCCCACGACATATACATAATATATCTAATCCTAATATACATGCATTATTTTTATTATATTTATTTATTATAATGAATCATCAATCAATACTAATAATAAATCTATAAGTGTAGGTATTTTAAGTATGTATGTATGTATGTATGTATGTTCCTTTATAACTCTTAAACGAATTAACTGATTGTACACAATGTACCAAAAATTGTAAAATATTTTTTCTAATTAATGTAGTCCTAATTAATGTATATCTTTCATTTACTTTTCAAACTACTTCAAACTTATTAAAGACTTTAAATTTCAAATAGACTGGCGCTCTATTTCCAATTCATAAAATAGTATAAAATATCTAAGTTCAAATTGAAAGTAGTTCGTCTAATAAGTTTATTATAGAAAAAAATGCCACAATCAACACAATTTTAATATTCATAACTTAACTATTATTTGGCAAGTACTAAGTTAAGTAACATAAAAATTAATATAAATAAATATTATCTATATTTATATATACTTATCATTAAAAGAATTATATTCGCTCTCACCTTCGCAAACTCATTTTCAATTAGGTTTTCAAAAAAACACTTCCAAAGTAACTTAGTTATAATTCTTCACATATTTTTAACTTAATTACATACGAACACTTTTTAAGTTACACTAAAAGTGTTACACTTTAAGTTGGTTTCACAACGCGAAAGACCAAAACAACATGGATCGACCGGTTTCCCAAATAGACTGAATTTTAGCAAACGAATTCGCATAGACCTTATATATTGATTTCACTGAATTTAAACCTTACACAACAATGTTTAGAGTCGAAAATCACATGAACATTTCTTGCACAAGTCACCCCTAGTACCTATAGCTGAACGTCTTCATAAGAATGTCAACTTTAACGACATCGCCATAAAGATCAATTTAAAATGAAGTCAATTTTTGCTAAAATTGTAAAACAATACAAAATTAGCTCTATTTGTATGAAGTCGATATTTTAGTGTGCTCTCTCTGATTGTGTGCATTTGAAAATGCTCTCTAACATTACTGCATTAGAGTTCGATTTCTTTTAACATCCTCTTTTAGTATTTAGACGAATTGTCGAACCCAGTTCGATTCGATACAAAGTTACGTTTGCGCCATTAAAAGCTGTATAGTCATACGAATAAACGCGATTTTTGAATGTATGTTAGACGCAATAGTGAAATATATAACTTTTGCTACGGAACGAGATCTAATTGTGAATTATTACAGGTACGAGAAAAATCTATAACAATATAATACTAAAAGGGATCGATAAATCTTTAAATGGGCTTTGATATAATTAATATAAATATATGGTGGCAATAGTTTAGAATGAAGAACTAAACTAGTTACATATATCTAATGTTTTTTTAATGTAGACTATGACACAAATAACGCCAAATGTGTTTATAAGTCCGTTGCCCACCATACAAGTATTAAAGACTAGCTGTTGCACGCGACTTCGTCCGCGTAACTTTATAAAATATAATACATTCGTGTCTGTGAAACCATGGAAATACACATACAAAATTTCAACCCAATAGGTCAAGCCGTTTAGTAGTTGACATACTGATAGCAGCGCCACCTACCGGGTCCAATTGTATTTTTATATAATCTAGGAAACCATCGAAATAGCCATATAAAATTTCAACCCAATCGGTTCAGCCGTTTAGAAGTTATGTGAAAAAGATAGGTACGGAAGGATGATTATTACTACCCGTTGTCCTATTACCCGTTTTCCCGTAGGAATAAAGCATTTTCCCGCAGTAAAAAGTAGCCTATGTTCATCACAGATAATGTCGGCTTTTAATGGTAAAAGAATTTTTCAAATCGGTCCAGTAGTTTCGGAGCCTATTCTATACAAACAAACAAACAATCAAATCTTTCCTTTTTATAATATTAGTACAAGAATTAGTTTTTTTTCTAAAAGTTTTCTTTTAATGTTATTTAAACATGTTCATAATAATATGTGAAAATTAATAAATAATGATTTAAAAAAAATATTTCTCTAAATATTTTGTAAAGAGAGAACATACAATACTTAATCGAAGAAGTTTTTTATGGGAAAAAATCCCAGTCGTCTTTCCTCTTGTGGAATACGAATGGGGAATTTATAGTTTTGTTTTTCTTCGTCTGCATTGAAAGTTGGAAAAACAAGAGTTCCTTCATAAACAAGTATTTATGTAATGTTGATTTATTAGACTATCTGACGCCACTACCTATACTTGCACACTGTGTATTTTTGGTATGGCACACTGCATTCCAAAAATACCACTGAGACGCTGGGAAGACGATCTACCCAAAGATTGGAGAAAGGCAGCACTGAATAGAGAGATATGGAAGAGTTTGTAGGAGGCCTATGTCAAGAGACAGCCTTTTTTTTTTAGGAGGGGAAATGACATTTACGCACTACCCTCGTCGACGGCGATAGTCGACGAGGAGTGTGGGACTCGCCCGATGAGGTAACTTATCACCGGGAATACCCACTAAAACCCGGGTGATGTGATGTGTGGGTCCGAGACGACTGCCAAGGCCTTATTCTCGGATCCCCACCCACCGCTGCGTTCTCTTCACACCCAGCTCAGGGCGATGGCTTCGCCTCACTTTAGATGTGGCGACCCACAGGAATACCATGAGCCTCCACGCGTCCTTGTTGAGTGTTTCAGGGCGTCAGACATGTCCCGTTCTGATGTCAAGGGACAGCCTGCTGACTCACAGATTGCCGATCAAAAAGTATAAGTCCTTTATTCATTCGCTTTTATAACAATATAATAAGCGCCTCTTTCACCAACGCCAAGTAAAGAGTTGATTAATTACATTTAGGAATCATTTTCTGTTTTATTGACTTATGCACTCGATTTAGTGCATCCATCGATAGCCGATTTTTTATTATTATTTTCTATTGAATGTTTGGGACGTTTACCGTACAAACAAAGGTGTATTAGCTCCATTATCCCCGGTTACCGGTGACTATAAATAACAGTTTGGCTTACTTGACGTTTGTGAAAGAGGCGCTTAAAATCATATTCCTATCATAGTACGTACTCACACTATACAAATTAAATTAACGGCCGACTGATTGTCCACGTGATTGTCGACATATGGGCCCTGGTCTACGCTGAAATCATCTCAGTTTTTATGTCCGTCAATGGTTTTATCCTGGCCAGCCTCAGTGACAACCTGAGGCGGTTGGGATTCCTCTTTTTTTTTGAAAGAAATAAATAAAGAAAGACATTTATTCACTGCACGAGGGACATTAACATGATATTACATAAGAATCAGAAACAACAAAAACAAAATGACACAATGAAATTAATGAAAAAGGGGGTAAGACGTGTGTGTCCTCGCGCGAAAAAAGAGATAAGACGTCAGCATTGTGCTAAGACGCTAGACAAGCATCTGCAACGCTGATTTTCAGCCAGCACCGTGTGACTCACGCGAACGCCATACAGATACATTATACAATTTACATAGATATTATATTTATAACTTGATAATTAAATACATAGATAAACAATATGTGGGATTAATATTAAAGGAATAAACACCACATTTTAGTATTGTACATTTATACATATAACGTTATATAATAATTTACATTATGTACAAAGGCGAGTGCATGTATTTACAAATTAAGACATTGGCGAGAAAGCGCGTGCTTTCTGAAGCTGCGTCAGATGTGCACTGATCTCAGATCTGTCTTAGTTCTGATTCTTCTAAATAAAGAAATCAAAAATCAAAAAGTCCGTTAAAGGAGGTCGCTACATCTATAACATTTATAATATATAATAATATACTATTTTTATAATATACTAGCTGGTGCTCGCGACTTCGTCCGCGTTGAAAAAGAACAAAGTGGCTCATCCTGTGTCCCGTACGTCTAAATGTTTATCTACCAAGTTTCGTGAAATCAGTTAATTCGTTTAAGAGTTATGGAGGAACATAAGTACGTACATACATACCTATACTTACAGATTTATTATTAGTATTGATTGACTAGCTGGTGCTCGCGACTTCGTCCGCTTAGAAAAGTATAAAACGCCATCTACCGTATTTTGGATGATGGCGCTATCTCCCGGGCCAAGCCGCAAGTTTTTAATTTTATTTTAGATTTCCGGTAGGAATGAAGCATTTTCCCGCGGTAAAAAGTAGCCTATGTTCATCAGGGATAATGTCGGCTTCTAATGGTAAAAGAATTTTTCAAATCGGTCCAGTAGTTTCGGAGCCTATTCTATACAAACAAACAAACAATCAAATCTTTCCTCTTTATAATATTAGTATGTCCCAATTTACAGAAAATATAAAAAAATATATAGAAAATGTCTTATTAATTATTAAATATGATATCTCAAATAATACAAAGAACGTCCCGAAAAATAGTCTGAAATTGTAAGTGGTAATAAAAAGTGGCTTCGTACGACTAAATTTGCTTGAAACAAATTATGTATAATTTAAAAAATATTCCCGCAGCGAAAATGAGAAAAAATTTCAAACTGTAGAGAACGGGAGCGTAAAGTCGTAATATTAAAATGTTACGTTCATTAAGGCGTGAAAAATGAAGTACACTGAAAAATATTACTTGCCGAGATATAAACTCGTAGGTAAAATCTTTACAAGTAAATTAATATCTATTACTCTCTTTTTGAGGTGTTAAACCAACCCCTACTTCGCCTTGGAGTGGGTCGCTAAAAACAGCTGCCATAACAACGGCTAACTTCCACTTTAAATGTGACTGGCGGTTCTCGTTGGCGAGTTAGTTCTCCTCGCTTTACTCGCAAAGATAGATATGATCAAACCTTGAAGCGGATTGCATATTGTGTAGTAATGAACAAACCAACACAACATTTTTATGTATATTGGGACACCCGGTATATTATATAATATATGGATTAAGGGCCTCTTTCACCAACTACAAGTAAACTGGTGATTAGTTACTTTTAGAAATAATTTTATATTTTATTGAATAATGCACTCGGTTTACTGCATCCTTCGACAATCGATAGACGATTTTTTTTATTATTTTCTTTTCAATGTTTGGGACTTTTACCGTACAAACAAAGGCATATCAGCTCCATTATCCCCGGTTACCGGTGACTAAACCGGTGAATGACGGTTAGCCTACTCGTACTTGACAGATGGTGAAGGAGACCCTAAGTGAAATAGAATCACCTCATAGCGCAACTGGTGCCGTCTTCGTCGTCTTCTCGTTTGCGCTTCCTTCGCATGTACAGGTAGACGGCCAACGCGAATACCACTGCAGCTGCGCCACAACTCAACACCACGATCAACACTATATCACGCTTTTTCATTGTCACCTGTAACAAAATACAAATAGAGTTGTCAATTGCTTGTAAGGGTTATTGAAAAGGGAGGTTACGTCAAGATTGAAGACGTGAGTGGATGAAGTTACTAGATTAGCAGTTTACGGCAGCGACGCGTTGCCTCTTCGAAGATGCCTGCAGGCATATCTGACGTCAGTTGTCTGCTTGACATTTAGGGAGCGTGACGAGTCCGTTAAAGTTAATTAATTAATTAAAGTTAATTAATTAATTAAAGTTAAGTAATAAATTAAAGTTAATTAATAAATTAAAGTTAATTAATAAATTAAAGTTAATTAATTAGCGTTAATTAGTAGATGAAACGAGACAAATATAGTTTACTTTGGCATAAAAAAATATATAAAGCTCCTTTTTCATGACAGACAAAACCCAAATAGAAGAAAAAAAAATCATAGAAATAGAAGAAATCGCTGCCAATACTGTACTCAAATATTTTATATTCACTTCCGAGCGCACTTGGCACAACAATTTAGTGATACGTCTGACAAAAGGTATACTACGTTCAAATATCTACATCACACGTAAAACTTGAACGTACTCTCACATTTTGTTATTTCTCAAACTCACATAGATGTAGAGTTATTTGGCTGGAAGTGTTCAATTCAATCAATGTAAATTTAACTTAAAAAACAATCAATAATGCAAGAATACAAACAACTTAGTTATTTACTTGTACTCATTGCGGTTGAGACGGTTTATGGTAAACTTGCTGTTGCACGCGACTTCGCACGCGTAACTCTGTAAATGACATACTAAAACCTTCCTCGAGAATCACTCTATCCATTGGTGAAAACAGCATGAAAATCGGAGCAGTAGTTTTTGAGTTTATCGCGAACAGACAGACAGACTGACGCAGCGGAAGACTTTCTTTTATAATACTAACTGCTGCCTGTGACTTTGCCCCCGCATAACTTTGTAAATTATAATAATATACTAAAACCTTCCTCGAAAACCACTCTATCCGTTGGTGAAAACAGCATGAAAATCGGAGCAGTAGTTTTTGAGTTTATCGCGAACAGACAGACAGACGCGGCGGAAGACTTTCTTTTATAATAATATGTAGTGATTATGACTCTAAAGCCGGCGACGACGCGCAGCAGAGATGTGAGTGGAAGCGTTCGTAAGCATCTCCGCTCTAGTTCGTACTTGTCTACGTTCTAGTCCGTACGCCTCTACGCTTTAGACCATACGCTTCTCCACTCTAGTCCGTACACATCTCCGCTCTAATCTGTACGCCTCTACACTTTAGACCATACGCTTCTCCGCTCTAGTCCGTACGCATCTTCGCTCTAGTCCGTGAGCCTCCCCACTCTAAATAGTCCGTACGCATCTCCGCTCTAGTCCGTACGCAACTCCGCTCTAGTCCGTGAGCCTCCCCGCTCTATATAGTGCATACGCATCTCCGCTCTAGTCCGTACGCAACTCCGCTCTAGTCCGTGAGCCTCCCCGCTCTATATAGTGCATACGCATCTCCGCTCTAGTCCGTACGCAACTACGCTCTAGTCCGAACAGATCCCCGCTTCAGTGGAGTAAGCCTAACCCCTTACAATGCTTTAGACAATCTTTTCTAGAAACAAACTTTAATTCTAGGAGATTTCGCGAACAATTTGGCGACTGCCCAAAATTCCTGTCCATTGTGCTGTTCTACAAGTTTATTTATGCATTTAATAAACCTTGCTGCTTCACGTTAAGGTTTAATATAATGTTGTAGAAACACCGGATTATATTTTTTTTGTTTCGTCTCAGTTACTGTGGATTTTTAACTCGAATTTTTAATAAAGTTTAGTGGTTTTTCTGTGTCGCGGTATGCCACTAGGCGCACAGAGAGGTCTCATTTCAATTTGAATAATGTAATTAAAAATTATATTTTAAAAAGTTTCATGTCATGAACAGTCTGCTTTGGAGGCACATAGTAACAAAGCCGCCGTAATATTTTGGATACTACTTATTAAGTTTTTTGTTTTTAACATTATTTAGTGCTTTTTTTAAGCTTACCACTCACAATCCTACATTGGCAATATAAACATTTCATCTACACGCACACAAATGCAATTAAATTACGCCTCGGTTTATCAAAAAAATTATTTGTGAAAATTCGTAGTAAAATATATATGGTGTAAAAATCAGTCTTCAAAAAATAAATAGCATGACGATAGAATTACATTTCACAGGTTAAACATAACTTTTTAACAAAAATTAACAAAACATACTAAGACCCTGTTTCACCAACGTCAAGTAAAGTGTTGATTAGTAACTTTTACAAATCATTTTCTGTTTTATTGAATTATGCACTCGGTTTAGTGCATCCATCGATAGTCGATTTTTTATCATTATTTTCTATTCAATGTTTGGGACTTTTACCGTACAAACAAAGGTATGCCAGCTCCATTATCCCCAGTTACCGGTGACTTTAAATGACAGTTTGGCCTACTTGACGTTTGTGAAACAGGCGCTTAATACCATAAAATTTTAGTCTCTTGTTTTTATTTGAACAACACGTCGGAAATATCTCGGCCTTTCGCAACAATATATGTATTTCAACTTTGCTTTGTATATATGTAAAATGTATAATAATGGACATGACTATTCTAATCTAATACTAATTCTATAAAGAGAAAAGATTTGTATGTTTGTAATTAATAAACTCAAAAACTAGTGAAGCGATTTAAAAAAATTAATATTCTACCCAGGCAACACATAGGCCAGATAACAGTATGTAATTCACAAATTATTCAGTTTAAAGCTTTGTTATGAGGGTATTAGAGCTGACAAGATAGGCAAATGCTGTATTGAATTGTAACGGATCAATCCTTGTGATTGAAATTAAAGTAACATAATTATATAATTTTCTGTGTACTTTATTTTGATGCGTCACTAAAACTCGACAAAAGAATTGTATGGAAAAAATAGGTAAACATCTATTCAAAGCGGTGTCCTTTGAAGTCATGTGTGAATCAAGAAAAGATTGCGTTCTCACGTAAAATTTAAAAACAAAATTACAAAAAAAATATTTTGTTTACATTTGTATCAATAGAGTGGCCGGAAGCCACTAGAAGAAGGTATAAGTTAGCTTTGTTTGAGCAATCGATGCGTTTTGTGTAAAAGCCGCCGTGTTGTTTTTGCATTGTCTAATATGGTAATGTGCGAATACTGTCGGCTTTTACAAAGGAATATTTCGGTTAACACAGGTAGAAATTTCGACGGTATAAAAAAAAATGTGACGATTTCTTTGTGTCCTTTGTTTGTTATTATGGGAAAACTTTGAAGAAAAGAAGGGTGGCGATAGCTTAAATAGGGTCGACGACGGGAGTACGGGGCATTTTGTTTTGATAGTTGCTGGAGTAAGACGTAATTGATTTTAGTTTATTTTCGCGCTGCGTTGAGATTTCCGCAGACAATTCGAGTTTATTAGATTCTTATAAGAGATTCTCAAGTGTAACTATCTAGTGCGTCGATTGGCAACAAACTTCAGAACTTGAAGGTGTAGCGGTAAGATAGCAGTGATAAGGTAAGTAAGCATGATTTTTCACAGGTCCAGATTTTTATTTTGAGTTTATATGTGCATTATTTTATTTTGTGTGTTTTTTCAGCAATTTGGGGTTCGAATTTATTTTATTTAAATGTGCATTATTTTATTTTGTGTGTTTTTTACAGCTATTTGGGGTTTGAATTTCTTTTATTTTAAATGTGCATTATTTTATTTTGTGTGTTTTCCACAGCAATTTGGGTTTTGAATTTCTTTTATTTTACATGTGCATTATTGTGTTTTGTTTGTGTGTGTGTGTTTTTTACAGCAATTTAGATTTTGAATTTCTTTTATATTTTTCTTGTGCATTGTTTTGTATTGCGTGCGGAATTTAGACAATTTAGGTTCAATTGACTAAATTAATTAAATAATCAAAGAACTAGATTTTATCACATTCAATAACGTTTCTCTATGATTTCAATAACTTATTTAATTTTATTAATTCACATAGTTATTTTTTAATTTCGAATTTATTTTATTTTATATTTAGCTTGTGCATTATTTTGAGTCGCGTGGGGATTTTAGGCAATTTAGGTTCATTTAACTGAATTAATTAAATAATAAAAAGATTATATTTTATTTCACTCAATAACGTTTCATTATGATTTCAATAATTTATTTAATTAAAATCTTTTGCTTAATTACTATAGAGCTTGGTAGAGTGAATCCAGGTAGTTATTTCTTAATGTCGGATTTATTATATTTTATATTTAATTTGGGCATTATTTTGCGTTGTGTGCGGATTTAAACGACGAATTAGGTTCATTTGACTAAATTAATTAAATAATTAAACTATTAACTTTATAGCGGAGGGTTATTTGTGTTACATGTTTAATTAGATCAAATTAGGTAATATAGTGAGGACTTAGACATTGGTTTCATAGTATCGTGTTGTTAGGGAACACAGGTTATAATTTGAAATAGGAATTAATTACATTGATGTTTATTAATGTTTAATTTTGAAAGGTTAGATATTTATATAAATCATAAATTTTAAATTGGGTATTGCTGTTAGAATATACTATGATAACTATTTGAAATAAGTATGGATCATTACTCAATGTATGAGAAACAACATCTATGTAAATAGAGAAGGTATAGGTATAGGGAGTAAATGCAAATATAAAATAACATAGTTATGAATGCAAGGCGTGTGAGAGATGATTGTGACTTTAAGTATTTATTTATATCATTTCAACACAAGCAATATTTAGAAGTGGTTGAAAGCCTTCAAAAATAGTGTGAAAATCTAATAGTGTGTAGTGTCCTATGTTCTGCTTTAGTGGTATTTGTTCATTGTAGAGATTTTTTCTCAAATCGAACACAATTTCATTTACATATATTTTAAATTGTAATATAATTTAATAGACTAATGTTTAATAATTAGTTATATGATTTTCAAATATTAGACAACTAGCCATTATAAATGAATAAAACACCATGGCTTTTGTCTCCTCTTAAAGAACCATTAA
Organism: Synanthedon vespiformis; assembly: GCA_918317495.1. Lineage (NCBI taxonomy): Eukaryota > Metazoa > Arthropoda > Insecta > Lepidoptera > Sesiidae > Synanthedon > Synanthedon vespiformis. The sequence continues at coordinate 2,674,073 of OU906973.1, forward strand.
ACTTTGCAGTAACTGATAATATCCACTGAATATTTATTGTTTACTTATTAAAGTTATATATTACAATAATAATTTGATTCCCTAATATTAAATATTATTCGTAGTCTGATTATAATTCAACAGTTTGCATATTTAAAATAATTAAAATAGCGTCTTTTGAGGGATTGTGCCTGGGATGTGCTAGGTGAGCTACAGGTAGATATTTACCCGTAAATATCTATCTCTTTACCGCTGTATTTACATGAGATATAATTCTTCTAGCTTCTCAGCGTACACAAGTGGTCCAGAGAATGACCGAAAGGCTGTTCTACTGTCCCACGGAAGCTTTAAGTCTTCTCTAGTATTTATATGTGTGTAGAAACCTCACAAGTACAGACTTGATGCTGTTTCTTAAAGGTCGTTCATCTATTTTTGAAATCCAGTTACTTATATAGATATCTGTGCCTAGGATGTGCTAGGTGAGCTACAGGTAGATATTTACCCGTAAATGTCTATCTCTTTGCCGCTGTATTTACATGAGATATAATTCTTCTAGCTTCTCAGCGTACACAAGTGGTCCAGAGAATGACTGAAAGGCTGTTCTACTGTCCCACGGAAGCTTTAAGTCTTCTCTAGTATTTATATGTGTGTAAAAACCTCACAAGTACAGACTTGATGCAGTTTCTTAAAGGTCGTTCATTTATTATTGAAATTTATTTACTTATATAGATATCTGTGCCTAGGCTGTGCTAGGTGAGTTACAGGTAGATATTTATCCGTAAATATCTATCTCTTTGCCGCTGTATTTACATGAGATATAATTCTTCTGGCCTCCCAGCGTACACAAGTGGTTCTGGATTCTGATCCCTATCATTATCACAGCCCCACGGAAGCCTTAAGTTTTCTCTAGTATTTATATGTGTGTAGAGACCTCACAAGTACAGACTTGTTGCAGTTTCCTAAACCAACATTGCAGCAAACATGCTAAATGATACATCTTTATTGTACATATTCATTTTAAACTGTTCATGAATAATACCAGCAAACTTAAATGGGCTGTAGCTCAACTAATTTATTTATAAAAATATTATTATATAATTTATACACTGGCGACATTGGATTGCCTTGTTCCAGCTATCATCTACAATGCAAGACTGTTCTAATCAGACAGCCTTATTATTTACTAAAACCAACATACCTGCCAAGCGTAGTGCTTGCAGATCTATGAAACCTTCCTACTGTGAGTTTACTCACCAAACCACTCCAATCTCTATATTGAATTGGAATTATCATGATTATTTGATTACTTCACATGGAGAAGCTCGTGGTCAGCTAACACGACCATCTGGTGGTCCCCACCCAACGAATTTATATTACTGAATTAAAATATCGTCCTTTCGAGTGACTGGAAACAGGCAGTGCTTCGAACATACGTATTCTTCTTCGGCTGAAGTGACTTAATAAGTATGGCGTAATTCGGGAGGTAGTACCAACAGAATTGGGGCACTTTGGATTAGATGTTGATTTACTGACGATCTTACGCGGAAGGAGCCGCGAGGGGAGGTGAACAACAGTCGAGGCCATTGTAGTCCCGTACTACTAACCGTAGCACTACAGAGCGCTTGCAAGCAATCTAAATACATGACCTGCTACAGATCATTCAAAGCGACAACCATGTTCCTGCAACCTTAACATCATGATGATGGTGTTAATTGACCTAGAGATACTCTCTGGTAAATATTGAAATACAACTATATGGGATTGGAGGATTCCTTATATCCTACCATTTATCGTCTAAGTGACGCAACTATAACCTTTCCTGTCGAACGGAGAAAGAATACTGTGGATGACTTTCACGGCTCGGGGCGAATGGTTGGGGCTCGCGAGTATCCTTAACCCTTTCGTTAAAGAATGGGTTCCTACTTAAATTCCTTTAGCCTGATGGCTTAAAGATTCACTAGTCAATATAGTGAAACCTATCTAACCCTACTTTATATAATCCCTTATCATTAACTGATTTAATATTTATATAAATCTCAGTAGTTTATTAGCATTTAGAAGATCCATGCTAGAGTATTAAATTCATTAAATTCTTTAAATTCATTAAATTCATCTATTAAATTCTTTCAACAGTTTAGCACAAAGTATTACGTACCTCTACAAAGAATCAAAGGGTACTATTGAACGTAGCGTGGGGCCCTGCCGCTATTAGACGATCACAATGCCAATAAAATACATCTTAAATTGTATTAAGAAAATTAGTAAATATTCTTATAAGTAACTATTATAAGTATGCAAGTATGTGTGTGAAGAAAGGAAGGTGTTTCAGGAAAGCTATGTAGACTTCAGCGTAGAGCTGTGTTACGTAGCGCTGTAGTCCGGAAAGATTGGGCGTAGAGGGTGGAGCACCCCACGTAGTAGTCGTAGACACGCATCTTTCATTCTTCACAATTTTCCATTTTCATTTTCATGCATCTTCCATTTGACCAATTAGGTTCATTTCAAAGCAATAATATATAAAAGGGGGGGGTCGTTACAATTTGGTGCCGTGACCAGGATTTCAAGAACTATGGTCGTACGGCTTATTATTTTAATATGTAGGCTAAACATGCCTACAATTTGTTGTCCGTGAAATGGATAGAGGTTTGAAAACGTAATCGATTGTGCTTAATTGTTCTTTAAATATCTACAAGCTAGCAGATCTACAAGTATGTTCACCGTTTTTCTACAATATGGGGGCGAGATATTTTATATTAATTTAGTTAGATTTAAAGAGTAAAACTTAAGATGAATGGTTAGATAGGTTATAGTAAATATAATATATCAAATTAGTTTAAAATCGCCTACACTAGTTTAAAGACGCTTAACAAAACTCTCTAATGTTAGTAAGTAAAGTTAATCTAGGTAAAACCTTAGTAGATTGTTAAATTTTGTAGAAGTAATTTATAGTTCTTATGTTATATGGCTCTAGGTACTAGGGAAATTACTACTTATTTAAATCCATTGCGACTGCACTTTATTTGTAATATCTTTTGTTCGAAGTTGTTATATCTTGTGGTTCAATAAATTAGTAAGTTAGGATCTTGGGGGCGTGCCTAATTAGGATTTACGAAGTTGACCGCAGGTGTTTGATAGGTGACGTTTGGTAGTATTGAAGCTTTACAAATATAGTATAATAAATTCAGTTAATCAAAACGATATCGTAAAAGATTACGTCATTAATAAGAAATTTTAGAAAATTATAGACGTTTAATTTAAATATGTAACACTACTTGACAAGGTTATTGAATAACATCTTAAGATTTATTACATTGAAGAGGAGGAGACTTGGTAATGACCAACGATGTAAATAATTAGATTACAAATTTATTGTTTAGTTAGATCTTTTGGTTTGGTTTATTCCAGGGTATTACGCAAGCTAATAAGCTAATTTTGTCAGGTAGTTAAAATTTAAATACCAACGAAATGCCGAAAGTACAGAAGAAAACTAATACTACCAAATCAACAAGAAGAAACGAAAGTCAAAAGGGAGTGAAGAAGAGCAGTGAGACGAATGGGAGCTCGGTTAATGGCCATGAATTTTATCAAGCAAAGACTAGAGCCCTTCGACGGGAGATTGCGACCCTGACCATGAGATTAAACCAATTGAAGGAAAGCCAACCGGAGACGTCACAAGGAAGTGCTGCAGGGGGTTTGAGCATTATGCCTCCTCTAAGTTCCGAATATACTAATAGAATGCAGGGCGGAATAGGAGGAGAAAATTTAAATTATATTATACAAAACGCCAACATAGACCGTCCTAAGTATCCAGGGAAAAATAGGTGTCATCCGATTGCCTTCGTGGAGGACCTCAAGGCATACTTGAAAAGGACGCCGTCCGCGAGCAGCGTAGTGGATTCCATCATTGATTGCTTGGAGGGAGAAGCCCGCGATTGGGCTCGTCTATATAAAGAAAGATGGACGGGACTTGAAGATTTCAGTCGAGATTTTTTGAGTGCATATTGGGGAGAAGCTGAACAAAGCCTATTAAGACGGAAAATTGTTCAGGGCACTTGGAATAAAACGGAGTGTCCCACGATGCTCGGATACTTCATTTCATTGGCTGGGAAGGCGAAAATGCTCACTTACCCCATCCCGGAAAGGCAGCTAGTAAGTGACATTATATGTCACTTTCCACAGGCGGTTCAATATGCTTGGGTCGTCAGTAATTTTCACACAATATTAGATGCGACGGAGTTTCTACGCAAATTGGATAATGTTAACAAACATGATTATCCCACCTTCCGTGGGTACAATGGCGCCAAGCCTAACTATCAAAACAGAAGAAACGAGTATTCAAGGATTCAATATCAAAGTGCTGCAAAACCTAGGGACGCTAATGTGATTGACATAAGTGAACCAACCAGTGTAAATAATTCTAATGTTGATATTAATACTGAGAGTGCTAATTTAAACTAATAGGTACTGGTGATTATAATCCCGCCTCATCAGTTGTTTTAGGGATGCAAAAATTACCTGTTTTAAATATAATGTTAAAAATGGGCTGGAAGCCGGGTCAAACATTAGGTAAAACGGGGAATCAAGGTTTGAGAAGGCCGTTACAAGTAAGGTTATCGCTAGGCAAAGCTGGGTTTGGGTTCGAGCTAAGTAAACGCAATAAGAGTATTGAAAGTATCGCCTTAGAAATTACAGAAATTTTAAAACATCGTACTCATACGTTACAGAATAAATTAGTAACACTTAACAATGAGGTAACGGCATCTCTATTTGAGGAAGAGGACCACTGGGAAGACGATCGGATTATTCACAAGTCAGAAATAATTATAGGACTATTTGAAAAACAAGTAAAATGCCTCATTGATACCGGTAGTGACATTACATGCATATCTGAATCCTATTGGAATTCCTTATCTAACGACATAAAGCAGAGTACGCCACTTTTACCCGTCAAAGCAATCCAGGTTCGAGGGGCAGTTGGCCAAAAAAGTACCAAAATACAACAAATGGTGCTATTACCGCTTAAAATAGGACATATTATTATAGACACTTGTTTCTTAATTGTACCAAACTTAGTTCAGTCAATAATTTTAGGATTTGATTGGCTTAAGGCTAATCAAGTAATTATTCGTCTTAGTGAGCCGCGCATAGGGTTATTAATTTTCAAGGATGGCTGCGAACTTTACCTGCCCTTTTATAAACAGATAAACGAAGATTTAGCGGTATCAGAACTAGGTGTCGTAAATACTATAAGTGATAGGATTGATGGAGTAAAAACAGGCCTAAATCTGGATACAAACCAGATGATAGGGTTAAAACAGACGTTACATAAGTGTAAAGGAGTTTTCAGATCAGGCTTAGGTAGGGCCAATTGCTATGAACACGTGATTGAGATGACTAATCATGTGCCATTTATTAAAAGATCTTATCCTATACCTTATGCATATAGGGATAAAGTGGAGAATAAACTTGAAGAAATGGAGACATTAGGAGTAATATCACGCGCGTCAACTCCGTATTGTAGTCCTCTTACTTTTACACTTAAATCGGACGGAACTATCAGAATCTTATTAGATGCACGTGAAGTAAATAAATTCATGTTAGCTGAGTCAGAGGCACCTCCGATACAAGCCGATGTTTTAAAAGCCTTCCATGGAGTTAGTTACATAAGTATTATTGATTTAAATAATGCTTATTTTCAAATACCGATTTCTGAAAATAGTAAAAAATGTACCGGATTCACGTTTAACGGAAAGTCTTACGTCTACAATGTTCTTCCACAGGGACTTAAAACATCCGTCGGTAGCTTTAGCAGAGCTATGGATATTATTTTGGGACCAGAGGTTAGACAATTTTGTGTAAATTACTTAGACGATTTAGCTATATTTACGGCTGGAAGCCTAGAAGACCATTTGAAACACATTGAGGAGGTTCTTCGTAGATTAGAATCGGCTGGACTTACATGTAATTTGCAGAAATGCAAATTTATTTGCAAAGAGGTAAAGATGTTAGGGCACATAGTAACTACAGAGGGGATTAAGACCGACCCTGAGAAAATACAAGCAATCAGAGATTTTCCAGAGCCTAAGAAGGTTAAACATTTGAGGGCATTTTTAGGGTTATGTAATTATTACAGACGATTTATCCCGGGATATAGTCTTATCTCACAACCGCTGTGTAAATTATTAAAAGCCGGTTCTTATTGGAAATGGACAGCGGAAGCTCAACATGCTTTTGATCAAGTGAAATCCGCTTTCATAAACACTATAATGTTACACCACCCCAATGTTAGAGTTCCCTATTATTTACAAACAGATAGCTCGGGAATAGGTATAGCGGGGGTCCTCTACCAATATAACGAAGAAGGGGATATGAGAATCCTTAGTTACTGTAGTAGATCGCTAAAAGGGGCGGAATTAAGATGGACTGTTACAGAACAGGAGTTTTGGGCTGTAATTTACTGCCTTAGGAAGTTTGAAACCTATCTAAGGGGATCTAAAGTTATAATCCGAACAGATCATAAAGCATTGACATTTGTAAAATCTTGGAAGTTATATAACAGTCGCATTATCCGGTGGACTTTGTACCTTGAGCAGTTTAACTACTCTGTCGAACATGTAAAGGGTCGAGACAATGTAGTGGTTGACATATTATCTAGATTTCCTAGCGACCGAATTGGGTTACAAGAGGATAAGTTAGTTTGTCCAGAAATTCATTATATGGGAGTTAGAGAAAACAAATGTTTAACAAACCGATTAAAGGATATATTGAAATATCAATCTGAAGACAAAGAGATTAAAGAACTAATAAATTTTATGAGGGACCCTACTTATACCTTTATTAGTAAGAGCTTGGTTAGGATAGCTCAACGATGTCATGTGATTGAAAAGATAATACATGTCAAAATAGGTGAAAAGGATGAATTTATGGCAATTTATTTGCCTATGTCCCTTAGGGAAGACTTGTGTAGGCAGGTGCACGAGGAAATGGGACACCAAGGGGCTTATAAGGTCATAAAATATATACGGGAGCGTTATTATTGGGTAGGAATGACTAGAGATGTGAAGAGAACTTTAAAAAGGTGTCACTTATGTCAGTTATCAAAAAGCAACAATGTAAAATATGTAGGGGAATGTAGGTCCATAGTTACTAATGATATAGGAGATCTTGTTATGGCAGACTTGTATGGGCCGTTACCCAAAGGAAAATTCGCCTCAGCTTATATTTTAGTTATACAGGATTCGTTTAGCAAATTTATAAAACTTTATGATCTAAGAAAGGCCAGTTCACGCGCTATAGTATCGAAGTTAAAACAGTTTATAAAAATAATAAAACCAAAGGTAGTTATGACGGATAATGGTAGTCAATTTATAAGTAATGTTTGGCGTGGAGCCTTGAAGGAGTTGAGTATCAAACCCATATATACTACAGTTAGAAACCCGAGACCAAATACTACGGAAAGAGTGAACAGGGAGATTGGTCGCCTATTTAGGACATATTGTCACGGAAATCATAAGGGGTGGATTGCTATCTTAAGTAACATTGAAACATTATATAACAATACCTACCATGAGAGTACTGGCTATACGCCCAATGAGATAGTGATAGGCGAGCGGAATATATTATCAACGGATAAATGCCTATTAAAACCACGAGAAAAGTTAGATTGTAGTATCATACGCAACGAAGTCAGGTTAAACTTAAAGAAATCCAGCGAAAACAGACAAATTAAATTCAATAGATCGCATAGGTTGGCGGAATTCCATGTAGGTGATATAGTGAAGGTTCGTAAATATAATAAATCCGATAAACAACTTAAATTAACAAAAAAAAGTTTGAACTGTTGTACGAAGGACCTTATATAGTTGCTGCCGTTCCACACCCAAACGTTTACACTTTGGCAGATCCAAAAACACAGCATATTAGGGGAAATTTTAACACCATACATTTATCAAAATATTATAATTAAGTTTATTTAATTAAGAGATTTCTTTAAAGATTAATTATGTCTAGGAGAAATAACTTAGTACTCAAGGAATTGATTTTAAAACATCACAAGTGAAATAAGTTGGTAGTGATACTAAATTCTTGAACATCTTACCGTACTGAGAATGTTAAAAATGTTAATAGCGTGTTAATTTAGTATATATATTTTTGTGTGATTAGCATATGTGAAATATAAGGTTTAGTTAATAGTAGCTCTCTTTTTAGAACATAAAAGTGTAAACATAGATAATAAGTGATCATTGTGGATAAATATATATAAAAAAAAAAAAAACTTTGGTTGGCTAGGGAGTTCAGCACGAGTACACCTATCTACTGCTTATGGAGAACTTGAACTTGAAGAATTTGAGCTTCAACTTGAACTTTGCTTTGTATTAATTTTATTATTAATTTCTTGGTTTACTTCCATATGTAGTAAGTAATGGGTTTAGTCGTTGGGGTGTAGGGAGGCTGGACCACAATTTTAATGTTTGTTAGTTGTAATACAAAATTTGAATGAGAAAAATATTAGGAAAATATCTTGAATTATATTATATAGTTGTACAAGGCAGTTTAAATTTTTGGTTACATCTCAAAATCAATAGTTAATGTTGTAAATTTTAAGTCGTTCGTTAAACTCTTAAAATTTAGGGGGCGATTGTAACGGATCAATCCTTGTGATTGAAATTAAAGTAACATAATTATATAATTTTCTGTGTACTTTATTTTGATGCGTCACTAAAACTCGACAAAAGAATTGTATGGAAAAAATAGGTAAACATCTATTCAAAGCGGTGTCCTTTGAAGTCATGTGTGAATCAAGAAAAGATTGCGTTCTCACGTAAAATTTAAAAACAAAATTACAAAAAAAATATTTTGTTTACATTTGTATCAATAGAGTGGCCGGAAGCCACTAGAAGAAGGTATAAGTTAGCTTTGTTTGAGCAATCGATGCGTTTTGTGTAAAAGCCGCCGTGTTGTTTTTGCATTGTCTAATATGGTAATGTGCGAATACTGTCGGCTTTTACAAAGGAATATTTCGGTTAACACAGGTAGAAATTTCGACGGTATAAAAAAAAATGTGACGATTTCTTTGTGTCCTTTGTTTGTTATTATGGGAAAACTTTGAAGAAAAGAAGGGTGGCGATAGCTTAAATAGGGTCGACGACGGGAGTACGGGGCATTTTGTTTTGATAGTTGCTGGAGTAAGACGTAATTGATTTTAGTTTATTTTCGCGCTGCGTTGAGATTTCCGCAGACAATTCGAGTTTATTAGATTCTTATAAGAGATTCTCAAGTGTAACTATCTAGTGCGTCGATTGGCAACAAACTTCAGAACTTGAAGGTGTAGCGGTAAGATAGCAGTGATAAGGTAAGTAAGCATGATTTTTCACAGGTCCAGATTTTTATTTTGAGTTTATATGTGCATTATTTTATTTTGTGTGTTTTTTCAGCAATTTGGGGTTCGAATTTATTTTATTTAAATGTGCATTATTTTATTTTGTGTGTTTTTTACAGCTATTTGGGGTTTGAATTTCTTTTATTTTAAATGTGCATTATTTTATTTTGTGTGTTTTCCACAGCAATTTGGGTTTTGAATTTCTTTTATTTTACATGTGCATTATTGTGTTTTGTTTGTGTGTGTGTGTTTTTTACAGCAATTTAGATTTTGAATTTCTTTTATATTTTTCTTGTGCATTGTTTTGTATTGCGTGCGGAATTTAGACAATTTAGGTTCAATTGACTAAATTAATTAAATAATCAAAGAACTAGATTTTATCACATTCAATAACGTTTCTCTATGATTTCAATAACTTATTTAATTTTATTAATTCACATAGTTATTTTTTAATTTCGAATTTATTTTATTTTATATTTAGCTTGTGCATTATTTTGAGTCGCGTGGGGATTTTAGGCAATTTAGGTTCATTTAACTGAATTAATTAAATAATAAAAAGATTATATTTTATTTCACTCAATAACGTTTCATTATGATTTCAATAATTTATTTAATTAAAATCTTTTGCTTAATTACTATAGAGCTTGGTAGAGTGAATCCAGGTAGTTATTTCTTAATGTCGGATTTATTATATTTTATATTTAATTTGGGCATTATTTTGCGTTGTGTGCGGATTTAAACGACGAATTAGGTTCATTTGACTAAATTAATTAAATAATTAAACTATTAACTTTATAGCGGAGGGTTATTTGTGTTACATGTTTAATTAGATCAAATTAGGTAATATAGTGAGGACTTAGACATTGGTTTCATAGTATCGTGTTGTTAGGGAACACAGGTTATAATTTGAAATAGGAATTAATTACATTGATGTTTATTAATGTTTAATTTTGAAAGGTTAGATATTTATATAAATCATAAATTTTAAATTGGGTATTGCTGTTAGAATATACTATGATAACTATTTGAAATAAGTATGGATCATTACTCAATGTATGAGAAACAACATCTATGTAAATAGAGAAGGTATAGGTATAGGGAGTAAATGCAAATATAAAATAACATAGTTATGAATGCAAGGCGTGTGAGAGATGATTGTGACTTTAAGTATTTATTTATATCATTTCAACACAAGCAATATTTAGAAGTGGTTGAAAGCCTTCAAAAATAGTGTGAAAATCTAATAGTGTGTAGTGTCCTATGTTCTGCTTTAGTGGTATTTGTTCATTGTAGAGATTTTTTCTCAAATCGAACACAATTTCATTTACATATATTTTAAATTGTAATATAATTTAATAGACTAATGTTTAATAATTAGTTATATGATTTTCAAATATTAGACAACTAGCCATTATAAATGAATAAAACACCATGGCTTTTGTCTCCTCTTAAAGAACCATTAAACTTTGCAGTAACTGATAATATCCACTGAATATTTATTGTTTACTTATTAAAGTTATATATTACAATAATAATTTGATTCCCTAATATTAAATATTATTCGTAGTCTGATTATAATTCAACAGTTTGCATATTTAAAATAATTAAAATAGCGTCTTTTGAGGGATTGTGCCTGGGATGTGCTAGGTGAGCTACAGGTAGATATTTACCCGTAAATATCTATCTCTTTACCGCTGTATTTACATGAGATATAATTCTTCTAGCTTCTCAGCGTACACAAGTGGTCCAGAGAATGACCGAAAGGCTGTTCTACTGTCCCACGGAAGCTTTAAGTCTTCTCTAGTATTTATATGTGTGTAGAAACCTCACAAGTACAGACTTGATGCTGTTTCTTAAAGGTCGTTCATCTATTTTTGAAATCCAGTTACTTATATAGATATCTGTGCCTAGGATGTGCTAGGTGAGCTACAGGTAGATATTTACCCGTAAATGTCTATCTCTTTGCCGCTGTATTTACATGAGATATAATTCTTCTAGCTTCTCAGCGTACACAAGTGGTCCAGAGAATGACTGAAAGGCTGTTCTACTGTCCCACGGAAGCTTTAAGTCTTCTCTAGTATTTATATGTGTGTAAAAACCTCACAAGTACAGACTTGATGCAGTTTCTTAAAGGTCGTTCATTTATTATTGAAATTTATTTACTTATATAGATATCTGTGCCTAGGCTGTGCTAGGTGAGTTACAGGTAGATATTTATCCGTAAATATCTATCTCTTTGCCGCTGTATTTACATGAGATATAATTCTTCTGGCCTCCCAGCGTACACAAGTGGTTCTGGATTCTGATCCCTATCATTATCACAGCCCCACGGAAGCCTTAAGTTTTCTCTAGTATTTATATGTGTGTAGAGACCTCACAAGTACAGACTTGTTGCAGTTTCCTAAACCAACATTGCAGCAAACATGCTAAATGATACATCTTTATTGTACATATTCATTTTAAACTGTTCATGAATAATACCAGCAAACTTAAATGGGCTGTAGCTCAACTAATTTATTTATAAAAATATTATTATATAATTTATACACTGGCGACATTGGATTGCCTTGTTCCAGCTATCATCTACAATGCAAGACTGTTCTAATCAGACAGCCTTATTATTTACTAAAACCAACATACCTGCCAAGCGTAGTGCTTGCAGATCTATGAAACCTTCCTACTGTGAGTTTACTCACCAAACCACTCCAATCTCTATATTGAATTGGAATTATCATGATTATTTGATTACTTCACATGGAGAAGCTCGTGGTCAGCTAACACGACCATCTGGTGGTCCCCACCCAACGAATTTATATTACTGAATTAAAATATCGTCCTTTCGAGTGACTGGAAACAGGCAGTGCTTCGAACATACGTATTCTTCTTCGGCTGAAGTGACTTAATAAGTATGGCGTAATTCGGGAGGTAGTACCAACAGAATTGGGGCACTTTGGATTAGATGTTGATTTACTGACGATCTTACGCGGAAGGAGCCGCGAGGGGAGGTGAACAACAGTCGAGGCCATTGTAGTCCCGTACTACTAACCGTAGCACTACAGAGCGCTTGCAAGCAATCTAAATACATGACCTGCTACAGATCATTCAAAGCGACAACCATGTTCCTGCAACCTTAACATCATGATGATGGTGTTAATTGACCTAGAGATACTCTCTGGTAAATATTGAAATACAACTATATGGGATTGGAGGATTCCTTATATCCTACCATTTATCGTCTAAGTGACGCAACTATAACCTTTCCTGTCGAACGGAGAAAGAATACTGTGGATGACTTTCACGGCTCGGGGCGAATGGTTGGGGCTCGCGAGTATCCTTAACCCTTTCGTTAAAGAATGGGTTCCTACTTAAATTCCTTTAGCCTGATGGCTTAAAGATTCACTAGTCAATATAGTGAAACCTATCTAACCCTACTTTATATAATCCCTTATCATTAACTGATTTAATATTTATATAAATCTCAGTAGTTTATTAGCATTTAGAAGATCCATGCTAGAGTATTAAATTCATTAAATTCTTTAAATTCATTAAATTCATCTATTAAATTCTTTCAACAGTTTAGCACAAAGTATTACGTACCTCTACAAAGAATCAAAGGGTACTATTGAACGTAGCGTGGGGCCCTGCCGCTATTAGACGATCACAATGCCAATAAAATACATCTTAAATTGTATTAAGAAAATTAGTAAATATTCTTATAAGTAACTATTATAAGTATGCAAGTATGTGTGTGAAGAAAGGAAGGTGTTTCAGGAAAGCTATGTAGACTTCAGCGTAGAGCTGTTACGTAGCGCTGTAGTCCGGAAAGATTGGGCGTAGAGGGTGGAGCACCCCACGTAGTAGTCGTAGACACGCATCTTTCATTCTTCACAATTTTCCATTTTCATTTTCATGCATCTTCCATTTGACCAATTAGGTTCATTTCAAAGCAATAATATATAAAAGGGGGGGGTCGTTACAGAATGATTTTTAGGCTATTATAACACTATGGGCTATTATGGGCTTCTTGTTGCTTATTCAGCTATTATTCAGCTATTATGTTGCTACTATACAGCTTAAAGCAATTTATTTTGTGCCCAAATTGCTCGAATGCCGGCTGTATAAATGCATTTATTCAAAGAATATTCAGCCATTCTGTGTTGCTTGGGTAAGAGATTAATATAGGCCACATTTTATAAAGTTGAGCGGACGAAGTCGCATGCAACAGCTAGTATAGTAGCAGCTATAAAGAAACACACGTTAACTATTTTTATTGTGACATTATTTATTTATATTATTTACCAAGTTCCATGAAAATAAATTAATTTGTTTAAGAGTTATGGAGGCACATACAGAAAGACTTTTTTCGGCCATAGCGAGCAGTGTTGCATTTTTTCGAAGTGCAAAGATATTGGGTTACACTGAGTCTTCAATAAAGAAATGGGATAGTATTCGGAATATTCTAACTACTTAAGCAATTTAACTTTGAATAACACTGCAAGCAGTCTGTATAGTAATGGTGGTTATATTGTAACCAGTGAATTCGAGGCACGCTAGATGTTCCAAATTGATAGTGTCGGTACAGAGTTGGCAATGTACTAAAATGTTATGTTACAACGCATTTCAGCCAATGTGGTATTTCAGCCAATATGAGTTGAGTATATTCCATTTTATAAGCCAGTCTTATTTCGTTAAAGATTTTGTCAATCTCAAAAAAAAAAAAAATCGCCTTTTGTATTCGTTTTAATGCAAGCTAAGTTAGCCTTTAACTGGAGTCAATAAAAGTATAAAAAATGTTATTAAAAATCATAATTATACTTGTATTATTTAGATCATTAACTGGCTGTTACCCGCGACTTCGTTCGCGTTCAAAATGTTATATAAAGGGTGTTTTTTTAAGAGCTTGAGAACTTTAAATAATGATACAAGACAGAAATATTAATGGAATGAATTTTTTATTATTATAATCTGGTAGATAATTTCATGGCGATTATTGTTTAAATCAGTCCAATTAGTCCATAGTACGATCAGTCCCATTTTTCACTAATTTTTCCAATAAATCTGGCCGTATGGCGTCAATGGTGGCTTGAATATTGGCTTCCAATGCTTCAAGAGTTGCTGGTTTGTAGGCATAAATTAAATGACTTAACATAGCCCCATAAAAAGTAATCAACTGGCGTTAAGTCTCACGAAAGAGGGGGCCAGTTAACAGGACCACTTGTGGAAATAAAGTTGTCTGTAAATTAATTTTGCAATAAATTGATGGTTAGGCGCTCTGTATGGCTAGTTGCGCCGTCTTGTTGGAACCAAATGTCGTCGATGTTTAGCTCATTAATTTTGGGAAACAAAAAATCAGCCAGCATGGCTCGATAGCGATCGCCATTCACTGTAACTGCAGCTCGCGAACGCATTTATTGTTTTCAAAGTAAATTCCACAATTTGGAAGCGTTACCTTACTGAACAGAAATTTCAACACAGTTTGACATTCTCAAGAATCAAACCATAGACAACAACCATCGAAACTTCTCATGCAGCTAAAAAAACACCCATTTTATAGCTTAAAGCCTTTCTCGATAAATGGACTATCTAATACAAAAAATATTTTTCAATTCGAACCAGTTGTTCCTGAGAGTAGCGCATTCAACCAAACAAACAAAAAATCTCTTCACCTTAATAATATAAGTATAAATAATAATCTCTATACATCAAGATGAGTAATAATATACTCGTATGAGGCAAGAAATCTGTGATATATTTTTTTAATAATATGCAGACTGTCTCGAATTCCAATAACGTTTACGAGTTTTTAACGAGTCCGAGTGGGAAAGTTGGCTCGCCACCAAGCCGTGGACGTGGCAATTATTTCCTCCTTCTCACATCCGTTTCCGGAACGCAGGGCGGATGTTGTTACGTTGCCGAAACTGTAAACTCAATAGTAGGCACATACCACTTACCACAAGTTTATAGTTAAAGTGGTATAAAATGTACATTGTATAAAGGGCCACATATCAAAATTACACTTTTTACAGGAGAGGTAATCGAAAAATTTTGCCTATTTCTTTTCTTATTAGAAACTAGCTGTTGCCCGCGACTTCGTCCGCGTAGAAAAGTATAAAACGCCATGTACCGTATTTTGGATAGATGGTGCTATCTCCCGGGCCCAGCTAGTATTTACTTTTATTTTAGATTTCCCGTAGGAATGAAGCATTGTCCCGCAATAAAAAGTAGCCTATGTTCATCATGGATAATGTCGGCTTCTAATGGTGAAATAGGTTTTTCAAATAGGTCCAGTAGTTTCGGAGCCTATTCAATACAAACAAACAAATCTTTCCTATTTATAATATTATTAGTATAGATAGAAATTATCAGAGAGTAACATAGGCTACATTTTATAAAATTACGCGTACGAAGTCTGTCTGACTGTGTGAAGGTAGAAAGAGGTAGAAAGGTACCAATAAAGAAATTCAATTGTAAGAACATTGTAGTAATTAGCTTCATTTTGTTCTTGGTACGCAGCCAACCGATTCCGATATAGCAATATGTTTTCTATTTTTATTCCTTTGAAGGCACATTTTCTTTTTCTTTTTGTATATTGAATTGCTTTTTGAAATTTTTTTTTTAATATTTATTACTAGGCTTTTCTATTATGGACATGCCACCTCATTGGGCAAGGTCATATATATCATAACTAAAATAAAATGGGACCCCCTTGGTGGTGCACCCTTTCAAATAAAAAAAAGAATTATCAAAATCGGACCACCCTGTCAAAAGTTATGCGTGATAACTGAGATGAGATGCGGTAAAAAGTAGCCTATGTTCATCACGGATAATGTCAGCTTCTAATGGTAAAATAATTTTTCAAACCGATCCAGTAGTTTCGGAGCCCATTCAATACAAACAAAGAAACAATGAAAGCTTTCCTCTTTATAATATTAGTATAGAAAAGCTAAGTCAGGTACTTTTGAAGATATTGAAGAAGCCGGCCGAAGCCGGGAGCGTGTAGCTAGCTGGTATTTAATAAAGAATACCGCATAATGAATTTAATATGAAAATTAAAAAAGTTAGCGTTCGCGTCGACGATTTGTAACGAACAAAGAAATGAGTGCAGGGCACGGTGTGGCGCGTTGCGGAAGCCGCATCGATCCGTGTGCGTTCACAACGTGTAGCTTACTGGCTCCAGTAGGTACAAGCGCATCTCGTTGATTGTTTATTCTAAATTTGAATTTATGGTCCGTAAGCCAGGCACTAATTTCGTCAATGATTTCCTCCCAGTCGATAATTTGTAAAATGCCCGAGAGAGTTGTATCATGATGCGTTGTGAACGTCAGCTGCGGCTTCGATGGTGGGTTGAGCAGTGTTAGCCCGTTACACTTTCAGAGCATCAGCTTACAAGCGTTCCACCAAGATAAAGCCAGCTGAGTTTTTTATTTATTAACAGTAATACATAAACTATCATGTGATAAATTTTCTATTGGGAGGTAATCACTGAACACGTATTTATTCGTGTGACCTGCTGACGTATAATCCACCATTTTATAGATAGCTGACAATTTTGTTTCTTCAAAATATTAAGCTAACTATAATTTGATGAATTTTTAATCGGGAATAAATGATTAAAATTTTTTTTTATTATGTGCGTGGGTGGCTACCACTCTATTGCTCAACCCACCATCGGAGCCGCAGCTGACGTTCACAACGCTTCATGGTACAACTCTCTCAGTCCTTTTACGAGTTATCGACTGGGAGGAAATTGGTCATGAAAATCTGTCGCTGGCTCACGGACCATTATCTTTAATCTCGAATACAGAATGAAATTGAATAGAGCTAATTGTCAAAGTGTTTTTGAAGTGAAAACTTCTATAGCCGCGTTATACGACTTTGCGTAGGGAAAAATGTATCGGTTCGCGTCAGCAACATACTAAGGGTGCTAATGTCTACGTAGACTAGCTGTCTACGTACGCGATCGCGCCAACATATTGCATATAGCCGATTATAATAATATGTATGTATGTTGGACGCTCAGTTTTAAGTTTTCACTTCTGTCGGCAGTCCTCATGACTGCCTGAGATTGTTTTTTTTTTAGTGGTTTCCACCCAGCGGATACGCCACCCCCACGGGACGTATAAAAAATTCCAATAAAATTGATTTCACTATGAATTAATTACAATTGAACAGTATAACAATTATACAAAAACATTAAATTGACAAATATTATATTGGGGTGTAAAGGCATCCTCCGAAGTAATCTGAGACCTTATTAGCCTTTATTATTTATACTACCTACTAATATTAATATGAAAGTATGTACTACCATCTCTAAAGAGTGTCACTTGTGCTAATAGTAGTACTTCTTGGTTGTAATACTGCAACGCCTGCAACAACAGGATTACTACCGATATGCAATGTTAATTCCATTGACAAAAATCAGGCATCAATCCTACGCAGTTTATCAATTATTTTTTATCTATAGTTATGTTTGTTAACAAGTACATGTTCAACTAATATAGATTGCTGTTTTTATTCTTTTTTAAAGGAAAACACAGATTTATTGTGAGAAGTAGCGACATGCACATTCTACTTGATGTTGATATGCTTAATATCATATTATCTTAAATCACCTTTAAATTAAAGGGCAAAGAAGGTAAAATAAAAATAAAAATTCAACCTGTGATAAAATATACAAGCAATAAAAATTTAATAAAAAAAATTACACCTAAGAAAAGGGGGCTTGGATGAAGTCCGGACAAAAGCCAATTTATTATATTCATATAGTAAATATCCTTCGATGCGGTAGAGGTGCGTGGCAGTACTCGATATGCAGTCACACAACATCAGCATCTACTTTTGTGTCAATATTTACAACCTAAATTAATTAATACTGAAGACATAATTTAGATTGAAGTGCTTTTCACCACAGAATAGCATGAAGGCTTTGCACTATAGCAAAATATGACATTTACCGCATATTTACTGCGCCGAAACTTAACTGCCATGTCAAATTTATATGCACACTTGGTAGGTTTTTATTTATTTTTTATACGCACGAAGTCGCAGGCAGCAGCTAGTATTTCTATGAAAATACATATACATTACGATGAAAACGACCCGGTAGAAATTAGCTTAGCTACTCTCTCAAATAATATAATTTAAATACTAAACGCGAGTCCGCTTGCCCATTTAAACGCTCCTCGATACGGACATAAGTAGATCTACTTCTACATTATTATATAGACTGTGGGTCCGGTCCGGCCTCTTAAAATAAACTCGAGCGATGATCGTTCGATAATCACATATCGGAACCTTTAATTACAAAAATCTTCGATCAGTTTACAGGTTCAATTTTTAAAAAGAGCTAATGCGGAATATAATTCAAAATGCGTCGAATTTTAAAGACCATAGAAGCAGTGGCAGGTTACACTGCGTTTCGCAGTCTGAAAAGACTTTAAAATTATATTACCTAAGTTAATTACCCCTAAGCCCTTTACCACCCCATCCCTCCCTTATCCTTTATCCTGAATCCCTCTATGGTCGGCAGCGCACTTGTAGCACTTATGGCGTTGCTTGTGTTATAGGCGACGGTATTATTATTAATTGTTAATTCTAAACAATAGGGTAGGGTATGAGCAACTTGAGTGCATGGGTGTGTGTGTGGGTGTGTGTGTGTGTGTGTGTGTGTGTGTGTGTGTGTGTGTGTGTGTGTGTGTGTGTGTGTGCGTGTGTGAGTATTATTTACGACGCTGCGCTTGTAAGATATTTTTTAAGTATTGTAATTATGTTGAAGATTACTAAAATATTATTGTTAGTCTGAATAATTAAAGCGATTTGAATCAGATTGAATATAATATGGAGATACGTTTGTAACTTGGGGGAAGTTCCATCAAGAAAATAAGGTACAACTGTTATCATTCCAATGTTATCACTTCATTGTCCTTTGTCTTTATACTCTCAAGGTCTGCCGACATTGTGCGGCTTCTTGCGTTACTTACCTACCAATGCATATAATATACTAGGTGGTGCTCGCGACTTCGTCCGCGTTGAAAAGTATAAAACACCATCTACCGTGGAGCGGATCGCTAAAAATATCACCAAGCAGTTGTCATGTTAGCCGCTTCACCTGATTCTGGATAGATGGCGCTGTCAAGTGTATCCCGGGCCAAGCCTCTAGTATTTACTTTTATTTTAGATTTCCCGTAGGAATGAAGCATTTTCCGCGGTAAAAAGTAGCCTATGTTCATCAGGGATAAAGGATCGTCTGCATTATGGAGAGTGTGCGTCTATTCTGCACGCACGAAACGTTACAGTTCCACCTTCCTTGTACGAACTGCTAGGGAGTGGAACTCATTGCCTGCGTCCGTGTTTCCTCAAAATTACAACCTCGGGGTCTTCAAATCAAGTGTAAATGGGCACTTACTACGTAAGCGTGGTCCACCTTCGACCGCATCTACACCTTACATCCAGTGAGATTGCGGTCAAGCGCTGCCTTGAATTAATAAAAAAAAAAGGATAAAAGAGGGATAAGGAAAAGCACTGTCCTTAAAATTCATATAATCCTTATTACATACATAATAACTCTCTTAGAATTTACCTCAACTTCATGGGAATATCAATCTGAGCAACTTATATTGCTAGCAGAACCGATAATTCTTGAAAGTTTTGTATCCAATATTAAATTCCCAACCACTCAGCTTTGAAAACTTCGTTTTAATTAAATATTAAATTTAGTTTTAGCTATTAATTTGATTTCACTAATAAATAAAATTGGATCTTAAAAACAATTTTAAATTCTTTCAAGCACGTTGGTTAAGACTGCTTTGTATAAGAGGTTTCGCTCGGATAATTTTTTTTATCTGAAAATTATATACACTCTAGCTCGTGCTCGCGACTTCGTCCGCATAGAAAAGTATAAAACGCCATCTACCGTATTTTGGATAGATGGCGCTATCTCCCGGGCCAAACCGCTAGTATTTACTTTTATTTTAGATTTCTCGTAGGAATGAAGCGTTTCCCCACGGTAAAAAGTAGCCTATGTTCATCACGGATAATGTCGGCTTCTAATGGTAAAAGAATTTTTCAAATCGGTCCAGTAGTTTCGGAGCCTATTCTGTACTAACAAACAAATAAGATTGGGATAGTAAAATGAGCTCTGACATCCCTTAAGGTACCTAATACAAGCCAGTTTTCCTCTTTACAAACGTAAAATGATTATTACTCCGCTGTTTTATGTTTAATTTACAAAAATAAGCATGATACCGATTTATCTTGTCGTTAACTAGGTTCGTATGCATACAACCTTTAAAAAAAGTATTGATTTAAAAGATATGATCCTTGAAAAATCCATATTTTAACACAAGTTTTAATGCAACTTTGAGGGTGATTAGGTCAATCCAGTGTACAAAAACTCCAAAATACTTTGCATACAAACATTGATTAGTTATTCAGTAGTTCAAATAACTTTACACGAAATAGATATATGCAGTAGTTTTGTCAAAAAGAGTATATGCCCGAGGTTAGGTGTCTAGGTTAGACAGGCTCCCCAATGACTGCGAAACGCAGTATGTTCTGTCACTACAAAAAATCATTATTGTACTTATAGATTGAGATCCCAGTCGCCCCAGACTTACGTCATTTTAGGAAAGCTGAAATTTTCAGGATCGGTAGTATAACATAAGCTTAGAAAGGAATGGATACTCGCTAAGCTGAAAGCGGGGTCGTTTTATGGGTTGCTTTCCTTGCTCGTTTTCCTTGCACAGCGAAACTTTTAACGAGCCTGGGAAGATGTTTGACCCGTCAGATTTGTCTGGCTCTTTGGAAAATATTTTAAAATATTATACTTAATAATATATATAAAATTCAGCCTTCCTAAAATGACGTAAGTTAGCTTACGTTTTTTTTTTCTACCTTGATACCTGGCAACCCATAAAACGGCCCGCTTTCAGCTTAGCGAGTATTCATTCCTTTTTAAGTTTATGTTATACTTACGATCCTGAAAATTTCAGCTTTCCTAAAATGATGTAAGTTAGCTTACGTTTTTTTTCTACCTTGATACCTGGCAGCCCATAAATTCAAATTCAAATCATTTATTTACAAGTACATGGGTTAATAAACTAGCTCTTATTGGCTTGAATATGATATGCCGCCTCATGCACTGCCACGTCTGGTGTGTAAAAAAAATAATGGACATTTAAATTAATAATATTAATAATAAATATGTCAATTTTAAAATAATTATGATCAATTAATGTTAAAATATTCCTTGATTTTATAAAAACATTGGTCCAGTAGCCATTTGGTCAGTCTTCTCCTAAACAAATTTCCTGGCCCCGCTTTCAGCTTAGCGAGTATCCATTCCTTTTTAAGCTTATGTTATACTACCGATCCTGAAAATTTCAGCTTTCCTAAAATGACGTAAGTCTGGGGCGACTGGGATCTTGGTCCATTACTAAATCATTATTGTAAATGATATTATTAAAAGGTACCATTCAGTTAACAGTTATATTACGTTATAAATCTTGTGGTACGCTACAATGAACACTTTAGTTCGTGTTCCGACATTTCACAGCTGAACGGTCGAATGAAGAACGTCGATCGTCTAGAAAATATGTGCTATTAAATATTCCAAAGACATTTTTAGAACGCGGTCGGTTGTTGTCAACAACTTTTTTCCATCAGTGTGAGTGGAAATTCAATTTCAATTTTAATAAATTTTATCATTTTTTAATGTTTTGACATTGGAAATGCCTTTTCGTTCGCTTCAGTATAGGCCCCAATTTCACGAAAAAGTGCGATTCCCTTCTATCTCGGAGAATTTTATTGTAAAGATATGATATTCAAAAAGGGCTCAAAAGACGCGTATTTACGAGAGCTGTAAGGTGCAAAAAGAATTTTTCGAAAAAGTCAAAAATAAAAAAGTTATGGCCGAAATAGTGAAAAAAATTTGAATTTCTTTCCGAATTTTTGATTTTGGCGCTCGATATTTTGGAAACAAAGAATGATATCAAAAATTTGAGAAAAACTCCTCTGGACAATTTAGTCAGCTACAATTTGAGCCTAAAATAAAGACGATAGGGTTAAGGGTTAGCAGTGTAGCTTAACCTTTTTGAAAGAAGTCAACAAGTCAGAACAACATATAATTTCGAATTCCGTAGATTCATTTCAAATGTGCTCGATAGTCGTGTGAGGCACGAAATCTGTGACTTTTTTTATTGATATATGTATGTATCGGATCAGGAATGGTATAGCAGTATGGCACGTATGGCCTGTGAGCGGTGTGGGCGTTTAAGATGGTCAGATTTTCAGGATTGAGTTTGGGCATAGCCCTTATTATGATTAATAAGATTGTAAACTGTTAAATCTTAATTTATTTACAGACACACTAGATAATGCACAATAAGCGAACAAATAAGATTAGGCAATACAATTTAAAGGATAATAATAATAATTGGGCAGAGTAACGGCCCTTAAAGCGGAATGCCGATAGGCATAGTTACCACCATGGGTTATATCAGCCAATAGAGGCTGTAAGGAAGTAAACCGACTGGTTTGTCGGGAGCATGAGCTCACTGAGTCTAAGCCGAAACTAGACTGAAGATACGGAGCGAAGCTCCGTCCTTTTATAGGCAACTCAGTGTACGCACACATGAACCAACAACCCAGTCCATTGTGCACACTATACAAGCTAAATGTGGGTAGATTACTTTTCACAACTAACCCACTAAATAATAATGCGCGCAACGTGTTTACAAACCAAAGTAGGGTAGATAACATGTTACCCATTAGATAATAAGAACTGCCTAATCACTAGTTAATAACTAGGTTACATAAGCAAAGTATTAATTAACAATCAATAACAGACAATCAATGAGATATAAACTGTAGTAGGCGTATGAGGATAGTCCATGGGACCCATCTCCGACATATGTATATGAATCACTTTTTGGTAGCAAATTGTCTTTGTTTTGTTCACCGCAATATACATATAATGTAAACTCCACACATTTATATGACAGGTACACATACACACATATAAAACCATTGAAACGACACCAAATATTTAGTTCCTACAAATGAACTTTGTTGAATTCCAAAGTGACTTTCATTTTGACGTCGGATCCCCTAATTATACTAATTGGCATGAAACTGTATATACTTTCAGATCTATCCCTGAATTTTAATGAAACGAATTCACTCAATTCCATTCATATTATTATCCTGCCAGTATTTCGTGAGCTCGCCCACCTGAGACGCGAATTGAATAAATTTTTATATATATTTTTTATTTAAATTGACAATTCACATACTTACTTAACAATTCGTCCTCGATCATTTCATCCGAACATATTTTTAGCGTCTGCTATTTATGTCGACTGAAGTTGATTGAAAAGTGCTCTGTGACGTTTCAAAAGAGGTGTTCATTAGTTCAGATTCATTCCGTGGTATAGGTCGTGCAGCGAATAAAGACTTCTCGGCAAATGTAGGCATGATTCTATTTTTAGGTGTTTGAGGGGGCAGAGGAGCGTGAACGTTGTCCTTCGACATCGCACGATGATTTTATGGAAGGAATATCAACACTGCCTGTAATGTTAAGTTAGCGAGGTGAAAAATTACGAAATAAGAAAAAAAATGTCATTTTCCTTAACAATTTTGTGCGCAATTGTACACATGCGCCGATTCCCCCACAAGTGTCGCCTTCAAACCTTAATATAATAATTCACCTATATGATATTAAATTATAAACAAACGCGTTCGCTAAGAGAGGTCGTATGTCCGCATAATCTATACTAAAATTATAAAGAGGAAAGATTTGATTGTTTGTTTGTTTGTATAGAATAGGCTCCGAAACTAATGGACCGATTTGAAAAATTCTTTCACAATTAGAAACCGACATTATCCGTGATGAACATAGGATACTTTTACCGCGGGAAAATGCTTCATTCCTACGGGAAAACGGGTAATAGGACAACGAGTAGTAAGAATTATCCTTCCGTACTTATCTTTTTCACATAACTTCTAAACGGCTGAACCGATTGGGTTGAAATTTTGTATGTGTATTTCCATTGTATGGTTTCACAGACACGAATGTATTATATTTTATAAAGTTACGCGGACGAAGTCGCGAGCACCAGCTAGAGTCTTATATAGTTAGAATTGTAGTTCTGATATATCGGTCGGACGATAAAAGTATTTCAGGGGAACTGTTATTTTAGTCTTTATTTTCGTACTTATAATTTTTGAAAAATATTTTTTTCCTTCAAAAACAGCGGTTTCCTTACGATTTTTTTCTTAAAAAAAAATATTCACATTTAAATTAAATAATTCTATTCTAATATTGCTGTTATATGCTACCATAAAAAGCGCATGTTTTGATCTCAGCAGTCCTTTGTTTAAGTCTTTCAATGCTTAGAATTCATTTTAAAATTGTTGGAAAATATCTCTAGGAAACTGTGAAGGCACGTTACAAGAAGGCGTGAGGAAAAAGTAATCTTACGAGACATATGAGGTCTAATATACGCAGTAAGCTTGCGTAATGGAGTCTAGCTAAGATTACTTTTCTTGGCGTTGAATTATTTATTTTTACTAATAAATAATCTCTCCAGAATAGTACTATTTTTCTTGATGAAATGTATATCGTAATGCCTTTTCTTGAACCCCTGAGACAACGTATTGGAAAACTTAATGGTAACCAGTAGAAAACCACAGTGAAATAACTCTATGCACAAGTTAAGCGTCACCTAGCGTCTACAACTGTGTTGGCTCAGACGTTTTGAAATTTAATAGCGACATTGTGACAAAATATTATTATATTTCCAAAAATACTGCGATACTTTAATTTCTATGGGAATGGAGTATCACACGTTAGCCACCAGTAGCACTACCATGAGTTTATGACGATCGAAATCGCTAGTGAGAGATGAGCGAGAACGTAAAATATTTGTAAGAAAAATTGTACAGCGCCTCTAGCGGTCACTCAAAGAACTAAAACCGGTAACATGAGTTGCATAAGTGAAATACCTGTCGAATGTAGTCGCTAGCGACCATTAGCGACTAACGTTTAACTTGACATTTCTATACAAAATCGGTACCATGAGTTACAAATTTGACTGATGCTCTCGAGAAATACCGTAACGTTAGTAGTTAAATCATTCACTAGCACATTGAAGGGTGAAAGGTTCGTTATCGACAGAAGTAAAGTAACGTAAGATTTCGATAGTAACTCATGGTAGTGCTACAGGTAGCGCTGTTTCATTCCAATACAAATTGACTTTTAACGCGTTTGACGCGTTTGATCGAGTAAAACTCTATTGTGTTTCGGCAAGTGAGTAAGAGTTTACAGAGCCTATATCCCTATCTCCTTTTAATCCTTACTAATATCATAAATGCGAAAGTTTGTATGAATGGATTTCAAATTTCAATGAAACCTTACAATAGTATAGCTTATATGTCAGAATAAGGCATAGGCTATATAAGACATAAAAAAGATAAAAAAAAATAGAAAGATATTTCGTCGTCACAGCGATAACGATGTTCGGCGTTACCACTCACATATTTTTCCTTTTAACGCGGACGAAGCCGCGAGCGAAGTCCTACTTAATCTTACTAATATGGTCAACAGCACTTGTGACGTTGCTAATTTTATTGGCGATTGTAGCCACCTTAAGATGAAACAAGTCGGGGCCCGAACTCATCGGTCTCATGTCTAAAATGCGTCCTGTCTCACACAGCACAAAGCGCGGGAAGAGCACTCGACTGAGATGCACAATCATTCATACCAAAAATTAAATCATGAACAGACCCTTGGGCGTATACTCCTTTTGACAAAACTACTGCTTATATCTATTTCTTGTAAAGTTATTTGAACTGTTGAATAACTAATCAATGTTTATATGTAAAGTGTTTTGGAGTTTTTGTAAACTAGAGTGACCTATTCAATGTCAAAATTGCATTAAAACTTGTGTTAAAATATGGATTTTTCAAGGATCATATTTATTATCTTTTAAATTAATACTTTTTTTTAAAGTTTGTATGCATTCGAACCTAGTTAACGACGAGATGAATCGGTATCATGCTTACTTTTGTAAATAAAACATAAAACAGCGGAGTAATTAGGATTTTACGTTTGTATGGAGGAAAACTGACTTGTATTACCTTAACTGACAACTTTTACATAAAAGGAAAAATAAATAAATTCAACCAGTCTAGGCACTCCTTACAGAAAATTCTTGAAATGTTTTTGAACAAAATGAAAAGTTAAATCCCATAGTCCCTTTGGGAACGCACAAAGGGGCTTTCATAATTAGCAATTTTAATTGTTCCAAAAATGGAGGTATATTTGCTACTTATAGCTTTTACCCTCTGAAAAGGATCTGGTTTGTTTTGAAATATGTAAATGCTTAATTTGTATGTTGCCATGCCAGTGATGACATTATGACGCGGTCTCTAACTATGAGCCTTTTAAGAAAGCTCAACGTCACTCAACGAGCTATAGAGAAGGCTATGGGTTACAAAAACCAGGTTACAACAAGAGATCAAATCAGATATGAGGAGATCAATTAGAAGTAGATACAAATCAATATCAATCAATACTAATATACTAATAATAAATCTGTAGGGGTCGGTCATGGAGAACCTGAGGGGTGTCTCCCTGGTCTGTTACGCAGATGATACGCTGGTAACGGCCAGAGCAGCCTTCCACCGGAGGGCAAAAATCCTTGCCACGGCTGGCGTAGCCCACGTGGTTGTGAGGATGCGGCGGCTGGGCTTGTCGGTGGCCCTCGAGAAGTCCGAGGCGCTGTGTTTCCACGGTCCTCGGAACAGGCCGCCGCTCGATAGCCATCTCGTGGTTGCAGGCGTTTCCATCGATGTTGGGTCGACAATGAGGTATCTTGGCCTCGTCCTCGACAGTCGATGGAAATTTGACAGTCATTTCCGCCAATTGGCGCCGCGACTCATCGGAGCCGCCGCCGCACCTGCGTGGGCCGAATACGGCCAGTCGCCGCCTCTACGCTGGTGCGGTACGGTCCATGGCCTTGTATGGGGCCCCCATCTGGGTTGACCGCCTGACCGCCCGTATTAGGCCACTTTTGCGCCGCGCGCAAAAGGCCATGGCGGTCAGGATTGTGAGAGGGTACCGTACCATCTCTTTTGAGGCGGCGTGTGTATTGGCAGGCACCCCTCCGTGGGAGCTGGATGCCGCAGTGTTGGCGACGGTGTACCGTGAAGTTGCGGACGCGCGATCGCGCGGCTTGGTTATGTCATCAGAGGAGGTCATCAGGTTGATGAGGCACTCCCAGACGATCCTCCTCCAAGAATGGAAGGAAAGGCTGGCGGAGCCTAGCGCGGGCCGCCTGACGATTGAGGCCATTCGTCCCTCTCTAGAGGGATGGCTGGCAAAGCGGCGCGGGGCCCTCACGTTCCGCCTGGTGCAGGTGCTCTCGGGGCATGGTTGCTTCGGGCATTATCTTCACCGGGTGGCCGTGAGAGAGCCGACCGAGGAATGTCACCATTGTGGCTGCGCGGTTGACACTGCGCAGCACACTTTGGCTGAATGCCCCGAATGGGCAGAGCAGCGCGCCGCTCTGTCTCTCGTCGTGGGCGCCGATCTCTCGCTGCCGGCCGTCGTGAAATCGATGGTTGGCAGTGACCTTGCGTGGCAAGCGATGCTCACGTTCTGTGAGCACGTTATGTCGCGTAAGGAAGCGGCGGAAAGGCAGCGGGAAGAGGATCCTCTCTTTCAGCCAATCCGCCGGAGAAGGCTCGGGCGCAGGCGGGTAGCCTATATCCGCCGCCTTCCACCCTGACCGGGACCTGGGCGGTAGTCTTGGGGGAGACTGCCGCCCGTCGTAAGGTCCCCCGAGTAGGCCGGCGTACCTCTACTTTCGGGTACGTCAAGGTTCTGACAGGGAGTACAGGCTCCCCGCGTTGGATAGCCGTGGCGGGGCACCGAAGTCGTGTCATAACGTCCCCACGACCCCGCCCATCAACGGCCGCGACAGATAGGAAGTCGTTGGGTTTTAGCCGGTAGGTATCCAAGAGATCTTCCCAACGGTAAAAAAAAAAAAAAGGGGTCGGTCATGGAGTAATTTATTTCTGAAAATTAATTACTAATTAATTTTCAGAAATATCGTCTACTAGCTGTTGCACGCGACTTCGTCCGCGTAACTTTGAACCATGGAAATACATATAAAAATTTTCAACCCAACCGGTCAAGCTGTTTAGTAGTTGACATACCAACAGCAGCGCCACCTACCGGGTTCAATTGTATTTTTAAATCATCCAGGAAATCATCGAAATACCCATATAAAAGTTCAACCCAATCGGTTCAGCCGCTTAGAAGTTATATGTGAAAAAGATAAGTACGGAAGGATAATTCTTACTACCCGTTGTCCTTTTACCCGTTTTCCCGTAAGAATGAAGCATTTTCCCGCGGTAAAAAGTATCCAATGTTCATCACGGATAATGTCGGCTTCTAATGGTAAAAGAATTTTTCAAATCGGTCCAGTAGTTTCGGAGCCTATTCTATACAAACAAACAAACAAACAAATCTTTCCTCTTTATAATATTAGTGTAGAAGTATAGATATAGTAGGCTCTATACATGATACTGAAACTAAATTGACATTTTTAGAATTTTAACAGACGACCTGATAAGGGCTGCTTTTGACCGGTCCTATTGGAAAGTTATATGGAAGGCAAAGATTATTTAGAGAGAAATGTGGAGTAATACTAAATCTATGAGCTAAGATAATGTATTGCTTAAAATACTGGTTTTCACTTTAACAAAAAATGTCAAATAAATTAATTTTCATTCTCTTTCTCTTTCAATTAACTCAATATTCGAATATAGTCAATGTTCAAACACTCGCTGACCCGACATACAGCGTTCTGTCGAAACCTATTGAACTGATGTGCAATTAATGACGTGTTTGACGTCAACATTTGATTGAAATATTTGAAATGCCAGCTGTCAATTTTGAATGGGAAAAAGAAGAGGTGATCATCTTTTTGGAACGTTTCGGGTAAAATTTCCAATTTTTCTTTTCATAAGAACATTCTTCAAACTATTCTCTCGCTCTCGCTGCCATTTCATCAAACACTTAATTGTTATATGTATTTTTGAGTAATTTTTAACATTTGACTTTTTGATTATTATTATATTTTTACTCTTGACATTTTTCTTCTTAACATTCGACATAGCATTCTCATTTCTTTTTCTTACTTCATTATTCATTCATTTTTCTTTTTACTGTTTTTTATTTTCTTTGACGTTGTGTTATGTTACTTACTGTTACCATGTTTATGTTACTAAGTTGCAAATAAATGTTATATTATTATTATTATTTCTTTGTTTGTAATTAATTTTGTTTGGACTATAATATTTACTTTCAATTTTTTAATTTTTTTTTTAATTTTTTTTTTGTTGGAGTTATATGTACCAAATCGAATTACATGCTCAGCTCTGATTGGCTCGCACACTGGACCTAGATGTTAAACGATAAATGTTAATGTTAAGTGTGCTAGGCTGTTGCTGTTTTGATCAAACAAATAAAAAACTAAATTCTCTACAATATTTGTCTGAAATTTTTTTGTATGGTTTGAGAATTTATTTTTATCTTCTTTCCACCCCTTCTACGAGATATCCCTTGGATTCGAAAATATCTATTTACGCATCGATATAACATTTTTATTCTGGAAACTTATTCCGAAAATTCCCCCAATTGGAATTCCCCCAATTCTGGAACCAGACTATAATATACCCATTATAGTCTGGTCAGTACCGAGGCTTGTGTTTGTAAAATAAAAAAAAAAAATTCAAACTCTGTTTTTCCGCAATCTTATTAATGCAAACTTGATTAACGAGTTCACAAAAGATTCACAGTTGAGATGGGTCGACAATTTAATCCCGCAGAGTTTATTTTACAGCCCTGTAGGTACGACTACAGACGATCAACTTTTGTTTGTATTTAAGAACAATGCGATTTTTTATCTCTTTGATTTTTTTTTTATCTACATTTTACTATGTACTCTACAAAGAAAACTGACAGACACAGTACTGCACATCAAAAATGAAAACTTCTTACCTTCACATACTAAGAAGCTAGTAGGTAAGTATAGAGCTATAAATATAATATTGTACCTTTTGGAAATTTGATAAAAAAAAAAAATGTTACTAAAAAAACTTGGACCAACCAAGTTTTTTTAGTAACATTTTTTTTTTAAATAGGAAGTGTCAAATTTGGCTGAAAAAAAAATTTTAACTATGACCCAATTAAATTTTATATTTTTAAACAAAACTCAATCGAGAGCAGAGACAGTTATATAGGATTACACAAAAAAATTACATTACGATTACGTCAAAATTCAATAATAAAAAAAAAACTTCAAAACAGGAAAATTTGTGATCACAATACCCAAAAATATCGTTCCAAGATGTCGATTTTCCCCATTTTCCAATATGATGATCGCATTTATAATACACTAGTTGGTGCCCGCGACTTCGCCCGCGTAACTTTGTAAATTATATATTAAAACCTCTCTCGAGAACCACTCCATCCATTGGTGAAAACAGCATGAAAATCGGTACAGTAGTTTTTGAGTTTATCGCGAACAGACAGACACTTAGACGCGGCGCAGAACTTTGTTTTATAATTTATGTAGTGATAATAGTGGGATAAATAATTATAATAAAAAATAAAAATTGTTTATTAACAGTTAGAAAAATCGATTACAATAATATATAGTAAATATATAAATATAATATATATAGGGATAGTAGGATGTTTTCGTATAACTCAGGGTTACTCAAGATTGTACCAACAAAAAGCTCTTTAGAAAAAAGGGAAATAAAAACTCGTCTCTTCCGCTCTATAAGTACTTAAATACCTACTTATTAAATAGTTGAGTAAATTGTGGTTTAAAATTATAAAGTGTCCCTGAAAAAGTACCCAATTTGGGGAGTGACAAATACCACAATGTTGAAGAAGGATGAAGCAATTTGCAAAGTTTACGAGCCTGTATTTGTGGAGTGGACTTATTGTGTGGTACAAACGAGAAGAGCGGAGCGTCGATAAATATTTCCAACAATCAATACTGACACTTGATATAATGTGCACTGCCAAATTTGGAACTCCATGCCCGCGTCTGTGTTTCCGAGCTCATATAGCCCAAATCTTTTCAAAGTTTTCACAGCTGGCTATTGGCCAAGAGTAGACCCATCTCTAAAAGAAAACTGACACGTGAGACACGAGACACAATATCTGTGGGGTTTTAATTTCAAAATGGAAGTGAGAATTTTCGGAAATATTTTATTGGAGGTAGATGTATATTTTATGATTAGTTTTTTTTTTATGTTAAGGTCGACGGTCAACTTGATGGTAGGTGGCTACCGTCGCCTATCCTATAACACAAGCAACGCCATAATGGTACAAGATGAGGTAATTAGTGTAGTAATTTAGCTCGTTCTAAGGTTTTCTAGCGTTAACATAATATTAGACCGCTATTTTCTTGTCCCTTGGACCACAAAAATATTTAAGTGGAATCGTCGTATACGAATAAATTTGAATCTTTATAATGAGACCCTCAAACAGTACATAGAAATTATATTACAAAAAATATTTTCACGCAAATATCAAACTTTATTACAGACATGATTACGTTGTGCTATTTCAATAACAATCGTAAAACATTTATTATTTTAAGAGACAATGACACTTTATTTTATTTTTATTGTCACGTACTAAATTGCTGACAGGCTGACGGTCCACTTGATGGTAGGTGGCTACCGTCGCCTATAACACAAGCAACCACATAAGTGCTACAAGTACGCTGCTGACCATAGAAGGATTAAGGATAAGGAATAAGAGAGGGATGGGGTAATGGGCTCTGGCATCCCTTACTCACTCACCGAAACACAACAGCACATATGCTGTTATTTCACGGTGGTATTCTGTAAGGAGGTGGTTACTGCCGCCAGACGGGCTGCCCAAATGACTGCGAAACGCAGTGTGCCCTAGCACTACTAAAGTGTTATTATGTTATTACTACCATATTATTAGTGTTCAGTGAGATTTTTTCTATTCGTTTCTTACTGGAACTAAACCAACTGTTCGCATATTTCCCTAGAGTCATTTATTCCGCATTAGGCTTGCGACGACGATGGGTCGTTTCCGTTTCCATATTACATACTTACATACATAGATATGGACGTAATCTTATTAAGATTTCAACTCCGGCTTGTGGCTTAAATTTGGGTTTTTGATTTTTTTGAAGTGAAAACTTCTATAGCCACGTTATAGTACTTTGGGTAGGGAAAAAATGTATCGGTTCGCGTCAGCAACATGCTATAGTTCGTGCAGCGAATAAAGACTTCTCGGCAAATGAGCGCAGAATTCTATTTTTAGGTGTTTGAGGGGGCAGAGAAGCGTGAGCGGCTGAGTCTACCAATAACGTGTGCCGACACGTTATTGGTAGACTCAGTCGCTCTTCCCCTCCCGCACTTCGCGACACGTTATTGGTAGACTCAGTCGCTCTTCCCCTCGCGCACTTCGCGACACGTTATTGGTAGACTCAGTCGCTCTTCCCTTCGCGCACTTCGTTCGCGCGTCTCAAGTCACTTGGGTACTGTTGCGTACAGATTGTTTTATCGTATTAGTAATACGTCATGGTGAATAAATGCCTAAAAAAACGTTCTTCTTCGACATCGCACGATGATTTTATGGAAGGAATAATGTAATGTTAAGTTAGAGAGGTGAAAAATTACTAAATAAGAAAAAAAAATGTCATTTTCCTTGGCAATTTTGTGCGCAATTGTACACATGCGCCGATTGCCCCCACAAGGGTCGCCTTCAAACCTTAATATAATAATTCAGGGGCCCTAGACAAAGTGACATGACGAAGACGATAACGAAGTTCGAAAACAATAAAATGTATGGGATTGACATATGACTTCGTTAAGTCACGTGATACTTCCCATACATTTTGTTGTTTTCGAACTTCGTTATCGTCTTCGTCATGTCACTTTCTCTAGGGCCCTAGGTATAATGCTCACAGTAGTCTCGCGCAGCTAGTACGTATGCGATCGCGCCAACACATTGATGCATATATCCGATTGTATGTGTGTGCATTGGACGCTCAGTTTTAAGTTTCTGTCGGCAGTCCTCATGACTGCCTCCGTTTTTTATGTTAAAAGGCCTCCGTCCACTTGATGATAAGTGGCTACCGTCGACTATATCAAAAGTGTAATGAAATAGATGATGCAAGTGAGCTACAGACAATAGAAATATTAAGGACTATGGATAGGTATGCCAAGAAGGAAAGTAAAAGATAGATAATAAGTAAAGTCGGGGTACGAAAACCTTCGTCAGTTTTCAAATTCAGTCCTTTATCAAAGTCGTAGACTCTTAGTTACTTTTAAAACTAAAGCACTAAACAGAGTACTGACAGACGTTTGAAATGAAGTTTTGGCATGACTGACAATTGCCCAGACTTGACTTGACTGCTTTGGACTTGACGGACCTGTTTTGGAAAACTAAGAAAAATTATAGACTTCACTTGACTTTGACTTGACTGACTAGTTTCGGGATCTGCTATTTTTGATTTTCTAATTTCAATTTTGCCTTTTTTTTGTGTAAAAAAAGGCTATTCAAATTGTTATTTTTACTAATGACACTGGCAAAATCATCGGAGAAGATCTGATGGAGCTAAGACATTAAAAGAGAAGAAGAAGAAGACAATTGCCCAGGTGCAAGCAAATATCGACTTTAAGGTGACATTTTCTTACCCCGACTGTACAATTATTATACTGAAAAAAATTCAAGTTCCTATACTGTGGGATTTTTAAAAAACTAACTACATCGCGTAACAATTTGCGAGCACAGCTAATCCTTACTAATATTATAAATGTGAATGCGAGTTTGTTTGTTACGCTTTCACGCAAAAACTACTGAACCGATCACCATGAAATTTTGCATACACGTTGTCTGCGACACCAGAAAGGACATAGGGTACCTTTCATCCAAGAAAAAAGTAATGTTCCCGAGGGATTCTTTAAAATATAAAACTATAACTAACGCCTGGCCAGTGTTATAGCAACAAGGCGTCAAGCGTTGTAATTTCTTTTATATTTTTTTTATTTATCATCGCATACGAAGTCGCGGGCACCAGCTAGTGTTCAAATAATTATATTTCAACAAACCTATTTAACGACCCTCAAATACGACAATTAATTACAAAGACATATTCACATGACAAGATTTTCCTATGTCATTTGGTGACAGTTTCGGGATCCCTTGGATGAGAGGACAGATCATAATAAGGGTCATTTACTCAAAAGAGATTTTGAGCTCGTATAGAATTTCGTAAATACTTATTATTGTTTTAACAGCTATTCAGACATTTCATTTGTTCATGCAAGTCTATATAGTAATCTTCTTAAAATATACTAATAATAAATCTGTAGGGGTCGGTCATTGAGTAATTACTTTGTTTTTAGAAATATCGTGTAAATAGGCTCTATACATGATACTGAAACTAAATTGACCATTTTTAGATTCTTTTTCTGTATGTATGTATGTTCCTCAATCACTCTTAAACGAATTAACTAATTTTCTTGAAACTTGGTAGATAAACATTTAGAAGTAGAGGACACGTGATAGGCTGCTTTTCATCTTTTTTAACGCGGACGAAGTCGCGGGCAACTGCTAGTTATAAATAAAAAATAATCCATAAATGTGTTACTAAGCGCAAAACTCGAGAACGGCTGGACAGATTTTAATTCTGTCTTCAGTCATGGATAGAGGGATAATTAGGGTAGGGTTTTACGTAAAAAAATGCATCCCGGGCGAAGCCGGGAGCGGGTCAAATAAGATCAAAGAATGTCAAAAAAATCAAAGAAGATTAGTTGTATCTATACTAATACTAATAATATTATAAAGAGGAACGATTTGATTGTTTGTTGATTTGTTTGTATAGAATAGGCTCCGAAACTACTGGACCGATTTGAAAAATTATTTTACCATTCCAACATTATCCCTGATGAACATAGGCTACTTTCTACCGCGGGAAAATGCTTCATTCCTACGGGAAAACGGGTAATAGGACAACGGGTAGTAAGATTTATCCTTCCGTACACTTTTTCACATATAACTTCTAAACGGCTGAACCAATTGGGTTGAAATTTTGTATATGTATTTCCATGGTTTCACAGACACGAATATATTATATTTTATAAAGTTACGCGGACGAAGTCGCGTGCAACAGCTAGTATATAATAAATTATAACAAAGGTAACAGTGGTACCAGCGACTTTCCCACCACAATGTACATAGAATTAATAACACATATATATGTAAAACTGAATAAATATATGGCCCACGGGGGTGGTGTAACCCTCGGGGGAAACTATAAAAAAGGCTCTGTCAAATAAAAATTAATCATATTAAGAAATAACATTTTTAATATTATGATAAGGCAAGCATTTATAAAAATATTCTCGTTTCCTGAACACCGCTTGGAATTTTTTTAACATAATTTTATATCTGCGAACATTCGTTATTGAAAAATTGTTACCAATTCCTTTCAGCGAGAAATTCCGATTCGCATTGTTCAATTTTCACATTACGAATCGAACAATGCCTTTACATTATACAGTGTGCATTGAATACAAGCTTTTACTAGCTTTATCTCGCGACTTTGCACAGATGATTTTGCATTGTAATGCGTAAAATTGGCTAAGTATAGCATTCATTGTGCTTTTACAATTACAACAAAACCTACTTCAAAGTTCTCAAAAAGTTTCTAGATGTCATTCCGAATCGAATGAGCCCAGAGCCCTCACCATAATTTTCGATGACCTCCAAAATGTGTATTGCATAGATAAATTATTGGTCTCGCTACGCTCGACTAGATACGGCCCTACCTAACAGCAATTTTTATTGTAGTGTGTGTAAAACATCGTCACTATTTATCCCTTTTTACATAGTACAATTATATTTTTACACAGTTTCACAACGCAAATTGGCATTTTATCATGCCCAAAATTTAATAAAACCTTCCGATCGTACATATCACATACAGTTTGCAGTATGATTAGCTAGGGTACGCCGAATTCGGCGTACTAAAAGTTGCCGCATTTTTCAAATACGACGGCTGTATCTAGTCGAGCGCAGCGAGTCCAATCAAATATCTTTGGTGTATTGTTTATCAATACACTTTTAAAATCAATCATACTATCAACTTTTAAAAGACGATTCAAATACAGAGCAGTTTAATTTGGGTTTCTAAACAAAATCGCTTTCATATAAAAACGAAGTTGATGGTATGAAATAGCGAATGCAATCCAGTTAGGTCCTAAATTAAATCGTATTAAGAGTTGATAGTAAGTAGGGCTGATTCGACAAAGTGATTCAATACAAACAGCAACTGAGACGCGCGCCTCTGTATTGTTAAGATTAAAAGAAATAGCCTTGTTATGGTCCGTAACCCAGGCACTAATTTCGTCAATGATTTCCTCTCAGTCGATAATTTGTAAAATGCCTGAGAGAGTTGTATCATGATGCGTTGTGAACGTCAGCTGCGGCTCCGATGGTGGGTTGAGCAGTGGTAGCCCGTTACACTTTCAGAGCATCAGCTGACAAGCATTCCACCAAGATATAGCCAGCTGACTTTTTTATTTATTAACAGTAATACATAAACTATCATCTGATAAATTTTCTATTCAGGAGGTAATCACTGAACACGTATATATTCGTGTGACCTGCTGACGTATAATCCACCATTTTATAAATAGCTGACAATTTTGTTTCTTCAAAATATTAGGCTAACTATAATTTGATGAATTTTTAATCGGGAATAAATGATTAAAAATTTTTTTTATTATGTGCGTGGGCGGCTACCACTCTACTGCTCAACCCACCATCGGAGCCGCAGCTGACGTTCACAACGCTTCATGATACAACTCTCTCAGTCATATTAAGAGTTATCGACTGAGAGGATATTGGCCATGAAAATCTGTCGCTGGCTCACGGACCATTACATGTGGTTTATATTCGTAGACCACGCGCGTAACGAAGGGTTAGGTTAAATATTTATATGGAAAAATGTCAATTTGACATTGACAGTTGACAGTTTTTCTATACTAATATTATATTTTATTTATTTATTTCGGATTACACAGATCCATAATGGTTAAAAACAATATTAACTTAAAACTATGTTAGTAAATACAATACATTATAATATATGTTAGTTAGTAATATTATAAAGAGGAAAGATTTGATTGTTTGTTTGTTTGTATTGAATAGGCACCGAAACTACTGGACCGATTTGAAAAATTCTTTTACCATTAGAAGCCGACATTATCCGTGATGAACATAGGCTACTTTTTATCGCGGGAAAATGCTTCATTCCTACGGGAAATCTAAAATAAAAGTATATACTAGCGGCTTGGCCCGGAATACACATGATAGCGCCATCTATGCAGAATCAGGTGAAGCGTCTAACATGACAACTGCTTGGTGATATTTTTAGCGATCCGCTCCACGGTAGATGGCGTTTTATACTTTTCAACGCACACGAAGTTGCGGGCACCCAGCCAGTATATATAAAAAGCAGTCATTTTATGACAATACAAACAGACACATCAACTTTATTTATTAGTATAGATAATAGATTAGTCTTATATTTTATTAAATCCACTTATTTTCATAGCAGATACTTAGTTAAAGCTAGTCATATATAAACTAGCTCGGTCGGTCATTGTAAACTCATGGTAGAGGTACGGTATACAATAAATAATGCTTAGGAGGTTGATACACTACTCCCAGTAGAGTACATGGTCGCGCAAATTGCTATAAGTGCTTGGGCATAATTCACATAATTTCGCACTCGAGCTCTCGCCAAATTATCCGTTTTATGGCTGCAATAAATTTTGCAACTCTGTGCAATATAGTTCGATTTCGTTTCGTTCTTTCATTACTATAAAATATGAGAAACTAGCTGGCGCCCGCGACTTCGTAGGCGATGATAAATTGAAAATATAAAAGCAATTATAACGCTTGACAACTTGTTGGTATAACACATTGGCCAGGCGTTAGTTACAGTTTTATATTTTAGATAATCCCTCAGGAACATTACTATTTTCTTGGATGAAAGGTATCCTACGTCCTTTCTGGTGTCCCAGACAACGTGTATGCAAAATTTCATAGTGATCGGTTCAGTAGTTTTTGCGTGAAAGCGAGACAGACAGACAGACAGAGTTACTTTGGCATTTATAATATTAGTATGGATAGTAAGGATTGAAGAAAAGCGTCCATTTTTTTTCTTTCTAGGAATGTCCATTTAAATTACTAGTTTGGCGATTGTACATAGAGACTCCAAAGGTATTATCTCAAGGAATGCGTTTAATTTTAAAATTCACGTATTTATGTGTGTACATATTCAGATAAAATAAGAACTAAAGAAAAAAAAGATTTTCTTCAAGTTCACTTGAAGCTCATATCTTGAAGAAAAAAAGTCAACTGACTATATATTTATATATTTATATATAAGTGACTTTAGTCACTTGATGGTAGGCGGTAACCACCTACCATCAAGTGAGCCGCTTACCTGTCTGCCACCTCTATATTATAGAAAAAAATTAAAAAAAAAATGTCAGCCGTTCGCATTTATTTTTAACAGACGAAAAACGAAAAAGGGAAAATTAAGGTTCTCAATTCGACCGTACATAATTTTTTTTTTAGTTAAAAATTTGTCACATGATATTTTATGTCTATTATCATCAATCATCAATCAATACTAACAATAAATCTGTAGGGGTCGGTCATGGAGTAATTTACTTTGTTTTTAGAAATATCGTGTAAATAGGCTCTATACATGATACTGAAACTAATTTGACCGTTTTTACAATTTTTTTCTATATGTATGTATGTTCCTCCATCACTCTTAAACGAATTAACTGATTTCCATGAAACTTGGTAGATAAACATTTAAAAGTACGGGACACGTGTAAGGCTACTTTTTATCATTTTTAACGAGGACGAAGTCGCGGACAACAGATAAATCTGTATGTAGGTATTGTATGTATGTAATGTATGTTCCTCCATAACTCTTAAACGAATTAACTGATGAAACGGTTAAAGAATTGCCCTAACCACTGTTAACTCAAACAGAACACAGTAAACTGTGTTCTGTTGTTAACTCCAGTGGCGTCTATGTGATATTCATGAGTAAGTTAATCACCAAAAACAACTAACAAGCCTCGGGCAAGATACACTCACGCATTTTAAGTTTGTACGGGTTTATTGACAAAACAATCCTCTGGGGATTAACTGAGGCAATATAAGTAAAGTCGGGGTACGAAAACCTTCGTCATTTTTGAAATTCACTCCTTTTAGTACTTTTTAAAAGTAAAAGCATTAGGCAGACAACTGACAGACGTTTGAAATGAAATTTTGGCATGACTGACATTTGTCCTGGTGCAAGCAAATTTCGACTTTATTGCTTTAAGGTGACGAACCTCTTCTTACCCCGACTGTACATTACATATAAGCATAAAGTAAATATAGTACTTTAAGTAAGTATCTCCCAATGATATAAATAAGTGAATAAAATATAAGACTAATCTATACTAATAAATGAAATTGGTGTGTCTGTTTGTACTGTCATAAAAATGACTGCTTTTTATTAATTACTAGCTGGCGCCCGCGACTTCGTGTGCGTTGAAAAGTATAAAACGCCATCTACCGTAGAGTGGATCGCTAAAAATATCACCAAGCAGTTGTCATGTTAGTCGCTTCACCTGATTCTGGATAGATGGCGCTGTCAAGTGTATCCCGTGCCAAGCCGCTAGTATTTACTTTTATTTTAGATTTCCCGTGGGAATGAAGCATTTTCACGCGGTAAAAAGTAGCCTATGTTCATCACGGATAATGTCGGCTTCTAATGGTAAAAGAATTTTTCAAATCGGTCCAGTAGTTTCGGAGCCTATCCAATACATACAAATAAACAATCAGATTATAAAGAGAGAGAATTTCTGTTTTTTTTTTAATAAGCTCAAAAACAACTCGACCGATTTTGAAAATTCTTTCACCTATAGAAAGATACATTATCAGCGACTAACATAGGCTATATATTTTATAAAGTTAAGCAGACGATGTCGCGTGCAACAGCTAAGTAGTTAATAACCAAATGGAGCATTAAAATTTGGAATCAATCATTTGGAATAGATTTCAGATCAAAGAAAAAAGAAAATAGGTTCACAAACAAACGAACAAAGGCACTGAACTTGTTATGTATACTCAATTAGTGTTAAAAAGATATCAAAATAAAGAATATGGTATTATTTCTTTATGATAAAAGGTTTCAGTCACTCTAATGTCACAAGAGCAATGGTTCCATTTAACAATGTTTATCTCCAGCAAATTCTAAATGAATTTCAACCTTAACCGAACACAAATAAAGTCCATATTAAATTGTTTTCGATGTGATAATATAGACACACTGGGCTCTGCCTGCTCAGACTAAATTGCTAGATGCAAATGGCTGCGAACACCCACGACATAAATTGCCCATAGGAAATGGACATCTGGGTATTATACACGTGCACATAAGTGTTTGGGACGAGTGGACATTATTTTTTAAAAATTTTGGACAATTTTTGGTACTGTCAGCTTTTATAAATTATCTTATAAATAAGCACGCGACTTTGTGTCTGTGAAACCATGGAAATACACATACAAAATTTCAACCCAATAGGTGAAGCCGTTTAGTAGTTGACATGCCGACAGCAACGCCACCTACCGGGTCCAATTGTATTCTTAAATCATCCAGGAAATCATCGAAGTAGCCATATAAAATTTCAACCCAATCGGTTCAGCCGTTTAGAAGTTATGTGAAAAAGATAAGTACGGAAGGATAAATCTTACTACCCGTTGTCCTATTACCCGTTTTCCCGTAGGAATGAAGCATTTTCCCGCGGTAAAAAGTAGCCTATGTTCATCACGGATAATGTCGGCTTCTAATGGTAAAATAATTTTTCAAATCAGTCTAGTAGTTTCGGAGCCTATTCTATACAAACAAACAAACAATCAAATCTTTCCTCTTTATAATATTAGTATAGATTAATTATTTTTAATCTGCCAAGGTTTTGAACTGCCTGTCCTGCCTGCCTGTCTGTGTTTCCGAGCTCATATAACTTTTCCTTTTCAAAGTAATTTTCAAAGTTCCAGTGAATAGCGCTGATAGATAGATATTATCTATCGACGGACAGAAGTGAAAGCTTGAACAATAACGTGTGTATTTTTTGAATCGTCATTATTATTGATCGCAAGAAATACAAGAGAAAATAATAGTATAATGACACTGACACGCAATGACAATTAAATAGAACATAATTATTTATGAATTATTTATTTAACATGAACTTCATAATGACAGACCATTAAAAATTGTTCTTTTTTAAATTAATATCAGCTAAATCAATTTACGGTTACATTACATGACAGTGTCGCGAGTTCAATGGTTTTTTTCCAACGCGCCTAAAGAAGTTTTCACTTGAAAAAATATATCAGTGTTGCCTTGTGCAAGAAATGATAAGTAGGAACAATATTTTTTGTAATATAGAATATTTGGTGTTTAATTGTATTTTTTTTTAATTACAAATATAATGACGACTAGAGTATGGAACGTTCTCGAAATCTTGAGAGTAGCCCTGGGCGTATGGAAAGTTCCACACAGGTTCGATAAACAGATGGTGACCACGCCCCTTTCTGTAAGAGTCAAAGCAAACTGTTCCTTACGGTTACGACATAAGGTTCAAATTCCACTAACAGCAATAGCCTTGCAGAATTTTAACGTGGGCATGTTTACATCGTTTAAGTTTCTAGTAATTTCCAAAACTATCTGGGCTATCTGCGCGAGTATAAATACGGGTGCAATCGCTCGAGCTGGACAGTTCTGCGACAACTAGCGATACGGTAACAACACTTGTGAGCTTTTACGAAGATATTTGCGACAGTGCATAATTGAGAAGTCGAGTGAATTAGTGACGACTTTTGGCAAGTTTTACGGTTTAATTGGAGAAGCTCTGTAATATTGGAAGTTATCTTGGTCTGCGAAAATAAATAGTGTTCTTATACCCCTAAGCGGCATTTTAACTTACCCCGCGCGTAACAATATATATCTTATTATATACATACACTTATACACCCGCTTCAGCTTGTCAATGTGGCCATACTATACGAAAATCCTCAACGCAATATTTAGGTCACGTTCTGTTAAACAGAGTTGGAATCCGCTTTAACTAGGATTTGGGCAAAGGGCATTCGAAAATGATAATACACAATGGACAATGCTGTCTATTGTCATTATTAAGAGCTGTTATTAAACATGCTAAGGACAAAATTCTGCCCAGTACCTATCCTTAGATGGAATTTGATCAAATGTTGGTTTGGTCTTTATTTGTCTTGTAAAGTTATATTTATTCGAATTCAAATAATTAATTTATTATTATGTTAACAAATAATAATTATTTAGTTATCATCAAACATCAATCAATCAATACTCAATACCAATAATAAATGTGTAAGTGTAGGTATTGTATGCTTGTATGAACATCCATCACTCTTAAACGAATTAACTGATTTTCAAGAAACTTGGTAGATAAACATTTAGATGTACAGGACAGGACA
This sequence comes from Synanthedon vespiformis, assembly GCA_918317495.1. Lineage (NCBI taxonomy): Eukaryota > Metazoa > Arthropoda > Insecta > Lepidoptera > Sesiidae > Synanthedon > Synanthedon vespiformis. Next base: position 2,717,104 of record OU906973.1, read on the forward strand.
CAGGATGTCTACTACTTTTTTATTTTTTAACGCGGACGAAGTCGCGGGCGCCAGCTAATCTATAAAGAGGAAGGATTTGATTGTTTGTTTGTTTGAATAGAATAGGCTCCGAAACTACTGGACCGATTTGAAAAATTCTTTTACCATTAGAAGCCGACATTATCCGTGATGTACATAGGCTACTTTTTACCGCGGCAAAATGCTTTATTCCTACGGGAAATCTAAAATAAAAATAAATATAGCGACTTGGCCCGGAATACACTTGACAGCGCCATCTATCCAGAATCGGTGAAACGACTAACATGACAACTGCTTGGTGATATTTTTAGCGATCCATTCCACGGTAGATGGCGTTTTATACTCGTCAACGCGGACGAAGTCGCGGGCGCTAGCTAGTATTTTATGTAGGTACTTAAACAGACTAGACTTAAACACCTATGACCTATACATTGTTTCATTAGGTACCTTAACCCACTTACCCGTATTGTGTAAAGGAAAGGGGGTCACAGTCCCTTGTCTCCGTCACTGTACGTAATTGATTTTATTACGCCAATTTTTGTCTCAATGTGTCCTAGAAAAACGCCATGTAATGGCATACAATTATCGACCTCAATATGTCACGATGAAGTATTATTTTTGCTTGCACCCATTGATTCACTCTTGATTCCTACCATACGATACGAGGCGATTAATTATTATGACTAATGGCAGACCACTTGTGAATGACGTACGATTTTATTGGTTTACGTTCAAGTTGAATTGAACTCTGCTCTCTATAATTTATTGTGCCTATACGGAGCAATATTTTAAATGAAATACAAACTATTGAAGTAAATGCGAAAATGAGTTTATTTGTACGCCTTAAATAACTCAATCATGGTGATTTTTCATACGCGTTATCAGAGATACTGAAGATTCAAAATTCAAAAAATTGAGGTGTGGCTGTGTCATGGAAACGGCCGTGTGTTGTAAGTGAATACGTTTATACTTATAAAGGTTTATATTTTTTAAATAAAATGAAACAAATAATTATTGTGTTACAATATAAATTATTTGATCCTTTAGCTATCCAGGGTATTATTAAATTTTTAATGTAAAGCATAAATTCGAAACTAAAATAAAGACGATCGGGTCAAAGGTTTGCCCTGTAGCTTAACCTTTTTGAAAGAAGTCAACAAGTCAGGTACCCTATGACATTTCTGGTGTCCCAGACAACGTGTATGCAAAATTTCATGGTGATCGGTTCAGTAGTTTTTGCGTGAAAGCGTAACAAACAAACTCACATTCACATCAAACAATACTACTACTAATAAATGTGTAGGGGTCGGTGATGGAGTAATTTACTTTGTTTTCAGAAATAACGTGTATATAGGCTCTATACATGATACTGAAACTAAATTTACCTTTTTTAGATTTTTTTCCTGTATGTATGTATGTATGTTTCTCCATCACTCTTAAACGAATTGACTGATTTTCATGAAACTTCGTAGATAAACATTTAGAAGTACGGGACACGTGATAGGCTACTTTTTATGTTTTTTAACGCGGACGAAGTCGCGGGCAACAGCTAGTAAGGATTTACAGTATGAAAAATTAATACTATTACTGTCGGCAGCGCTTTTGCAAATCCAATAGTAAAATAAGTGTGGTCTGATATACCATTTCATACTTAACCCATTTTCCATAATCCTACTAATCTCTGGCCTGGAGCGTGTCTGAAAACCTTTACATAATAAAAACTTGAATTCAATTATCCAAAAATTTACTGTATTTGCATACAACAATAACGTCTCCCGTTTATTTCTTTCGTAAAGTTCACGTTTCTCCGTTACGTGACTCAATAAAGGAGTTACGCAACCCTGTCACATTTGCTGGCTTCAATAAATTCGAATCGAGTCTGCCTGCGGCACACATTGAGGTGACGTTTACTTAACGTCTAGATTTAAATGTCAAATACTGAATTTAGAATTGACTTGCTTTATAAAAATGTAAGTTTACAATTTATTTCATTTATTTATTTACAATTTTAAGGGCTAATACATAAAATAATATGTAAAATGATAACACTAAAAACCACTGAGGTTTAGTCTCGTGTTATCATTAGATTAATATATACTATGAATTACAATTAAAAAAATACTGCTTTAATTTAGATTTAATATTTTTAATTGATATATTGATATAATTGATATATTTATAATTGATAATTAGAACACCTGGGCCCTGATTCTGTATGGCAATAATAATAATAATTGTCAGGAGGTTCCTCACTCTAAAGTCCTAACATACGCTAGCTTGGGCCTTACCCCGCTACCAGAGGGCAGCTAATTTTAAGTTTTTTGACATTGGAAATGTCTTCGTTCGCTTCAGTATAGGCCCCTATTTCACGAAAAAGTGCGATCCCCTTATATCTCGGAGAGTTGTAAAGATATGATATTCAAAAAGGCTCCAAAGAGGCGTATTCATGAGAGCTAAAAGGTGCAAATAGATTTTTTCAAAAAAGTCAAAAAGGAAAAAAGTTATTGCCGAAATAGTGAAAAGATTTATGGCATATAATTGCGTTTTTGTGAAAGTGACGAATGTGTCCGCGACCATAATAAGTAATAATAATTGTGAGGAGGTTCCTCACTGTGAAGCCCTAACAACCGCTAGCTTGGGCCTTACCCACCAGAGGGCAGCTAATTTTAAGTTGTTTATTGTTTTTCATCTATACTATCTACTATACTAATAATAATATTATAAAGAGGAAAGATTTGATTGTTTGTTTATATAGAATAGGCTCTGAAACTACTGGACCGATTTGAAAAATTCTTTTACCATTAGAAGCCGACATTATCCGTGATGAACATAGGTTACTTTTAACTGCGGGAAAATGCTTCATTCCTACGGAAAAACGGGTAATATTACAACGGGTAGTAAGAATTATCCTTTCATACTTATCTTTTTCACGTAACTTCTAAACGGCTGAACCGATTGGGTTGAAAATGAATGATAGCAAAGATGAAGCTACGAAGTGTAGCTACGAGCGCTCAAGCTACGAGCGTAGAGAGGTCGTTGGCTACGAAACTGCAACTTGTAGCTACGCCAAGGTGCTACGAGGGATATTTATAAACATGACAATGGCGCGACGTAATGAAGGAAATTTTATATGGCTATTTCGATGGTTTCCTGGATGATTTAAAAATACAATTGGACCCGGTAGGTGGCGCTACTGTCGGTTTGTCAACTACTAAACGGCTTGACCGATTGGGTTGAAATTTTGTATGTGTATTTCCATGGTTTCACAGACACGAACGTATTATATTTTATAAAGTTACGCGGACGAAGTCGCGTGCAAGAGCTAGTATAATATATACCTATTGTAAAAAAAAATTAAATTAAGAAATAAAATGAATATGTCGCTGCTTAAAAACAAAAGGTAAATCAAAATTACACTTTTTACAGAAGAGAATCGAATGTTAATTTATTTTGTGTCAATTTTTTTTAAAGTACTTTTATAATAAACTGAATACTATAGAGGAGATATAAGCATATAAGTTACTTTTGAATATAAAAAAATTAGTTTTTTTTATAATATTATATTGTTAAAAAAATTTAGGATTAAGAATGAAAATAAATATAAATGTTAATAATAATATTTTACTTATAATATTCACAAATCTATAAACATATAGAATCTCGGTCAGCACAGCCCAATTTATCGCATGTGCTCTTCTTACAAACGGTATTCGAAATGAATTTGATTTATTCCATGCTTCTGCTTTCTCAGCAAGGAAATCAATTCTTAAATATGTTACCTTATAATTTTTATTTGTTACTTTTGTTGTAACTGTCCCGTAACTATGTTTTTATTTTGTATGTTGTGTTCACATATAGCAGGTTACATTCCGAATTGATTGCTGTATTTGTATTGTACATATGTTTCAGTTATTTTTTTTCTTTTGCTTGTATATGGAATTGTATACCAGTTTTGTGAACCTTAATAAATATATATATATATATATACATAGTTCAATTTTATGAACATACAATTATTATGTTGAGTATACCAGCGTCTTCCAAGGACAATAATTTTAACGGTAACAACCTGTATCCTATAAACTATTTTTCGACCGACGAAAACGAAAAAACAAAAACGGAGGTACTCAATTTGTATAAATTCTTAACTACTTTAACGTTGTAGTTTTTAAATGAGCCAACAGATGGCGCCACTCGCGGCAAGTTAACACGCGCTATCGATGTGTCTCCTCAATTTGTAAGACATGTAAATAAATAGTTATTAAAATCAATCATCGTCATATAAATCGTGGTTTTGTTTGATTCACCCGACTTCCGCACGTACCGATACCATACCAACATTTCGGATTTTCGGTACAAACTTCTACAAAATTCGACGCGTATATATAAATATTTATTTTTTTATGTATGATCACGCATAACTTTTGACAGGGTAGTCCGATTTAGGGATGATCGATGTTAGATAAACATCGATGTTGACATCGATGTTAACATCGAATCAAAAGTATCGATGTACGATAAACATCGAATGAAAAACATCGATATATCTAAAACATCGATGTTTTTGGTATCAAATAAAACTGTCTATTGTATTTATGAAATATGTTTATTACTATTATTAAAATCACAAAAGTTGAATGAAAAAATTAACATTCCTAGTATTTTTAGCCACACTCTGTAAAAAAATTAACTTTGACAGGTCTAAATTGAAGTTGACAGTATTTTTTATGTCTTTAGAAATGCAAAGAAACTATTCGTACGGCTGCGGCTTACTGCGATTACGTTGATACATTGATCGGTGACGGTGACATCTAGTGTAAATTGGTTGAAGGTGTACTAATTAGTAAGCAATAATATCAAGTACACCTAATTCACGTTAGATGGCTCGAAGTGTAACGACGTTCCGATATTTATCTCATAACATCGATGTGTCGATATTATCGAAGGCTTAACATCGATGTTAAACATCGATGTACATCGATGTTTTCTCCGCTAAACATCGATGTTTATTTAATATCGATGAATATCGATCATCACTAGTCCGATTTTGATCATTCTTTTTTTATTTGAAAGGGTGCACCCCCAAGGGGATCCCATTTTAATTTGGAAAAAAAATTCCAACCCTATAAGGGTGGGGAAATGGGGATGGGAAAATTGAAAATTAAGCATTTAGTAAATATTAGATTATAGCCACAAAAAAACATAAAATAAAACTTTTTAACAAAAAATAAAACCGCCGAAATAACTGAAAAGCATAAAATAATCTTATTATCATTTTACCTAAGTAATTTTGAGTCAGCGCCAAACAAGCAAAAATTATAATAAGATTTATGCTTTTCAGTTTTTTCGGCGGTTTTATTTTTTGTTAAAAAGTTTTTAAAATCTCCAGATAGAATCAATCAAAGTACAGTTGAAGAAAGGCAATCGATTTATGGAAGTGTAAACTTTTTCAACATTTCCTTCATTTCGAAAGGCAACCAACACAAGGGACCAAAACCAATTGACCTAGAACGCTTTATTTCTAGTCTGTACACGAGTTTATTGCGTTAGAGATTGAAGCAGGAATTCAATTGGGAACTTGTGATGGCATTCAACTATACAATATTCCATTAGTAGGTACAGTCGGCCGCATAAGTCGATTAACACATTCAAAAGTGCAAAACAAATGAACACTCAATTTACTTACTTATTCACTTGCTTACTGAAGCTTTTTACGATCGTTTGTACGTGAAGTTTATTCTAGTCGTGACAACGACTTATGGCGCGTTGAGTGTTCAGTTGTTTTGCACCTTTGAATGTGTTAATCGACTTTTGCGGCCGACTATACCCAATACCTATAATACTAATTTTATTGAAGCGACTTGCGCTCGATACTGATTTCTGCCCTGTTGAATGATTGAGAGGTATTATGAGGTAGAATAAATCAATAAAAAATATGAATGCTCATTTAAGACTAACTGACCCTCGCTCCATTTTTTCGCATCGATACAATTTTTTCTACAATTTTTTTAATTTTAATTTTATTAACAAGCTGTTGCCCGCGAATTCGTCCGCGTTAAAAAAGATAAAAAGTAGCCTATCACGTGTCCCGTACTTCTAAATGTTTATCTACCAAGTTTCATGAAAATCGGGTAATTCGTTTAAGAGTGATGGAGGAACATACATAGATACAGAAAAAAATTGTAAAAATGGTCAATTTAGTTTCAGTATCATGTATAGAGCCTATATACACGTTATTTCTGAAAACAAAGTAAATAACTCCATGACCGACCCCTACAGATTTCTAGTATTAATTTTTGCAAATAATTTCGCTTGTTACTCGTACATTATCGAGTTACATAAACAGCAATGCACAAAGAAAAAATATTCCTTGCACCGAATCGGGTATAAATGTATAAAGAAATATTTGTTCTTTGCACATTACCTATTACATTTCCAGTTTTGTGAGGATATAACTATTCTTCCTACATTACTCGGTTTTGTTCAAAGAAATCGTTGAAAGAATATACAAAACCAATAGTTCTCCGTGTGAACAATAATTATTAACAATCTATACTAATATTATAAAGAGGAAAGATTTGTTTGTTTGTTTGTATAGAATAGGCTCCGAAACTACTGGACCGATTTGAAAAATTCTTTTACCATTAGAAGCCGACATTATCCGTGATGAACATAGGCTACTTTTTACCGCGAGAAAATGCTTCATTCCTACGGGAAAACGGGTAAAAGGACAACGGGTAGTAAGAATTATCCTTCCGTACTTAACTTCTTTTTCACATAACTTCTAAACGGCTGAACCGATTGGGTTGAAATTTTATATGGGTATTTCAATGATTTCCTGGATGATTTAAAAATACAATTGGACCCGGTAGGTGGCGTTGCTGTCGGTATGTCAACTACTAAACGGCTTGAGCGATTGTGTTGCAGAAGTCGCGTGCAACAGCTAGTATTTATTTATTATTTTTTTGTATTATATAATATTGTCTGAATGAGGTTGAAAGGGGCGATTTCATTATAATAGAAAACCGTCATTATTAGGCCGTCAAAAAATTCCGAAACAATATTTCATTGCTCTGACATTTCGACAATCTTTATTAATAGATATTACTGACGCCTCGTATTTCATTTCGTCGAACGAAAATAACGAATTTATGTCTCAAAAAGATTGCCTCCAATATTTTTTAGCTGCCCAGGGATAAGCAATTAATTGGTATTTTTTAATTATATTTTTTTTAATATAAATTTATTGATTTATTATGTATTTCTTTGATTATGTATTATGATTATTATGTATTATGATTTTTAAAGAAGGGGGTAATACGAAATACATTGTTTTTAATTTAGCCAGTGATATAAATTCCCAAAAATATAAAAATCATTGATTTTATTGAGATTTTGCCATATTCAGAAAACTTAAAATATAAATACTGTGTGTGAGTGTTATCTTGCATTTATTTGTACTGGAAATAATAAAGTCAGACGAACAAAAAATTTACTCACTATGACGAAGTGAACAATGGATTAGAACACATTGCATGAATGAATTTATAAATACAAGTAAGTGATAGATAATAGGACATATATTTATTAAGAATATTGGTGTTGAAATACTAAAATAATATATAAAAATTGACATGATAATGAATTGACAACTGTTAAGAGTGTTTTACAACAATATGTCAGAAATAAAGATATTATGCCAGAAATATTGTAATTGCCTATTACAGTAACCTGATGTCGAGTATATTGCACTACATAATTGAGATAACTTGCTTGTTTTTAGGAAGAAAGTAGTTTTATTTATTTATTTTTAATATACACCTACAAATTATTATTTTTTCATAGTGGCTAGCAATTTGATAATATTGACTGATACCTACAATTTTATAAATAATACCTACACAAAATGAGTTTTTTCAAAAACATAACAATCAGAAAGCGCCAACCACCAAAAAAGCTTGAAAACAAGTCTGACACTGACTTAAACGATTTACAGAGTGGTGAATCTCTAACGTCTGAATCCACAGTTATAGACTTAAGTACTAACAGCCTTCCTAATGTTTGCCAAGACAATAACGGCAGTATTATAGAGGAACTCCACAATGAAATTGACAGCCTTCGATTACAATTAGATATAGCAAATGCTGAAATAGAAAATTTGAATTTAGAAAATAATATTTTAAAAAAAAAGTTAGAAGAAAAAGATAAAAAAATTAAGCTATATAAGACTGTTGGTATAGATGATCTAAACTTAAGTATAGGTGTTTCACCATTAAAAATTAGAAAAGAAATTAAAAGGCAAGGACATTCTGACATATTTAACACTAGTGACATACAAATGACATCAAAAACAGCTTCTACCCCTTATTTGACACGCCCAAGTGAAATTCCCAAACCCAACAGGACTTTTAACAAGACTCGTTCATTAAGTGATAATACTCCTAAGATAAATACCAATAAAACCAAGAGTAGTAGCAGACACACTGGAAATACTATTACTGGGAATCAGTTTATAAATGACTTAACTTGTAAGCCCTTCGTTATAAATGACAATGATGAAACAAACAATCACTTAGTCCGTACAATGAATTGTAAAACACTATTTATATTGGGAGACCAGCAAGTAATAGGATTGAGAAATTTTATCGAGAAAGCTAGGATGGGCACCGAATACGAGAATTATAATATTAATGCTTTTGTGAAACCAGGCGCCGATACTGAGGAAGTCCTGAAGTACATCGATGTATTAAAAAACATCCTTAACCCGACAGATAAAATAATTATTTCTATAGGCTGTAATGACAATAATCCATATGAAACACTGAAAGCTTTAAATAAAGCCTTAGACAAGCTACGTGACCAACGCGTTTATGTGTTACAAACTTTAAAGAACCCATACCTTGCAAGCGACTTGCTTAACAATCACATTGGATCGCTTGTAAAGACATATTGTAATTGTAAATTCATATATATTAATAAAAATTTAGGGAAATACCAATACAATCAAGTACTAAAATGTTTAAGTAATAAAATAAATCTAGAGGTAGACTATGATGACTATTGTGATAAATATTTGAATGTAAAAAATCTCAAGATACTTATTAAAACTAGTTATAATGAATATTGTCTAAAATCATACGCTAAGACTCAACGAATACAAAAGCCACCCTCAAGAGGTACAATCCCTTACTATTTCCAAATCCAAAATAATTTGCATAAGAGCAACCTACAGAAAACTATAGTTGATAACCCAACCTTACTTATCAACGATCAAGATCCTACACTTAAATTCAACAAAGGAACCATTCCTTACTATTTTGGTTTAAAATTGAAAAAATCTAAAAAGCTCAGTAACACAAAACATAACGAAATCGAATGCGAAGCTAATGAAAACTTTTTTCGAGAATAAGTCGTTAGATAATTTCACATTACTCCATCAAAATATAGCTGGGGCAATATCCAAATCAGAAGAAATAGTTTTTGCCATTGCAGACTTACATGAACATAAGCATATATCTGTAGATGTAATATGTCTTAGTGAAACTTTTATAAATCGCGGCAATGAATCGCTTTTAAAAATTGATAATTTTAAGATAGCTGCCTCATACTCACGAAATAAAAAAAGAGGCGGTACATGTATCCTAGTAAAAAAACAATTAGAATACAAAGTGCTTGAATGCGTGAACAAGGCTGCGTGCGAACTGGCTTTTGAAATATGTGGTATAGAAATCCAGTCACTTAAACTTATTATAATTTGTATATATCGAACACCAAACAGCGATCACCGAATATTCTTTGAAAGATTAAACTTTGTGTTAGAATCTGTAACCAATGCAAAGAAGACCAAAAATATTATTTTATGTGGTGACTGGAATATTGAAATGTTAAAGGACAACAATTTCACACAAGAATTATTATCTATATTGCAGAATTTTAATATTAACACACATATAAAATATCCAACTAGGCAATTGTCCTGTATAGATCAAATAGCAAGTAACATTAGCGAGGTGAACGCTCAGATTCTTCCTTTGGGACTCTCAGATCATGAAACCGGGCAAACAATAACTTTTAAAGTACAACATGTAAATACATTCATGTCTTGGCATGAAACCATACGGGACTATAATAATGATAATGTTTTAAAATTTTGTAATTGCTTGTCATCTCTTGGTTTTTCAGAGATTTATGAAGATGTCGATCTTGATGACTGTTTCGATAGTTTTTATAATTTATTTACACTTCTGTACGACTTATGCTTTCCATATATTAAAATTAAAAGGAATAGCAAATCAAATAAAAGAAAATGGTTAACAAAAGGCCTTAGAAAATCATGTATTAAAAAGAGAATTCTTTATTTATCATATATACATTCCAGCAAAAATAAGAAAATAAATGCTAAGAAGTATAAGAAATATAGTCTTCTTCTTAGAAAATGTATTTATAAATCAAAACAAATTCAATCTAAAAAATATATTGACAGTAACAAAAACAAATGTAAAGCTGCTTGGGAAATTATAGAAGATAAATTGGGTGTTTGTAAACCGTCAGCAGAAATTAACATAGTAAAAAATGATAAATCAACTTACAATAATCCCAATGAAATTTGTAACTTATTTAACGACTTTTTCATACAAATGACTAACAATAACCTAAAAAATTATATTGATTTTAATGACATAACTAAAACGATTGATACCAATAATGTCCACTCAATCTTTTTAACACCAACGAATGACATGGAGGTATTCAAAATTATAAAATCACTCAACAATACTAATTCTGTTGGATATGACGGCGTTAGCACAAAAATCCTAAAAGTATGTTCCCCTTACATAAGCAGACACTTAAGTTACATAATTAACAAATCATTCTCAAGTGGAAAGTTCCCAAATAAACTGAAATATTCAATAGTTAAGCCTCTTTATAAAAAAGGGGATCAAACCGACATGAACAACTATAGGCCTATTACGCTAATACCTGTTATTTCAAAAATATTTGAGAAGGCAATGCTCGCTAGGCTCCAGATTTATTTTGATAAACACAATTTGTTGAAAAAGGAGCAATATGGTTTTCAGAAGAGCAGTTCCACTACATTGGCATGCTTTGAACTTTTTAAAAATATAACTCAAGCTCTTAGTGAGAATGATAAGGTAGCAACACTATTCCTTGATATGAGTAAAGCTTTTGACTATGTTAATCACAGTATTCTTCTTAAGAAAATAGATTTGTATGGAATAAGAGGAAACGCATATGAATGGCTAGAAAGCTACTTAAATGACCGTCAGCAATGTACTGAAGTGTCGAAAATAATAAATGGTAATAAAATTACTTATAAATCAAACTATAAATACAACAGATGTGGCGTCCCGCAGGGAAGTATCTTGGGCCCATTTTTATTTTTGATATATATCAACGATCTCCCCAATGCATCTCATTATCGCTCTATTCTTTTTGCTGATGATACAGCTATAATTGTTAGGTGTAAAGATGGATGTTCACTCGAAAATAACTTAAACAAATCCTTAGCTGATGTTGCTAACTGGTTAAAAGTTAACAACCTATTAATTAACATTAACAAAACAAAGGTTGTTCATTTTAAAACAATGAGGGCAAAGAATATAGATTTGGACATTAGGTTCGCCAATGAGAAAGTTGAGACAGTCAAAACTTTGAAATATCTCGGTTTTCTGGTGGATGAAAACTGTCACTGGAAACCGCATATTGATTCAGTTTGCGCTAAATTAAATCGTTTCGTGTATGCTATTAAAAGGCTACGATTGACAGTATCCAGAGAAGCTGCCCTCAGTGCATATCACGGCTACGTATCCTCAGTCCTTTCTTATGGAATTTTACTATGGGGAAACTCAACCGCAATTGACAAGGCTTTTAAACTGCAGAAGAAATGTGTACGAGCAATTTGTGGTGCATGCTCTATAGATAGCTGTCGACCTTTATTTAAAGAACTAAAAATTCTCCCGCTCCCTTCTCTATATATAAGAGAGATATGTATATTTGTGAAGAAACATGAATATTATTTCATGCACAGTGGAGATATTCTACCACAAAGAGCAAGGCGGCAAAATTTATTAATTGTACCAAGAATGCATTTGGAAATTTGTAGACGCAACTCATATTATTCCTGCATTAAAATATATAATAAGTTACCCTCTGCACTCAGGGAATTGCCGGGAAATTTGTTTAGGAGAAGACTGACCAAATGGCTGCTGGACCAATGTTTTTATAAAATTAAGGAATATTTTAACATTAATTGATTATAATTATTTTAAAATTGACATATTTATTATTATTATTATAAATTTAATTGTCCATTATTATTTTACACGCCAGACGTGGCAGTGCATGAGGCGGCATATCATATTCAAGCCAATAAGAACTGGTTTATTAACCCATGTACTTGTAAATAAATGATTTGAATTTGATTTGAATTTGAATTTGAATTTGAATTTCTTTTCCAATCGTGTAGCTTACATGAGGCCTACGACGAAGCGAACTCACCCAGAAGATGCCTGTTCACTTGAACTTTGAAAAGATTTACAATATAGGGGCATTTGCCTTTATTAATAGCTTTCTTCTCACAAACTTAAATATTTTATAACTTACTAGCCGATGCCCGCGACTTCGCCCGCGTTAAAAGTAAGAGATGTGTAGCGCCTGACATGTGTAAAGCAATATAACGCCTGACATCTTTGCTGTTATAAAATTTTCACGGGTTGTATGTTTATTTTTAGTAGATAGCTGCTGCCCGCGACTTCGCTCGCGTTGAAAATTTGTAATAAAACCTTCCTCATGAGTCACTCTATCTATTAAAAAAAACTGCATCAAAATCCATCGCGTAGTTTTAAAGATATAAGCATACATAGAGACAGACAGACGGGAAGCGACTTTGTTTTATACTATGTAGTGAAGTGCATTTGCCTCTAGTAATAGCTTTCTACTCACAAACTTAAATATTACTTAAATAATTGAGTTTTCTGTAATTGCAGTTCATTTATTTATTAATGTTAAAGTATAACTTATCCAATCTGAGTTTCAATTTGTTAGAAATATATTTCAATTTAAATATAACTGATATACAGTAATAGAAAATATTTTCTTGTAGCGTCACCGTTGTTTCAAAACTCGAACTTGCCGATTACCTGAAAAGAATAATAAAAATTTTGAAAATATATTTTTTAAAGTAGTATTAAAGGTTTTGGAAATCACAAGTGTTATGTGTTATGCTATCTATACTAATATTATAAAGGGGAAGATTTGATTGTTTGTTTGTTTGTATAGAATAGGCTCCGAAACTACTGGACCGATTTGACAAATTCTTTTACCATTAGATGCTGACATCATGCGTGATGAACATAGGCTACTTTTATCGCGGGAAAATGCTTCATTCCTACGGGAAAATGGGTAATAGGACAACGGGTAGTAAGAATTATCCTTCCGTACTTATCTTTTTCACATATAACTTCTAAACGGCTGAACCAATTGGGTTGAAATTTTGTATGTGTATTTCCATGGTTTCACAGACACGAGTGTATTATATTTTATAAAGTTATGCGGACGAAGTCGCGTGCTACAGCTAGTATTTGATAAAGTTGCGCTTAGTCAATCTCTACTCAATTTCCCTTTAAATAGGTGGCGCCACTCAAGACTGAAATATAATAATATTCTAGTGCCGATCCCCTTACCTGGCCTGCATTAATGACATTTTAGGTCTAATCAAATTGACAATCCCTGCTCCAGAGTGAAAACAATGTGAGTTTTGAACAAATGGTTACACCAAAACCAATTTCAATATTTACGAGTTAAAATTCAAACAATGCTGTAGGCTCACGATACGATAGGAAATGACAAATTACTGTAAAGTTAACTGTAAGCAACACGCCATAGTACAACAGTTAAATTATAAAGACAAACACGATTCCACAAATATTTATCAATTCGTTCGCCACGAAATTCGTTCGTGCTTAATATTGTATCGAAAATAATGGTTGAGAGTTCTCGTTTCATTCCGCAATCGTGAACACAGCTTCTGAATGTAATATTGACAAAAATTTAAACATCAATAGAATACTAATAATAAATCTGTAGGGGTCGGTCATGGAGTAATTTAATTTGTGTTCAGAAATATCGTGTATATAATATCGCCTCTATACAATATACATGATACTGAAACTAAATTGACCATTTTTACAATTTTTATAATAGTTACGCGGGCGAAGTCGCGGGCGCCAGCTATCTACTAAAAATAAAGATACAACTCTTGAAAATTTTATAAAAGCAAAGATGTCAGCAAGATTGTTTCTTTGTTTGTTTGTTTGTATAGAATAGGCTCCGAAACTACTGGACCGATTTGAAAAATTCTTTTACCATTAGAAGCCGACATTATCCGTGATGAACATAGGCTACTTTTTACCGCAGGAAATGCTTCATTCGTACGGGAAATCTAAAATAAAAGTAAATACTAGCGGCTTGGCCCGGGTCACACATGACAGCGCCATATATCCAGAATCCGGTGAAGCGACTAACATGACAACTGCTTGGTGATATTTTTCGCGATCCATTCCACGGTAGATGGCGTTTTATACTTATCAACGCGGACGAAGTCGCGAGCACCAGCTAGTAGTATAAATAAAGCGTTAAGACGCTATATACAATTTCATCTCATTAACTTGGGTTTAAATTTAATGAAACGAAAATAAAGGTCCCAAATGGATTGACGGAAGTAAGTTTAGGATAATGGGAACTTAATTCTAACAGTAACATATTATTTACATTTTTACCCCGAGAAGGCTTTTTTTGGAGGCAAAAGGTAAATTAAGCTTTATAGGGGACCGTCAGGCCGTTTTTGCTTACGCATAATTAAGTACTAAGTACTAGCTCGCGCCCGCGACTTCGCCCGCGTTGAAAAATAAAAAAATATGTAAGCTATATAACGCGTAACCTCTTGTTGCTATAACACTTTGGTCAGGCGTTAGTTTTTTTATATTATTTTGGATGATCCCTTTGCGGACAGTATATTTTTTATCTTTTATCTCCCCCTTTCAACCCCTTACAACCTTTTTTCGCATTAATATTTATTTATATCTAATTAACAGTCTAGAAAATAAGTTTCAATATTCTAGTTTTAAAAATGACCATAATTCCATACATCCTTTTATCTGCCCTTTCAAGCCGCTATTAGGTTTAAAAAAATCCCTGTATGTAAAGTAAGTACTTACTGCGGCGACTTACTGGAATATCCGAAGCAATGTTGAACATTTTACCTGTACTGTCAGTAACAAGATTCAATGTACCTAGTCTTACTATGAGTTCTCGATTGGTACACATTTGTTTATTAATTTCTTCTTCTTCTTCTTTTAATGTCTTGGCTCCATCAGATCTTCTCCGATGATTTTGCCAGTGTCATTAGTAAAAATAGCAATTTGTAAAAGCCTTTTTTTTAAACAAAAAAGGCAAAATTGAAATTAAAAATCAAAAATAGCAGATCCCGAGACTAGTCAGTCAAGTCAAGTCAGTCAAGTCTATAATTTTTCTTAGTTTTGCAAAATAGGTCCGTCAAGTCCGTTTATTAATTTACTATAGTTGGATATAAAATTCCAGCTAAAAATGTAAACAAGGAAACGTCATTGTCAAAGTTGACAACTTGTCATTGTCAAATCAGTGTTATTGTCATTGCCATGTTCGAATGCCTAAAGATGTTTCAGAGACTTGACCTGACTGCTTTGGACTTGACGGACCTGTTTTTGAATACTAACAAGAGAAAATTATAGACTTGACTGACTTGACTTGACTGACTAGTCTCGGGATCTGCTATTTTTGATTTTTAATTTCAATTTTGCCTTTTATGTTTAAAAAAAAGGCTATTACAAATTGCTATTTTTACTAATGACACTGGCAACATCATCGGAGAAGATCTGATGGAACCTAGACATTAAAAGAGAAGACGAAAGATGTTTCAGGGGTAGTCAACTTTTCTCTATACATTCTAATGAAACTTGGTAGATAAACATTTAGACGTACAGTACGTACGTATGTATGTTCCTCCATCACTCTTAGACGAATTAATTGATTTTCATGAAACTTGGTAGATAAACATTTAGAAGTACGGGACACGTGATAGGCTACTTTTTATCTTTTTCAACGCGGACGAAGTCGCGGACGCCAGCTAGTATTTCTTATATTTCGGACTCTTGAAAACACGCTGAAGCCCCATGTCACAATGATTTTTATTTTAAAACTAGCTGTTGCCCGCGACTTCGTCCGCGTTAAAAAAGATAAAAAATAGCCAATCACGTGTCCAGTACTTCTAAATGTTTATCTACCAAGTTTCATGAAAATCAATTAATTCGTCTAAGAGTGATGGAGAAACATAACATACATACAGAAAAAAATTGTAAAAATGGTCAATTTAGTTTCAGTATCATGTATAGAGCCTATATACACGATATTTCTGAAAACAAAGTAAATTACTCCATGACCGACCTCTACACATTTATTATTAGTATTTATTGATTGATGATTGACTAGCTGAACAATGAATAAAAAAGTGTGCGTTGGAAGTTTGTAAGAACATGGTCATATTTCAAAATCCAGTAAATTTCGAAAACTTGTAGTACAGTCACAAGTCAATTTACGAGACAAACGCTGGCTGCTTTTAGCTCTAAAGCGACGACATGTCCCGATATCTAAGTGATTGATGGACACCCCCATTGGGGTGACAACTCAATTGTTTTACAGTCGTAACGCCAGAACGGCACAACGGATTTAGATGAAATTTGGCACACAGATAGTTTATTACCTGGATTAAGATATAGGATAAAAAAAATTAAGGTCCGGAGTGGTCGTTTAAAAATATTTAAAAAATTCGCAGAGCTAAGGCCAAGAGCAAACCCATCTAAACTAATATTATAAAGAGGAAAGATTTGATTTTGATTATTTGTTTTTATTGAATAGGTCCGAAATTACTGGACTGATTTGAAAAATTATTTTACCATTAGAAGCCTACATTATCCGTGATGAACATAGGCTTCTTTTTACCGCGGGAAAATGCCTCATTCCTACGGGAAAACGGGTAATAAGACAACGGGTTGTAAGAATTATCCTTCCGTACTTATCTTTTTCACATAACTTCTAAACGGCTGAACCGATTGGGTTGAAATTTTATATGGGTATTTCGATGGTTTCCTGGATTATTTAAAAATACAATTGGACCCGGTAGGTGGCGCTGCTGTCGGTATGTGAACTACTAAACGGCTTGACCGATTGGGTTGAAATTTTGTATGTGTATTTCCATGCCATGGTTTCACAGACACGAATGTATTATAGTTTATAAATTTACGCGGGCGAAGTCGCGTGCAACAGCTATTCTCTAATAAAAAAAAACACATATTTTCTTATTTTTCAACGCAAACGAAATCACGGGCACCAGGATAGTTTATTTTCTAAAGAAACTAAAATGTATATTTTTTTAAATCCTATAGGTTTTTAGAGACTTATTATGGCACAACAAAATTGTCATCTGCAGATACATGTTACGACTCTTTTCTCCCAAAACCCTAAAGACCCGAGGGACCATAACAATTTAGAACTTAATTTAAGTTAGGCATGACTTAATATTAAGTTTAATTTAACCTCAAGTTAACTAGTTTTACATAGTTGAATTGTTAATAAATATTTAGTTTAAATCTAAGTAAAATAACACTGACTACGTTTCAATATGTTTACGTTGCGTAAGAGTAAAGAAAGAAAGAATTTTATTCACTCGACACAAAGATAATACAAAAACAATAAAACAGAATAGTAAGGGCCTCTTTCACCAACTACACGTAAAGTGTTGATTTTAGTTTTTACTTTTAGATTTAATAATAGTTATTTTAAAAATAATTTTATGTTTTACTAACTGTTGCACGCGACTTCGTCCGCATAACTTTATAAAATAATATAATACATTGGTGTCTGTGAAACCACGGAAATACACATACAAAATTACAACACAGTCGGTCAAGCCGTTTAGTAGTTGACATACCGACAGCAGCGCAACCTACCGGGTCCAATTGTATTTTTAAATCATCCAGGAAACCATCGAAATAGCCATATAAAATTTCCTTCATTACGTCGCGTCATTGTCATGTTTATAAATATCCCTCGTAGCACCTTGGCGTAGCTACATGTTGCAATTTCGTAGCCAACGACCTCTCTACGCTCGTAGCTTGAGCGCCCGTAGCTAAACTTCGTAGCTTCATCTTCGCTATCATTGATTTTCAACCCAATCGGTTCAGCCGTTTAGAAGTTATGTGAAAAAGATAACTATGAAAGGATAATTCTTACTACCCGTTGTCCTATTAACCGTTTTCCTGTAGGAAAGAAGCATTTTCCCGCAGTTAAAAGTAACTTATGTTCATCACGGATAATGTCGGCTTCTAATGGTAAAAGAATTTTTCAAATCGATCCAGTAGTTTCGGAGTCTATTCTATACAAACAATCAAATCTTTCCTCTTTATAATATTAGTATAGATTAAATTATGCACTCGGTCTACTGCTTCTTTCAATAGGCGATTATTTATTTTTATTATTTATTTTCTTTTCAATATTTGGGACTTTTAACGTACACACAAGTATATCTATAAGCACCATGATCCCCGGTGACCGGAATGAAGCAATTTCCCGCCGTAAAAAGTAGCCTATGTTTATCACAGATAAGCCGACATTATCCGTGATGAACATAGGCTACTTTTTACCGCGGGAAAATGCTTCATTCCTACTGGAAATCTAAAATAAAAGTAAATACTAGCGGCTTGGCCCGGGACATAGCGCCATCTATCCAAAATACGGTAGATTGCGTTTTATACTTTTCTACGCGGACGAAGTCGCGAGCACCAGCTAGTATTTTATAAAGTTACGCGGACGAAGTCGCGTGCCACAGTTAGTACTAAATATTGCCCAATGAATTCGTTAATTCCTATGACTAGTTAAATACGAACTTTGACTGACTCTTTTTGTTTTAATAGCATAAAATGTACATATAAATTATGTTAGCAATATTTTTCCAACAAAAGAAGCGATGCCTCCAAACGACATCTTATTTGTTTAGGGCCGATGTTTGCTAAAGGACAAAAACCAACGAAAATCCCAATGTGTTCATATTACACGAACTAGTATAATTTACTGGGCAAATATTTATATCTGTTGCGATGCCAAGCTAGGGTCATGTGATTGGTCAAATACTTTGTGGCGGTTTGATGCTTGTTACTACAAGGAAAGTTAAGGTTGGGGTTAAGGTCTTAAGGTTAAGGGCATGCAAACATTCTAAAATCTAAAATAAATTTTTGGTATAATATTATATTAATTATGAATTGATTGACCTAAACCTTAAAGCGTACATCGGAGGGTTGGTGTATTTAGAATCTGTAGGTAAAAGAAAATGAGGGGTCTTATGAACCTCGTAACGCACTCAATAAAGAAAGTTTTACATATATTTTAGTGATAGGAAACAAAAGTACCGGTAATTGTTTTTTTTTTTACTTTATTTTTATTTTACATAATATATATTTTTTATTTTTTTATTTAAACATAATAATGTTTGACATCCAACACTTGTGTGACAATTTTTTGTCCGCCTCGCGGCTAGAAAATTCTTTACGCAATTTGGCGTATCATATAGCACATTTTCACCTCTTCGAACATCTTCTGAGATGATGTATTACAAGAAGAGAAAAAAAAATCTTTTAGAAAAATATTATTATATGAAGGTAGGTATATAATAACACTAGGTAATTTATATGAAAGAAAATTTTATTTCGTGTTCCTAAGCCTCGTTTCGCACTGTGATAAAATTTTATTTCTTCAGTACCGTACGGGGTCAAAGTGACCCGGTATTAAAGTAGGTACACCGTTTTTCTTAGCCGCACCGCAAGGGAGACACGTACGGGGCGTATTAGACCTCGTCGTACCGCATTGAACGTGTTAACTCGATAATTTCTCGAATTTCAAACGGTTTCTCTAAATTCGATTTTCGGGTGTGCAAAGCGTATTTAAAAAAAAATTTCTTCTTTTGAATTTTTTTTTTATTTCCTTTGAGTAAAATTTGCTACCTCCACTATTTGAGTACTTTACCTCAAATGTGCGTTCAAAAATTCCACACTCCATATAGGGCACTAAGACTCTCTCAAAAGGCCTATTTCCACTGTGCACGAAGTTCTATAATTAAATAAGGTGGCGTGGTATGGCAGCCATTTGTAGAGTTTACTTAGTTAAAACACACAGAAGCCTTTCGTAATGTTGTTTAGTATAAAATTATGTACACCACTGAAAACAGGTTGCAACTCGCCCGTGTAGAATCACCAATGAAGCTCTCGAATTACAGCGTGGGGCATTGTAGCAGGACTTGCAAGGGTGTGATTATCTTAATTGTAAGAAATCGTATTCTCCTTTGTTTAGAGAGAAGAGACAACACCTTATAAAGGCAAGGAAAATTTAGTGAAATTTTCTTCAGATTATTAAATTAATCCATTTGTTACAACTGGACCCATATGTTACATTATCAAAGGAAAGATTTGTTTGTTTGTTTGTATTGAATAGGCTCCGAAACTACTGGATCGATTTGAAAAATTCTTTTACCATTAGAAGCCGACATTATCCGTGATAAACATAGGCTACTTTTTACCGCGGGAAAAAGCTTCATTCCTACGGGAAATCTAAAATAAAAGTAAATAGTAGCGGCTTGGCCCGGGCGGGATACACTTGACAGCGCCATATATCAAGAATCAGGTGAAGCAACTAATATGACAACTGCTTGGTGATATTTTTAGCGATCCGCTCCACGGTAGATGGCGTTTTATACTTTTCAACGCGGACTAAGTCGCGAGCACCAGCTAGTATCTTATAAATTATATAGAATTCTCGTATCACAATGTTTATACTAACGAAATTCCTCCGAAACGGCTTGACCGATTTTTATGAATTTTTTTGTGTATTACTATATATTTGGACTGAGAAATATTTTTATACCCAAACTTTTTTATGGATATTATAAAAATAATTTTAAAATTCTCGAGAATACATAATATATATATATATATATATATAGTGCAATCATATCAATAACAAGGTGTTCGTTCGAAAGTATTGCGTCACTATAACACCTTCGCAAGAAAATAGTATCTGAGTAATGTTTAAACTGACGCAAGTTATAAGAAAATATTTATTAGTATTGTATGTATTTTTCGTCTAAGTACAATACTAATTGTATCTGTCGTGGGCAGATTGTTGAATTGGGCAGATCGTAAAGTATGTAATCAAAAATCTTTCACCAAAAATCAAAAATAGGTGCGATGAAGTTCGGAGCGAAGCAAAGCGAGGAGGAGCGTGTTAGGTTTACATGGAAATAAATTTGGGGAGCCGAGCGAAGCGGAGCGGAGAGTTTAAACAGAAATATGATCTGCCCAGGAATATCATGATATGCCCAATTCTACGATGTGCCGACGACATATCGAAAAATTTTGACGACCCCGTTGGACGAGTGGCAAGAGTGCTTGCCTAACGTTTCAGGGGCCCCGGGTTCGATTCCCGGCGAGGTCAACTTTGGAAATTTTAATATTATAATTTTCAAAATTAAGTCCAGAAGTTTCGGAGCCTAGTCTATACAAACAAACAATCAAATCTTTCCTCTTTATAATATTAGTATAGAAGTATAGATAATAGTAAGATATCGTATCGTTGCTTACGTCTGTAACTTAACCCATGCCAAAGTTACTTCATCCGTAGACTTATGTGTACCCTTCTCAACTTTTATGACGTGTTCAAAATACCCCAAAAAAAGGTGATTCGGATGAGGTTCTATTGGTAAAATGGCTGATTAATGTTCTGTACCGAACACTCGCGGACCGTTTCTGGGAAATCTATTTTTATAGGAGGCACTTGAAAATATCGGTAAATAATATATAGCGGACTATATTTTTTATGTTAAACGACAACTTGATGGGCGACATTATTTTGGATAATGGAGGACAGACGTTTTGGTTGATTGGATGATGGTGGGATAACATTGTTTTGGATGATGGAGGACAGACTTTTGGATGATTGGATGATGATGGAATAACATTGTTTTGGATGACGGAGGACAGATGTTTTGGTTGATTGGATAATGGTGGGATAACATTGTTTTGGATGGTGGAGGACAGGCGTTTTGGATGATTGGATGATGGTGGGATAACATTGTTTTGGATGATGGAGGGCACACGTTTTGGATTATTGGATGATGGTGGGATAACATTGTTTTGGATGATAGAGGACAGAAATTTGGATGAATGGATGATCGTGGGATAACATTGTTTTGGACGATGGAGGATTGGATGACATTTGATGGTGAGTTACCATCACCTGGAATAAAACCAAAACCAGGAATAGTACAACTACGTTCTGGAACTTCATTTGAAAAATGAAAAATAAAACTCGGTCTCAAGGGTCCTGGGTTCGATTCTCGGCAGGGTCATCTTTGGAATTATACTTTCCTTAATTAACTCTGGTCTATCACTAACCACAAAAATGTCAAGAGATGTATCATGTGAAGCATATAATATCGAGTCTTTTCAGAAAGAACATCGTAACCGCCATTTTGCATATTTTACAGGAGATAGATTTTTAAATATTTCTCAAAACATTTATGGCATTGTTAAGTGTTATAGAAGTGACTATAGTCACAATGTTTGGATAAATCTATACTAATATTAAAAGAGGAAAGATTTGATTGTTTGTTTGTTTGTATAGAATAGGCTCTGAAAGTACTGGACCGATTTGAAAAATTCTTTTACCATTAGAAGCCGACGTTATCCGTGATGAACATAAGCTACTTTTTACCGCGGGAAAATGCTTCATTCCTACGGGAAAACGTGTAATAGGACAACGGGTAGTAAGAATTATCCTTCCGTACTTATCTTTTTCACATAACGTCTAAACGGCTGATTGGGTTGAAATTTTATATGGCTATTTCGATGGTTTCCTGGATGATTTAAAAATACAATTGAACCCGGTAGGTGGCGCTGCTGTTGGTATGTCAACTACTAAACGGCTTGACCCGTTGGGTTGAAATTTTATGTGGCTGTTTCGATGGTTTCCTGGATGATTTAAAAATACAATTGGACCCGGTAGATGGCGCTGCTGTCGGTATGTCAACTACTAAACCGATTGGGTTGAAATTTTGTATATGTATTTCCATGGTTTCACAGACACGAATGTATTATATTTTATAAAGTTACGCGGACGAAGTCGCGTGCAACAGCTAGTATTTAATAAAAACCTTCTGTAAAATATGCAAAATGGCGGTTACGATGTTCTCCCTGAAATGGCTCGATATGTTCTTCTCCTACTGTCGTGTACTGAGTTTTAGCAACACATTAACTGAGAAACTACGTGTTCAACTCGTTGAGTCTCTTATTTTATCTAAGTTTAATTACATGGACACAGTTTGTGGTCCTCGTTTGTTGGCAAAAACCCAAAAATTAATTCAGCGTGTCCAAAATGCTTGTGCTCGTTTTTGTTTTGATATCCCATGGCGATCACATGTGACTCCATTTTTAAATAAGCATGGTATATTAAAAATGAAGCATCGCCGCAAACTTCATCTCGCGTGCCTTATGTTTGGCGTCAATAAATATAGGGAGCCTTCTTATCTCTATGAAAAGTTGTCGTGGAGGGATGTTCATCCTCGCAGGTCTTCGACGCAGCTAGTAATAGAGCGCCATAGTACTGCTGCCTTTAGAGGTAGCTTTCGATATGCTGCGTCAAAGTGCTGGAATAACATCCCGCCGCCTATTAGGGACCTGCAAAGTACTAATAATTTCAGAAATAGATTAAAGAAATTTATATTCGAACACCAAAAAAGCGAGGAGCAACTGCGGAATGACACCAGTGCCTTCTGAATATATTATATTTTTTATTTTTAGTTATTTAGTAGATTCTTATTCTTTTTTCATTTTCTTCTTTTTATAAGTAAATAAAGCTGTTCTTTTTTGTATTATGCATTTTTAGGTTGTATTTTAATTGTAACTATTTTATTTTTAAATTTTGTTTTCTTTTTGGAGCTTTTTGTATTATGTTTTATCTAGTAAGTGCGTAACCTCACCCTGCGGCTTCAACGGAAGACCAGCGCAGGTTATTACAACCTGCATTATGCTGAGTTGGAGCCGGTTTGTGGCGGGGGACGTTTGTGCTTGTCTTTCTATATGTTATCTATGTATGTTGTTATAATGTCCTTTGCTGCAAATAAAACATTATTCTATTCTATTCTATTCTATTCTATTAATTTGTAATCTGCTAAAAATTACAAGGTCCGACACCTACCTATATAATACAAAACAGCGTTATGCAAATTCCTTGCTAACGACTGTACCCAAATCACTTCGGTTAATTAATGCACAACCTTCCTGCACGCTTGAAGAATTCGGACACTCTTTTTTAACAAAAACATGTACACGGAATGTTTTGGAAATTTCACGAATTTTAAACAGATAATGGTTTTTTACGAAAGAATAATTATTGTAGCGAACGTGAGAACAAAAATGACTTTTAAAGTACGTGGCACCGACGCGCCGGTGTCAAAATCGGAAAGTGACACCAAAGACAGCTTAGTCACCGAGACACAAGAGACCCGACCCATGTACCAGAGCTGCAGAAGTAAAGGCAGTAGTATCTTAAAGTTCTAATAGATGGAGTTAGATTTTTAGATATACATAGCACGTTGAACTTAACTTTAACTTAAACACTAATGATGTTAATTAACAAAAATATTAAAACACTAGCCAACACTAAAGTACAGAAATAGAGGATTCCTCCACAAATTACAAGCAGTTAAACACACAGAGCGACGACAGTGCAAATAACAGAGCAGTAAACACAGAACACAAGATGAATAGTTGGAAAAGAAAAGAGAAAAATTGCGAGAAGACACAGTGGTTAAATAAAATAATATATGATTATACTCCTATAGGTATTGTGCCACTTTCGTGTCTCTAATGTAAGAGATAATACAGACAGAAACATTAACTTTTTGTTACTGAGTTATATTACGATGCTATCATTGGCTTGGCAGGGAGAGGTCACATTTATAAAGCACGTGTATAATAATAAAAAATATTTGTATGCCTATTCCTTACGAATGATAAATAAATAATTTAATAAATATAATGAAAACATATTAATTTAATAGGTATATTATATGTATATTTTTTACATATATAATTGTAAAAAAGGAGGGAACGGGTCGTTAATTCTAATCCAAATAATATTATAAATGCTCTAAAGTTATGTTTGGATGTTTACACTCTATATAATAGTAGCTGTTGCACGCGACTTCGTCCGCGTAACTTTATAAAATATAATACATTCGTGTCTGTGAAACCATGGAAATACATATACAAAATTTCAACCCAATCGGTCAAGCCGTTTAGTAGTTGACATACCGACAGCAGCGCCACCTACCGGGTCCAATTGAATTTTTAAATCATCAAAATAGCCATGTAAAATTTCAACCCAATCGGTTCAGCCGTTTAGAAGTTATGTGAAAAAGATAAGTACGGAGGATAATTCTTACTACCCGTTGTCCTGTTACCCGTTTTCCCGTAGGAATGAAGCATTTTTCCGCGGTAAAAAGTAGCCTATGTTCATCACGGATAATGTCGGCTTCTAATGGTAAAAGAATTTTTCAAATCGGTCCAGTAGTTTCGGAGCCTATTCTATACAAACAAACAACAATCAAATCTTTGTTCTTTATAATATAAGTATAGGTAGTGAACCCAATTAATCTCACTTATAATCGACTTTGGGCTCGCTGGTAATTCTAATTTCCTTGCATTTTCCGCTTGTAACCGTAGCGAGGAACTTAATGTTAAATAATTCACAATGATTGCGGTAATTTCGTGACCGGACGCGGCCATTTTTGTCACGTCCATTATTACGGCAGAGTCCAAATAAAAATGTTTGTATTCCCACATTAAATTTGGGTACAATATTTTTAATTTCATGAGTACTTTTAGAATTTTGAATTAATTTCATGGCATTTTCTCTGTCCGACTAATTTTATAAATGCTAGTTTTTGTGAAGATTTATATGAACGCTTGTTACTCTTTCACGCAATCTTCTATACTAATATTATAAAGAGGAAAGATTTGATTGTTTGTTTGTATTGAATAGGCTCCGAAAATACTGGACCGATTTGAAAAATTCTTTTACCATTAGAAGCCGACATTATCCGTGATGAACGTAGGGTACTTTTTACCGCGGGAAATTGCTTCATTCCTACTGGAAATCTAAAATAAAAGTAAATACTAGCGGCTTGGCCCGGGATATCTATTCAAAATACGGTAGATGGCGTTTTATACTTTTCTACGCGGATGAAGTCGCGAGCACCAGCTAGTTTTAATAATAAATTTGTAAATGTAAACTAATTAACTTATTTTCATGAAATTTGACAGGCAACTATTTTTCTTTTTTAATGCGGACGAAGTCGCGGGCACCAGCTAGTATATAATAAAACCTTATTAAGTTTTTTCCTGGGCGAAGCCTGGAGCGTGTCGCTATTTATTTAACATTAGCTGGTGCTCGCGACTTCGTCCGCGTAGAAAAGTATAAAACGCCATCTACCGTATTTTGGATAGATGGCGCTATCTCCCGGGCCAAGCCGCTAGTATTTACTTTTATTTTACATTTCCCGTAGGAATGAAGCATTTTCCCGCGGTAAAAAGTAGCCTATGTTCATCACGGATAATGTCGGCTTCTAATGGTAAAAGAATTATTCAAATCGGTTCATTAGTTTCGGAGTCTATTCTATACAAACAAACAAACAATCAAATCTTTCCTCTTTATAATATTAGAATAGAAGATAGCATCATAGCATGGAAAAAGTGTTTCATTATTCCCCTGCCCTACTCCCAAACTTTACAATGCCTCCCCCTCCCATTTGCCAAGTTTGGAAGTTTTGTCACGTTGTGGGTCAATTTTATCCCGACTGTCAAGGTCGTTCACGATCGACCGCAAAAGGGTTGGCGGATACAGATAAACGTATAATGGGATTGAAGTAGATCCGTAAAATTAGATCGGAATTACTGTCACCTTTTATTACATTTGCTGCTCCGAATGCCACGCGAGAAGAGGTATCATGGGACGAATTCTATTCCAGCGATTTTGTAATTCAATTCCTTCACATTTCTGTTTTTAATCCACGGCGTCGGACGCGAAAACGGGGTGTTACAAATGTATAAGTGTGTGTGAGTGCGTGTGCGTGTGCGTACGCGTGTACGGGTGCGTGCGTGTGTGTGTGTGTTTTATGTGTGTGTGTGTGTGTGTGTGTGTGTCAGTGAGTGTGATATTGCCCAGCCACTGTTATATAATGTAGAATTTTGACACTAAGGAAGTTTTTTCAATATGTGACTTTTAACCCGGACGCCTGACGCAAAAACCGAGTGTTATAAGTTTGACGTGTGTGACCGTGTATCTTGACGTGTGTCTGTCTGTAGACTGTGTCCGTGCGTGTGCGCGTGTTCGTGCGTGTGCGTGTGCGTGCGTGTGAGTGAGTGAGTGTGTGTGTGTCAGTGAGTGTGATATTGCCCAGCCAGCCACTGTTATATAGTGTAGAATTTTGACACTTTTTCATTATCATGAACGACAAGTGGAGTGCAAATCTAATTTTTTGTGACTTAACAAATCTGGTAATTCGTTTATTTTTTAACCCCGACGCCTGACCCAAAAACCGAGTGTTATAAGTTTGACGTGTGTGTCCGTGTATATTTTTAAGTATATATATTTTTAGTATCCTGCATAGTGAGATCCAAAATACGATCGAGATGGCGTTTTATAGTTTTCTACGCGGAGGAAGTCGCGAGCACCAGCTAGTACTATATACATATATTATAGTTCCAGTACTTTCACCTTGTTACGATTTCGTGTGTCAGTACAATGTTTATAGCAGATAAAACCTTCGAATCTCAGGAGATTTTCCATGATGGCGCGCGTAAAACTTTTAATTGATGACTCCATAAACCCTTATCGGTGCAAATAGAAGGGTGACGTGGGCCTGTTTATGTTTATAGAGGCCTTTATGACAGCTGTAAACGGAAATGATTTCTATTAATAGAGTGGAAATCTTTATCCGATGAAAATATTTACTGTTTATGCCACTTCGCGTTCTGTATCCATTGAGGTAAGTATTAAATATAAACAGTATGTTCTTGGCCACGAACAGGACCGAACAGGATCGAACAAGACCGAACAGGTCCGAACAGGACCGACCGAAACAGAACTTTCACCGAAACCGAAACCGAATTTCCGTATATTATGTTTCAGTTTCGGCTGAAACCGAATCCGAAACCGACTTTATCAGATATATTGTTTACTGAAGTTTGGCTTAACTTAATACACTTCTAAAGACAGGTAAAAAAAAATGTTAAATGAAATAAAAGTGTGTGAAAAAATATTTAAAAAAAAATACACGAGACACGAACTCTACCGAACGCAGAGTTTGGTGTGGCCGAAGGTTCGGTAGATTTTTGCCGAAGCCGAAACTAATTCCGAAGCTACATTTTCTACCGAAACCGAAACTAGTTCGATTGCTCACTAATACTAACGTATTGGAGAGGCTATGGCAAGTACAAATGATGCTCCATATGAGTAACTAAAAGCGTTGTAGCGCTGAAATAAAGATTAAGTCGTCAAAGGATACAAACATGCAGCGCTAAATCATTACTTAGAAGTAATTTTCATGGAAACATGGCGTCCAAAGAAAGACTCATTGTGCACGCTTTTTATGCGTTTGTGCACGCTAATCTCAGAAACGGCTTAACCGATTTGAATGCGGTTCTGGATTAAGCTATAGGATACTTTTTATCCTAGAAAAATGTTAACATCCTGTGGGATTTTTAAAAAGGCGGGCGTAGTCGCGGGCAAAATATATTGTAATATAATTTAGCCACATTAACAAAGTTCGTGGCCCAAAATCGATACGAGCTTTAAAAGCTAAAATGACTTGTCCAAACCATTGTCCGGGCGTCCGTCCATTAGACAATCAGATAAAAAAAATCACACAGTATACTTAATAATGAACAGTGAGGAATCTCTTTTTTCATATATTTTTCTTTGTTCCCTCTAAAGAAATCTCTTTTAAAGAAAAATTAAGAAGATTATTATTATTATTATTTTATGTTAAGGTCGACAGACAGGCTGACGATCCACTTGATGGTAGGTGGCTACCGTCGCCTATAACACAAGCAACGCCATAAGTGCTACAAGTGCACCGCCGACCATAGAAGGATTAAGGATAAGGGATAAGGGAGGGATGGGTAATGGGCCCTGGCATCCGTTCCTCACTCACCGAAACACAACAGCACATATATGCTGTTATTTCACGGTGGTATTCTGTAAGGTGGTGACTACTGCCGCCAGACGGGCTGCCCAAATGGCTGCGAAACGCAGTGTGCTCTACCACTACTTTTCAAATCCAGACCAGTGTCAATTTTGAAAATTATATTAAAATTTCCAAAGTTGACCCCGGCAGGATTCGAACCCGCGCCCATTTGGTTAACAGCTAGGGCTAGACCAAACGTGTCGTCAAATTTTGGTTTTCAATCATTTTCAAGTTTCCCTACCGTATTCTCCTTATACTAAGCAAAGACCTCCTCGAGGTCAAGGATAGTAGGCGTATCACACAAAATATTACAGAAAGGATATATATATATATATATATATATATATATATATATATATATACCTACTATAAACTTTGTAAAGATTTTATCCCTACGAATGAAAGGGAGTATATTTTGGGTTCATATATAATATTGTCGCCTAATACAAGAGAAAGAGAAATTTTATTCAAAAGGCGGACATTTTCTTGACGTTATTTAAAGTATTTTTTTATACAATATCGCAGTAGATTGGTGTTTACAGACTAAGAGGAAAAATTTGTTTGTTTGTATTGAATAGGCTCCGAAACTACTGGACCGATTTGAAAAATTCTTTTAACATTAGAAGCCAACATTATCCCTGATGAACATAGGCTACTTTTTACCGCGGGAAAATGCTTCATTCCTACGAGAAATCTAAACTAAAAGTAAATACTAGCGGCTTGGCCCGGGAGATAGCGCTATCTATCGAAAATACGGTAGATAGCGTTTTATACTTTTCTACGCGGACGAAGTCGCGAGCACCGGCTAGTTTATTCATATACGACTGTTTCCGGACAGTGTAAACAGACCTTAACTTTGAATGTGACGTCATAACGACGAGTGCGCTAATAATTTATGTAACATACCGTTATGAAATCTTTACGAGATTCCAGCCAACATTCTATACATTAGTAAATCAACCGCAAATGTGCTATACGTACGAGTATATCCCTAGTCTACAGCCTATGTCAAAATAAATGATATATGAGGGTTAATCTGAGATTCACAAACGTTAGCTGCGTGTTACAGTTAATGTTAGAACGCTGAGTAAGCGTAATATTGGCCGGATTTACTTTTTTTATGTTAAAGTTGACATAGAGGCTGACAGTCCACTTGATGGTAAGTGGTTGGTGCGTAATTTATATTTATTTTGTTTAGCTTTATTAACATTTTATTTATTAACAGTTTTTGGAGTTAACTCCTTAAGGTAATTAATACAAGTCAGTTTTCCTCCATACAAACGTAGGATGTTAATTATTCCACTGTTTTATGTTTAATTTACAAAAGTAAGCATGACGCCGATTAATCTTGTTATTAACTAAGTTTGTATGCATTAATTTTTCTTTAAAAAAGTATTAATTTAAAAGATATGATCTTTGAAAAATCCATATTTTAACACCAGTTTTAATGCAACTTTGAGGGTGATTAGGTCAATCCAGTGTACAAAAACTCCAAAATACTTTGCATACGAACATTGATTAGTTATTCAAGAGTTCAAATAACTTTACACGAAATAGATATATGCAGAGTTTTGTCAAAAAAAGCGTTGGCCCAAGGGTCTGTTTATGATTTTATTTTTGGTATGAATGATTGTGCATCTCAGTCGAGTGCTCTTCCCGCGCTTTGTGCTGTGTGAGACAGGACGCATTTTAGCCATGAGACCGATGAGTTCGGGCCGCCTTGTTTCTTAAGAATCAAATCAAGCCCGTGGTTTAAAAATTGTCACACGTTATATTATGTGTTAATTTTTGAATATTTTAGAATATCTCTGATTTTAGAATGTATTTTTTAAAATCGTTTAAGGAGTATTTATTAATGGTCCGCATTATGAAGTTCGTGTTAAATAATGATTAATTTTCATTGCGTGTCAATGTCATATTTTTTCTCTTGTATTTCTTGCAATCAATAATAATCCTATTGTATTTATTAAATTATTTATTTATCGTTCGTAAGAAGTCAACTCCAGTCATGTGTCGAAGCTGACATACACATTTATTTTCTTCCATCTAAGGACTTGCCTATTTTTTCTTTAGAAGAACAAGGGAGACAAACTTATAGCGTCATTCGTCATATTTTATTTCTCACGCGGTTGCCATGTCGTCTGAACTTCCTAACTTCCGACTTACAAACTAAATAACTATGTGAACGTAATAACGAACTATTAGTATAACGAACTATAGTAATAACTAAGTACTAAAAACAATTCAATGTCAAAAACACAAATACACGTTCATTGGTCTCATTGGGGGCTAATTAAAATAATTAAAAACTACAAGCTACAATTAAAATTAATATAAACTAACCCTCGACTTACTTAGGTATACTTAACTTACATTAGTTTAAGAACTTAGTTATTAAGGTTAAACAAAAAAAGGTTACAATTTTTTGTGTATATTTTTTGGGAAACAAAACCATCAAATTTGAATTATTCATTCGTAACCTGGTTACAAACCAAGAGAAAAAAATTCCAGTTCGTAGCTAGTTACAAAACTTAGTTACGTACGCGCACGAAGGGATTTATTCGGCGGTTTAATTTTTTTTCTGAAAATTTTTTATTTTATAATTTTTGTGGCAATAATCCACTAATTACTACATGCTTAATTTTTGATTACATTTACTACACAACTCAGCTTTAATATAAAATATGTGAGTGAACATTAAATCATCCCTAATTTCCCAACCTTAGTGTAGGAATTTTACAAATTCATATGGGACCAAATTCGAGGTATACCCTATTCAATAAAAAAATAATTATCATACATTACAATCAGTAAGTGAACAATCAATCATCCCCTGTTTTCCTACCCTTAAGGTTGGATTTTTTACCAAATTTATATGGGACTAACTTCGAGGTATACTCTATTCAATAAAAAAAAAATTATCATTATGCGTAGTCATACATTACAACCAGTAAGTGAACAATCAATCGCCCCCTGTTTTCCTACCCCTGAGATTGGAATTTATTTTCCAAATTTATATGGGACCAACTTTGGGATATACCCTTTCTAAAAAAAAAAGAATTATCAAAATCGGACTACTCTATAAAAAGTTATGCGTGATCATACATAAAAAGAATATACGCGTCGACTTATTTTTTTTTTTTTTTCATCATGCGATCAGTCCAAGGACTATGAGCAGATTTGTTAAAGGTGTTTAGGGCTAATCACATCATCACTCTTAAACGAATTAACTGATTTTCATGAGACTTGGTAGATAAACATTTAGAAGTACGGGACACGTGATAGGCTACTTCTTATCTTTTTTAACGCGGACGAAGTCGCGGGCAACAGCTAGTCACTTATAAAATACTAGCTGGTGCCCGCGACTTCGTCCGCTTTGAAAAATATATCCTATAACGTATCTCTTGTTGCTATATAACGCTTCAGATAACGTGTTATCTACGAGTATATCTTCTAATATATAAAATTCTCGTATCACAGTGTTAGTTGCCATACTACTCCGATTTTGATGAAATTTTATATGTACACTTGGTTTTAGAAAGAAAGGTCTGAGAATAGGTTTTCATTTATTTTTTATGCGCGGACGAAGTCGCATGCAGCAGCTAGTATAGGTACAAAATTCTCGTGTCACTCCTCCGAAACGGCTTGACCGATTTTTTTGTCATTTATTGTGTATATTTTTGTGTTTTTGTGTATTTTTTTTTTTACATAGATTGTAGACCATTTTTTAGCCCCCAAATTCCCAAATTGCCTGAAATGTCAATACACCTGAATCCCAAATAGACTGAAGTTTAAATCGACTTAATCTCAAATCGACTAAATCCCAAAACGACTGATTCCCAATTCGCCTGAAATCCAAATATAGTACCTCTAAGTGGCCACCCTAATTTTTTTTTTTAAATCACAGACACAGTCGACAATTATCAATTTATTAGACGAATACTTACTTCTGTCTAAAATATATAAAAATACCTACCTTATAACTCAATTGTTTAGACAAGGATAAGCTGAAAATCCTTGATGAATCGCCTCTATTCCCCGTAACAAATACGTTTGGGAAAAAACCATTTGTCTTTCCATCCATTTATTGTTACTTTGCATCGAGTACCTCATTTCTATAATAGAACCCTTTTAGATCCAATAAATGCGAATTCTCCTTTTAAATAGAACTATTTTCTTTTAAAAAAAGCACCTGGGTACATATGGAAATAACGTAAGGTGTGATAAATGATTTTCAGTATTGAAAACTTACTTTTTTATGTAATGGTCGTCTTATTATAAAACTAGCCGTTGCACGTGACTTCGACCGCGTAACTTTATAAGATACTAGCTGTAGCCCGCGAGTTCATCCGCGTATAAAAGTATAAAACGCCATGCACCGTATTTTGGATAGATGGCGCTATCTCCCGGGCCAAGCCGCTTGCATTTACTTTTAATTTAGATTTCCCGTAGGAATGAAGCATTTTCCCGCAGTAAAAAGTAGCCTATGTTCATCACGGATAATGTCGGCTTCTAATGGTAAAAGAATTTTTCAAATCGGTCCACTAGTTTCGGAGTCTATTCAATACAAACAAACAAATTTTT
Source organism: Synanthedon vespiformis (assembly GCA_918317495.1). Classification (NCBI taxonomy): domain Eukaryota; kingdom Metazoa; phylum Arthropoda; class Insecta; order Lepidoptera; family Sesiidae; genus Synanthedon; species Synanthedon vespiformis. The sequence goes on from OU906973.1 coordinate 2,751,113, forward strand.
CCTCTTTATAATATTAGTATAGATGTTACTTGCTGATATAATGAAGCTTGTAAAAGTGACATGCAATCTTATAACATTTCGCATTTTCAAATAATATATAAACCTTATCTAAGCGTAGCTTAGTAGGTAAAAAAAATCGCCCATAAAATTGCTTAAGTCTAACTTAATAACAATGCCTATATTATTATGAAAATATTAGCTTTGAACGTGAACAAAATATGTTTCTTTTTTTATATTAAAAAGTGACAAAAAAAAATTATAATATATACGTCTTGAGATTTACAAATTTTAAATAATATTTTAATTCAAAGCACTTTTTTGAGCGATTGTACTTGGATTTTGTTGAATATCATATTACTGTATGATAACAACTTGTTTGTCCCAACAACAGACACAATTCAAACTTAATATATACAAAGTCCAACGGAGCGTAAGAAGTACAGTCGGGGTAAGAAAAAGTTCGTCACCTTTAAGTCGACATCATGCCAAAATTTCATTTTAAACGTCTGTCAGTTGTCTGGTTAGTGCTCTAGTTTCCAAAAGTACTAAGAGTCTACGATTTTGACAAAGGAGAGAATTTGAAAACTGGCCAAGGTTTTCCTACCCCGACTTTACAACAGTAACTTTGACAATTATATAACTCCTATCACGAATTTAAATTTATTTGAAAGAAACCTTATTATTTTAATTGAAAGAACTACTTATTACGATTTGTTTATAGACACAAATATGGCCGCTCCGGATATCTATAGTTGAATATCTTCTCTTGAATAAGTCGTAAACGGTAAGTGATAGAAAAAAAAATTCTAGACAAAAAACATAGGTGATTTCTTTATCTACAATAAAGGTCATTACCATTTTTGGCCTCAAGTGCACGGTTACGGAGATATAGGCAGAAACGATTTTTGACAATAATTGTTGGGGCCGCCTGTCTAATTTGTTGGGGTTTTGTGCATTTTTACGATTTCATTCGTTCTTTCAGGTTCTTTAGCGATTCAAATGAGGCTGTTTTGCTACGAATTGCTACGAATGCTAGCGAATAACACGGACGAAGTCGCAGGCACCAGCTAGTAAATAAATAAATTGTTGACGTGCCCAATTTTTGGCCCAAGCATAAAGCGTAGCAGGGAGAGAGAGACATTAATTAATGAATTGTAAACAGTTGTTAGGGAAAGGTTAGATAAATATAGGCTTAGAGACATAATTAGTTTGTAATTATTTATTTGCTCTTGGGCATTTATAATTACAAACCAATTGTTTGAAGAAACACTCGGGAATTGTGTAGGAACCTTCCATAACTTGACCAAACGTTCAATTTGAAGTAAGTAGGTATTTACTATGCCACCGTCATCAATCTATACTAATATTATAAAGAGGAAAGATTTGTTTGTTTGTTTGTATTGAATAGGCTCCGAAACTACTGGACCGATTTGAAAAATTCTTTTACCATTAGAAGCCGACATTATCCGTGATGAACATTGGATACTTTTTACCGCGGGAAAATGCTTCATTCCTACGGGAAAACTGGTAAAAGGGTAGTAAGAATTATCCTTCTATACTTAACTTCTTTTTCATATAACTTCTAAACGGCTGAACCGATTGGGTTGAAATTTTATATAGCTATTTCGATGATTTCCTGTATTATTTAAAAATACAATTGGACCCGGTAGGTGGCGCTGCTGTCAGCATGTCGACTACTAAACGGCTTGACCGATTAGGTTCAAATTTTGTATGTGTATTTATACGGTTTCACAGACACGAATGTATTACATTTTATATAGTTACGCGGACGAAATCGCGTGCAACAGCTAGTGTATAATATACACAACAAATAAAGGCTGAGTAAAGTATTCAAACAATTTAATCTGAGTGCTAATTCCAAGTTCTACCGAAAGTAGGCCATCGACAACGCAAGTGGTACTGTGAAATAAGAAGACAGTATATACGTATATTACCATGCGTTGAGGGATTGCCAAATACATTTCCAACGTGCCGCCTCGTGCTTCGTGCGGAATTTTGAAGAGATAACCAAATAAGATATTTACACACAAGCTGGCTTACAGGCTACTTTGAATTTTCATATATATATAATACTAGTGGGTGCCCGCGACTTCGTTCGCGTTGAAAAAGAAAATATATGGTAGCTTGACCCGGGCAAACGTCATTTTGTAACTATCACTTACCTACCGAAAAAAAAAATCTTAAAAATCGGTCTTATAGATTGGACCTCATACTACAACAAAATTCTGAACGCACCTATAAATATTTGACAACCAAGTGACAATTTTAGACAAAATACATTAGGGTCAATTATGAGGATGAAATCTCACTAACAAACTTGATAAATTAAATGAAAGGAAAGCCTTTCATTTCTGCTGAGCAACAGGCAAAAAAATTATACAATATCACACTAAATCGTTAATTTTTACTAGTGTTATGAGCTAAGTAATACGATTTAGTGTGATATTGCACAATTTTTTTGCCTGTCGCTCAGCAGAGAAATTTAGATAATAAGCCTGCCGTTTTATTTTTGCGACAGGCTCTAAGTGGTAGGTATTAATTTAGTTTCCATCTTTCCTACGGATTAATTTACAGAATAGAATAGAATAGAATAGAATAACAGTTTATTTGCAACAAAGGACAAAACATCCCCTGTCACAAACCGGCTCCAACTCAGCATAATGCAGGTTCAAACTCAAACTCAAACTCATTTATTTTGCTAAAAAAAGCGGTACAATTGATGGTATAAATAAATGATACGAGTACATTTCGCGCTTTTTTACCAGGAATCTGGCATGCAAAATTAGGTATACGTAATAAAATAGTAAATAGTTATATAATACAAACAATAATCAAATCATTATGTAAAATTAATACAATTAGTATAATTAATGTCAATTAGTTAATACATGCCCAGTACATGGTTGTAGAAACCTACGCTGGTCTTCCGTTGGAGCCGATGGTGAGGTTACGCACTTACATATTAACAAAACATACAAAACATAAAAGCTCCAAAATATAAAGAAAATTTTGAAACATAAATTAGTTAAATTCAATTACAACCTATGAATGTATAAAACAAAAAACATATTTATACAGACAAGACAGAAAAACAAAATAGTAGGAATAAAAATACTTAAAATTAAAATTAAAATTTCAGAACGCACAGAACGAACAGAACGATACAGACGACGTGAAGGGAACTATGTGTCAGTGTAGATTAAGAGGCGTTTTCAAATTACGCTGCGCAGCCTTTATAAATTAAACACATTTCACACGCTCGAACGCCACGTGAATTACACATTAATTCTTAGAAAACAAATTTAGTATATATACTCCGCAGTGGCTTTACGAGCACGTTGGATGAGTGGTTAGCTCGCCTTAACGCTCTGTCTCTAGGGGCCCGGGTTCGAATCTGAACAGTGGTAAACTTTGAAAATTAACTTTTGGTGTTTTTTTGAGTTTCTGAATAGATTTTTCATTTATAAGCCCGGGGTATGATGGGACTAAAATCAATTGTCACATGTCACACGTTACGCGTTACAGGCTACGATATGCTTCAATACATATAATATATTATGTATATGATATTAATTTTATTCATTTAATTAGTACAATTAAGCATATTGGTAGCCTGTAACGTGTAACATGTGACAATTGATTTTACTGCCATCATACCCCGGGCTTATCTTTAAAAAGGCGATATGTGTGTGTGTATGTTCCCTATGGACTCCAAAACCGCTGAAACCGTATATGAAAATCGATTCTATAGGAGTAAACTCCAAAAAACCACTACTGCCACTCAAGAAAATATACAATGGAGAACACCAATGTTCTTTTCAGCATATCTACAAAGTAGGTAACTCGAGAAAAAAGAATCTGTTTTTATTTTTTTCCTATCTTCAAAAATTACTGAGATATTAAATGTTAAAGACAGCCTCCGCGGCAAAATTCGACTAAGCGATCGCGCTAACGTGTGACGTCACTTCCTGACAGTACATAGCATACCTTCATACAATAACTGTCGGGTTATGACGTCATCGCACTAGTAGTGTGCGTATGAACGCAAATTTTAAAAAGCGGTGGAACTTTACCACTCTATAACTTTAGCAATCCTGGCCCGATTTCGATGAAACAAAAACTATTATCATTTGCACGAGTAGGCGCATCAAATCCAGTAACTTTTATAGTAATATTTAGATGTGCTGGTGTTCTTCATTTAGAGTAGGTACCATAGAAAAAAGAAAAGAGGGATAAGTAGGGTTACTGGATGGGTTCTAGAATTACTTACATAATCATTAGAAATGTCGGTTTAATAGGCGAATATTCTAGAAAGTGTTGAGTGAGTTCCATAATAAGCCAGCGAAAGTTTTCTTGAGCTTATAGTGAACTTTCCAGCAAAAGTAATCTCACGTAAGTATATGTACAGTACAAATTATGTATGTATATTTATAACCACACTAATGATATATAAAACTTACATAATATTACCTATGTTTTCTCATTTCGAGTATACTGTAGTTAGGTTGTTATTAGCAAACATTTTAGCGTTGAATTATTAGCCTATAAATACTTGCGTGACCTTTCATATCAGGTAAATAACGGACCCGTTTTCATGTTTGTACCTGAAAAAGAAGAAAAGAAATCATTGTTATAAGGGTATGTTTTAGTAAAAAATATTCTAACCCAATATATGTTATATTAATCAGTTTATTTCTACTATTAAGATGAAACAAGTCGGCGGCCCAAACTCATCGGTCTCATGTCTAAAATGCGTCTTGTCTCATACAGCACAAAGCGCGGGAAGAGCAGTCGACTGAGATGCACAATCATTCATACCAAAAATAAAATCACAAACAGACTCTTGGGCTAACGCTTTTTTGACAAAACTACTGCATATATCTATTTCGTGTAAAGTTATTTGTACTCTTGAATAACTAATCAATGTTCATATGTAAAGTATTTTGGAGTTTTTGTACACTGGATTGACCTAATCACCCTCAAAGTTGCATTAAAAATTGTGTTAAAATATGGATTTTTCAAAGATCATATCTTCTAAATTAATACTTTTTTTTAAAGTTTGTATACATTCCAACCTAGTTAACGACAAGATAAATCGGTATCATGCTTACTTTTGAAAATTAAACATAAAACAGCGGAGTAATAATCATTCTACGTTTGCATGGAGGAAAACTGACTTGTAAAACCTTAAGGACACGCTGTACGAACGTGGGAACTCCAACTGTAAAAGGAGTAAACTCCAAAAAAGAAACATGGCTATTCTGAGATATAATAATATATTATGAAGGTTTGCGTGGAAACAAAAACTGAAATGGGGTATGGGATGGGGATGGGGTAATGTGCTCTTTAAGGGTGCCCTTTAAGATTTATTTTTTGGCAACATTCTAATATTTAACTTTAGTCTATCATCGTCTAAATACACAAGCAAACATAACGTAATGTATGTGCTCCTCCGAACCTGTAATAACTTATTTACAGCTAGCTTGAAGTGGTTCATGAAACATCTCAGTAGGGAATACATACGAATTTCAAAATGCTCGCATTTACTGTATAAATTCATAGAAGTTATTCTATTTATTATTTTATCTGTCGAGGCTATACTACACTGTCAGTGTAGTGTGTAAAGCCGGCGCCAGACATAGCAACAATATTTGTTCACTTATTTAAACACTTGTGAGGCACGGGCATTTGGGTATTTATTCAAAGTTTGATCACATCTTTGCACTTTGCCATTCGGTGTCGGTTTTTGGAGCGCACATCAAAGCGTTCAAAGTTCAAACAGTGCGAGCCTGCTACACTTGCGCAAAGTCCAGTGCAAAGTCCCAAGATAACTCTTTTTTAGCTTAATAATAAAAAGTACCGACTTAGCTTAGCTTACTTAGCTTAATAATAAAAAAATAGAGACTTTTTAGCTTAATTTTTAGACTTAAATAAAAGAGATATACTGCGTCCATAAAGTCGTCGTCCATCTTGTGTGTTATCTATTTGAATACTGTGAAGCGAACGTGTCTGCAAAGCATGTCTGGCAAGTACAGTCCGCCGCATAAGTCGATTAACACATTCAAAAGTGGAAAACGATTGAACACTCAACTTACTTACTTATTTACTTACTTACTGAAGCTTTTTACGATCGTTTGTACGTGAAGTTTATTTTGTTCTCTAGTCGTGACAACGATTTATGGCGCGCAGTTGTTTTGCACTTTTGAGTGTTGTTCAGCTAAATATCAATGTGTGCGTGAACGAATGCAAGAGACGTATGCGTGTGTGAATGCACGGTTAAATAGATGTTATAAGCCTAACGTTTTCAGTTACAATAAAATCACCTTTCAGTCAATACGTGTTTCTTTTCATAACAAATAAGTAATCTAAAGTGAACCTTATTACCATAACAAGTGTGTTAATCGACTTATGCGGCCGACTGTACAACAAACATGTGTCCAAATGTGTGAGCAAAGTAGCTCAAAGTCTTTGTTCAAACATTTGACTGTATCTGGCGCCGGGGTAAGAAATGCCCAAAATCGTACTCATAATTTTTTTGCCAACTACCATGTTATACTGTTGTGAACAATATTATACTTTATTTCCTCTACAATACTGTTCACTTTTCAATGAAAATTAAGTATCCAAAATTGTTTTAATGGAATTTATCTGTATAATGTGTAACGACGTTATATTGTATGTTTCCCAATTAAAAAACAAAATAGAAAATAAATAACTTGAAATTCATTTTTTTTTTTTTCAATTTAATTTAAAATCTAGATAATCTGAAATATTCTTGAAAAATATTTCAGATTATCCAAATTTTAAGTACTGAAATATATAACGTATAAGACACTAGCTGGTGCTCGCGACTTCGTCCGAGTAGAAAAGTATCTCCAGGGCCAAGCCGCTAGTATTTACTTTTATTTTAGATTTCCCGTAGGAATGAAGCATTTTCCCGCGGTAACAAGTACCCTATGTTCATCACGGATAATGTCGGCTTCTAATGGTAAAAGAATTTTTCAAATCGGTCCAGTAGTTTCGGAGCCTATTCAATACAAACAAACAACAATCAAATCTTTCCTCTTTATAATATTAGTATAGATTATTATGTTGTGTTAATTAATATCATATTATGTTGACATACCTATAAATGTTATAATACCGTATATGACTCACATAATATTACGTTGAGTGACAATAATGATGTAAAGTCGGGGTACAAAAATCTTCGTCAATTTTCAAATCCATTCTTTTATCAAGTTGTTAACTCGATCTTAGTACTTTTTGAAACTAAAGAACTATAAGCACTCAAATGAAAGACGTTTGAAATGTAAATTTTGGCATGAATGATAAATTTGCCTCAGTGCAAGCAAATTTCGACTTTAAAGTGACGAACTTTTTCTTACCCCGACTGTACCTACTCGTGAGCTATGACGCACACTGAGTACTTACACAAATACCAATCCTCTAATATACTTAAAGATATGCAAATGTTTCAAAACAATCTCAAGTGACATTGCGAAGTACAAGAATGTCACAGTTCCTAAGTTTATTTCGTCAATATGGTAACAGGCACAGTCAAGTACAAATTTAAGTACATTTCTAAGTTATTTTATCCACCAGTGAATTCTAAATACTCAGATGAAAGGTATCCCTATGTCCTTTCTTGTATCCCTGAGAACGTGTATGCAAAATTTCATTATGATCTGTCAGTAGTTAAGGCGCGAAAAGGTAGCAGACAAACAGATAGACATAGTTACTTTCGCATTTATAATATACTAGCTGGTGTAGAAAAGTATGAAACTCCATCTACCGTATTTTGGATAGATGGCGCTATCTCCCGGGCCAAGCCGCTAGTATTTACTTTTATTTTAGATTTCCCGTAGGAATGAAGTATTTTCCCGCGGTAAAAAGTAGCCTATGTTCATCACGGATAATGTCGGCTTCTAATGGTAAAAGAATTTTTCAAATCGGTCCAGTACTTTCGGAGCCTATTCTATACAAACAAACAAACATTCAAATCTTTCCTCTTTATAATATTAGTATAGATATAGAAGTATAGAAAATAGTATGGATTCTACAAAAACAAGAAGAGTATATAGAGTTTTCATTTCCAAATAACCCCAACCTAGGTAGGTTAGGGTTATTTGGAAATAAAAAAAAATGTAAAGACTGAGGTAACGTAAAAACCTAGTCGCACAATAAGGGATGAAATGTTTCTAAAAGGATATTAACCTTTTTTTCGTCGTCTAGAGAGTCTTGCTCGATAAATTCTGATTTTGATTAACGATATCTCATCTCCGACTCGAGTAACAATAGACTCGACACTATGACCTAAATGTATTGTACTCAATAAGGGTTAATGTTGGTGCTTATGTTCCCATCAAGTCATTGTTGGTCTAATTGATTATTCCCCCCCTATTCCTAATCGTTCAATGTTCGGCAACGCACTTGCAGCAACTTCTTTAGGCGTGTTGGGCATTTTTGAGATGGGGAAAAAACTAATGAACTCGCGACCTGTTACCGTAACCGTGTAACCGATTAATTTAAAAAATAACAATTTTTGAAATGGGAAAAAACCATTGAACTTGCAACTGTGTTACCGTGAAACCGATTAATTGAAAAATTTTAAAAATAAAAAAATATTTTTTTTGAGATGAAAAAAGAAACCATTGAATTCGCGACTTGTTACCGTGTAACCGTTTAACTGAAAAATCTGGTATTAATAAATATAGGTATGTACCTAGTTTAATGACGATTCAAAAAGTACACACGTAATTGTTCAAGTTTTCACTTCTATCGGCACTCCCTGAGTGCCACTGTTTTTTTAACGTCGGGAAATCCTCTTGGATACCCTGCAGTGATAGGGGAGAGGACACTACGGGGTTATGCCGGATTCCTACCGGCAAAAATACAACGATTTCCTAGCGCGGCTGTAGATGGGCGAGGTCGCGGGGTTATGTTATGACACGACATCGGTACCCCGCCACGGCTATCTAGCGCGGGGAGGGCCACGCTCCCTGTCAGAAACTCGGCGTACCCGAAAGTGGAGGCCGGGTACGCCATCTACAGCCGAAAGTCGTGAGGTTAGGTTATCGGTACGAATACCGCATAACCCAGCAGTGTCCCCTAAACTGCCGGGTATCCAAGAGGATTTCCCAACGTTAAACAAAAGAATAGACACCTTAGTAGGTGTATCAGCAGCACTTGTGACCTGTGACACGGCCACCTCGCAACCAATACTGCGCGTACGCCTGCGCTCTCCCTCCCCCTTTCTCTCTCTCTCTCTCTCTCTCTCTCTCTCTCATTGATTCTGTATTGTAATGAGGTGCGAAAGCACGAAAGCCGAAGTCGATCTGTCTGCCTGCAAACACTAGCCACAACGTAACCACATCACAAATATTTTGTAGTTACTACAACTTAATTGCAAAATGCAGCAGCGACACTATTCACAATTTCACATGTAACCACTGCTTGACCACTTTTTGTCGCTGCGATGTAGTGTGGTTGTGGTTCGTGTGAACAGAGCCTTAGCGTTCTCTCTTCATTTCCGAAGTACGCAACGAAGCATTTACATCTTGGCTAGGTTGTTTGATGGAATTCCTTTCGAACATGTTTTTATTTCCAAGCAAGAAAAGTAGCTAACAAACCCTTGGTTGTATTTCGCAAAACAATTTTCCACAATTTACATTAACGCCAAAGAAACATTCCGTTAATCTCACGAAACTGCTTTCTGCTAAATTAAAGTGGGTAGGTATAAAAATATATATTTCTTTCGTACATTTCTCGTAAAGGTCAAATCGGCGTTTCTATTATTTTCTTTTCTCATAGAGATTTTTCACTCGCTTCATTGGTTTCGCTAATGCTACGTTTTTCACTTTCGTATACCTCTACCTATGTTAATTTAAAATATATTTTTTAATTAGATTTTAATAAATTTAATCAATACTTTAAAAAAAACATAATATTAAATATCATATTATGAAACTACTGGACCAATAGCTTTCTCTCTTTATAATATTAGTATAGATATAGGAGTATGGATAAAGATTATCAATACTAATAATAAATTGTATGTATGTATGTATTATGTTACTCCATAACTTTTTTAAACGAATTAACTGATTTTCACGAAATTCAACGCGGACGAAGTCGCGGGCAATAGCTAGTGTATTATAAAATTAGATCCCTAAATAGAAATGTACAAAATGTTCGTCAGTTTGGACAGTGAAACATTGAATTATTCATTCCTTAATAAATTATAATTTGTAATGAACGCCTGACCCAGTTGTGTCGCAACGCGTTAATAATATTTACGCGTTTTTGCTTGAATTCGTCTGCAATTTAAATCATGTTTAATTTTAATTAATAATTAATTAATTAATTTTAATTCCAATCGTTTGGTCTAGTGGCCAGTAATCCTATAGCTGTTAACCAAACGGTCGCGGGTTCGAATCTCGCTAGGTGCGAATAATTAACATTTACCTTTGCCTATTCTGCCTATTCACTCGAACCCAGAAAATGCCTATTCATTCGAACCCAGAAAATGCCTATTCATTCGAACCCAGAAAATGTCTATTCACTCGAACCCAGAAAATGCCTATTCACTCGAACCCAGAAGATGCCTATTCACTCGAACCCAGAAGATGCCTATTCACTCGCACCCAGAAAATGCCTATTCATTCAAACCCAGAAAATGTCTATTCATTGAACCCAGAAGGTGCCTATTCACTCCAACCTAGAAGATGCCTATTCACTCGAACCCAGAAAATGCCTATTCACTCGAACCCAGAAAATGTCTATTCATTAAACCCAGAAAATGCCTATGCACTCCTATTCACTCGAACCCAGAAAATACCTATTCACTCCTATTCACTCGAACCCAGAAAATGCCTATTCACTCCTATTCACTCGAACCCAGAAAATATCTATTCAATCATGGAAACAACGTTGGGATAAGTGCATCGCTTAGCCAAGGAGAGTATTTTGATGTAATTTGAAAATGTAATTTTGAAATAAAATTTGATGTAAACTTCTTATAATAAAAAATTTCACCATAATTTTTTGATAAACCCTCGTATTTGCCCAAGCTAGGGTTATGAACCCGACCCAAGTAGGGTTATGAAAATTATATGTGGGAGGTATAACCGAGGCTAAGTTTATAATTAGTGTGGGTAAGGGTTAAATAAAATTTAATGCAAGTAATCTAAATGTGCTTATAATATATCAATACAGTAACTTAAATGAGGTTCTATTCAACTAAAGCAAACCCCGATCTGAAAGATTTCCTCGCTACGATTTCCTGCATAATTCAAGGGCCCTCGCTCGTTATAGGCCGGGAGCGTGAGACCGGAACTAGTTTAAAACTCTCATTAATAATCTATAGACTAATTTGCATGGTTGAGAACAGTAAGTGACCTTTACTTAATTAAGTTTTTTAACATATTTTTTCAAGTCTAGAGGATGAATGATAAGCAATCAAGTAAATGATAATATCTGCCTACGTCACCACTTTGCAGAATCTGCATTTGAGTACTATGCCTTCTAAGTCAGAGTTCAGTTCTCAAACTATTATGTATAATAATAAATTTAACAACTAGCTACACGCACCCGGTTTCGCCCGGGTTCAAAATAAAAACTAGCCAATCTTTTAAGTTGGACCAAATTACATATAATTACGAAGTTTAATCAAAATCGGTTAAGTAATTTAGGAGTTCATTGGCCTTAAAAATGTGACACGACATTTTTATATAATATATACAATATATACTTCTGTCCGTATTTCAAATTATTCAAAGCCAAATTTAAAAAAAAAATTATTTAATTTAATTTTGCATTTGCGTGCCATCGCCTTCTGAGTCAGAGTTCAGCTCTCAGACTATTATGTATAATTTAAGAGGCGCCCGGTTCTCCCTTGTTCGTTCAAGTGTGTCGTGATTTCAAATATATATTTCCATACAATTGAGACATTTCAAGTTGAGTGTATGTTTTGTTTAGTCAAGTTTACTGAATACGCGCTTGAGTGGCGTTTGAGATACAGTTGTTTTTTTGAAGACGTTAAAACTACTTACTGTATAAAATTTATGATTTACAAGTGTCGATTTGCATATTATATATACAGGATGGAATTTTGTGATGCCACCTGAAGGGAAAGTACTCTTAATACTGTAGATAGAAAGTTTTACTCAAAGAAAACATTCCTTTATTTTTGAATAGAAAGAAAACTGCATTCAAAGATTTTCCAAAATTCGCTTGACACACCCGGGAATCGAACCGGCTAAAATCTGTAAAAGTTACACCCTTTACTTTTATTGCATCGATCGTTAGGGTCAATTGTAAGGATGAAATCTCTCTAACAAATTTGATAAATTAAATGAAAGGAAAACCATGAAATCTGGATTTATTGATTTCAGTCGGTTCGATTTCCGGGTGTGACAAGCGAAATTTTCGAAAATCTTTGAATGCAGTTTTCTTTCTATTCAAAAATAAAGGAATGTTTTCTTTGAGTAAAACTTTCTATCTACAGTATTAAGAGTACTTTCCCTCCAGGTGGCATTACAAAATTCCACCCTATATATCACAACACTCATATATTTTGCTAAATTGACGATTTTGAGCTGTCTCACAAAAAGTATTCTAAATCTAAAACATGTGTTCTATAAGAGAAACACTGAGTTAAGTATGTGGATTGGTATTGATGGAATAATACCAGCACATTTTAGTATTTACAATATATATAACTTATATAACAATTTACATTATGTACAAAGGCGAGTGCATGTATTTACAAATTAAGACATTGGCGAGAAAGCGCGTGCTTTCTGTAGCTGCGTCAGATGTGCACTGATCTGTCTTGGTTTTGATTCTTTTAAATAAAGAAATAGAAAATCAAAAAGTCCGTTAAAAGACGTCGCTACAAGTATGTGCTCAGGTCTTTGCCTATATTTTTGCCTACGATATTTAAAACTTACTTACTATTTCATTTTAAAGAAAAAAGCGATTTCAAGAAAGCAACAGTGGTTTAGAAAGAAATAACTCAATGGCGATATATCTCACTTTTCGACCGACGAAAACGAAAAAACAAAAACGGAGGAGGTACTCAATTCGACGCGTAATATATTTTATGTATGATCACGCATAACTTTTGATAGGGTGGTCCGATTTTGATAATTATTTTTTTATTTGAAAGGGTGCACCCCCAAGGGAGTCCCATTTTAATTTGGAAAAAAAATTCCAACCCTAAGTGTAGGAAAACAGGGGATGATTGATTGTTCACTCACCGATTGTAGCGTTTGTGGTATCGATATAGTCCAGTTAAATTAGGGTTTCACATCGGAATGAGAAATAGTAAGTTGTAAACTCGTGTGCACCATTTTTGTGTTCTAAAAGTTGTCTCAAAAGTTTCATAAAATCTCGTGTCTGCGTCGTCAGTTATTCAATAGCTCCAATGATACCTGTTGATAGAGGTAAGTAGATAATGTTTATACATGCAAGCAGTTGTGTTTAAGTAATTCTGAGTTAATTACTTACTATAATTTTATTTAAATTTTAATTATTATTATTTATTTGATGTTTAAGGGGCATATGCATGGTGTATGGCCGTGTGTGTGTGTTAGACTTAGGTGACTTAGGGTTCCTGCGGAAGATCAGTGCTTTCCTATGCCAGCAAAATACTGAGTAGGGACCTATTTGTGACTAGTAGCTCATTCTTTTTTCTTTTTACTGTTTTTTTATTTTCTTTGTCGTTATGTTATGTTACTTACTGTTACTATGTTTATGTTACTTGTGTTGTGTTACTAAGTTGCAAATAAATGTTATATTATTATAATATTATTATTAATACTAAGTAATATTAAGCAAGTTAATTCAGGCTATAATTATTATGCTTATATGTGTGAATATATTTTGCAGACATATCAAATGTCAGGTGAGTTGATGAAGGAAAGGTTGAAAGCTTGAAGGGTACGTGGAATTGTAGGAATTATTATTAAATTCATTACGCTTAGACATTTCAAAATGCGGTCTAACGATGTTAAGAGGGAAGCTTCGCGATCCTAACGCAATAGGTATTTAGGAAAACACATGCTATCGCTCGTGCGCTCTTGGCCCGGGGCAATCGTGCGATAGAGAGCGTTGCATCAAGCGACTGGCAATGGGCACTTTTTTGATGAAATTTCCATTTCGGGAGAAAACAGTTTCCACTGACTAAATCTTAACAAATCACTTTGATTTTCATGTCGGCTGTTTCAGCATAATATATTTTAGGTTTATAGGTTCGCTTTTTTTTTTAAAATAGATTGTTTTTATAAAAAGAAACGGTTTAATCCGACAAAGTTTTAATCACAAAAATTAAGTTATTTGAGGTTAAATAAGTTTGAATTTATTGCAAATTTTGTAAAAAGGAAAACCTATAAACTTAGTATTTCATTGTGTCAATAACATACAAAAAAATCATGAAGATTGGAAAATATTTAGAAGTGGAAAAACGTTTTCTCTTTTTGTATGGACGAGTACGTACTATTCTTCCCTCTTAAAACAATTACATCCAGGTTTAAGTCGGTTGAATGTTTTACACGTGTAAATCTTCGGTTTAATAATGTGGATAAGAAACCATGGTAGTAGTTTTGCTGAATGTATTCAAATAAAAATATAATTTTGCCACAAAACGGTGGTTTTCATAAAATAATAAAATACAACATAACTTTACTTCGTGTTTAAGAAATTTAATTTTTGGCGACGGTAGCCACCTACCATCAAATTGACTCTCAGTCTTCAAAATGTAATCAAAATGCTTGCAAAGTAATGCTATTTCGATGTCAAAATGCAATTAAATCATCACTCTAAAGTCACGTGACAAAAAAATCAATCAAAGTGCATGACGTCACTTGTTCGCAAACGTCACCGCTGTCAAAAACTGCATCTTTGGTAGGTATATTCTGTTTATACATACAAAACAGCATATATGTCAAAATATTATAGGAGCAGAATAAGCTAACATATACGTCGAAACGCATAATTACACAATCTCCATACAGTTATCATGTGCGCGCTTCGAGTGCTCTCACAATTTTACATTAGCTGTAAGGTAGAAGCGTAAGCGTATCGCCCATTCACACCTTCACACTTGGGCCCCTAGCCATGAGCACACCAATTCCAACGCTCCCTTACGAAGTTAGAGAACGATAGAAAATAAAGCCCGATGATTGGTCAAAATTTTATGTGGGCGTTACAACAACCAATCACCGGGCTTTATTTTCTGTCGTTTCGTCAATCTACAACGCTCCCGTTTGCACTGGGTGCTCTTGGCTAAGGGCCCTGGTCCACGAGCCAGGCACAAATTAAATCGCCCGCGACTTCATCCGCGTTGAAAAAAGTAGCCTTTACGTCTAGGCTACAATAAAGTTGAATCAACGCGTTGCTGGCAACACTATGTGTTGCAGAGTTGACGACTGCATGTTGACAAGTTCTTGCCCGACGCGCGTAAACATCAGCAACAAAATGTTGATAAACTGTTGCTAAACAAATTTTTACCATGAATACGAGGCTTAAATGTTTATCTACCAAGTTTCATGGAAATCAGTTAATTCGTTTAAGAGTCATGGAGGTACATACATACACACATATCATGTATTGTGAAAAATTTTCAACTGAGAAATGCGATCAGTTGACGTACAATCCACCACTTTATCACTTAGTCAGCTGACTTTTTTTTCTTCAATATATTTATTATTCTGTTATAAATTTATTAAGTTATTATTATTTATTATCAAGTTATTCTGATATATAATAAATTTCTTTATTCTTTTTTCTAATTCTTTTGAATCACTAACCAGATCAAATCATGTATGCCTGCCACCCTCGAACCCTTAACTCTTGGAGAAGTCGTCCCAAGAGTAGTGAGTCCCGAATTAAATACAAAATAATACCAAAAAAAAACCATTTTGAAACATATTAAACTGACTTATTGCATTTTGCAAAATAACAAAACGTGAGTGGATGGACGCGTTACGTCGCATTATTTGATTTTTTCGTTTTTTTGCGTTGATGAAGGTAATATATCCATATGAATGTTTACACACCTTAAGATCGTCGATTTAATAAGACATTTTTGGAATATAAAAAGTTGAAAAAGGTGTACGTACAGTTAATTTTAAAAAACAAAGAGTGCAGAAAAGTTTAGGTACATTTGTTAATGGACGAGAGAGCTATATTCACTTTTTTTTAATTAAATTAATACTAGTGTTTACTGGCTATCATACCATTAATATTTTAGGTCGTTTACACAACTTTTCATCATAATTTAGTACAAAAAACAGTTCCGTGGCGACTTATCACAAAAATTCAGTGTAAAACTTTAACCTCAATTTATTCGAAATTGGAATAATGCGACATATCACCTTCATACGAACACGTCTTCTTATGAATTGAACTACAGGGCCCTTAGCCAAGAGCACAATGCAAACGGGAGCGTTACGCTTATTAACGAAACGATAGAAAATAAAGCCCGGTGATTGGTTTTTGTAACGCCCACATAAAATTTTGACCGATCATCGGGCTTTATTTTCTGTCGTTTCGTCAAACTACGACGCTCCCGTTTGCACTGGGTGCTCTTGGCTAAGGGCCCTGATACTAGACGGAATAAATCCAAAACGCTTACCGCCAGTGACTTGTACTACACGTCGAGCGACGTAGTTACAAACTCTATTACTAGCAATCAGTCCGCACCATGAGCCGGCCCTCTCTATTATGGAATAGATTGGACTTCCTAGATAACACTTCGATACTCATCGACACTACATTTCTAGGACATAATTGAAAATGAAAATGGATTACTTGACATAATTTCCCTTTATTATTATCTCCATTTAATTGGACCACGTTTCTGTACACTTTTTCTCTAACACATTGTATGTTATCATTGTGTGACATGAAATTCAAAAATTTACTAGCTGTTGGAAGCGACTTTGCCCGTGTAAATTCGACTGATGTTTTCATATTTCATATAATTTTTAAAATTTGTGATATTTTGGAGAGCCAAAAATATTTTTCCAAAAAAAAAATTAAACAACGTTCTAGCTTACATTTAAAATTGGACTAATTTCATCTATAAAGGCGTAAGTTTTATTATTTTAGCGAGTTGAATAAGGAAGCTCTTGCACGCGACTTCACCCGCGAAACTTTATAAAATATAGCCTATTTTGCTCGCTAATTATGTAGCTTTCTATAGGTGAAAGAATTTTCGAAATCGGTCTAGTACTTTTTGACTTTATTCATTCGTGTTTTCATTCGCTACAAATTGTCGTTGAGACCATCATGATTATCCTGATAGTTTCAATTTTATGAGGAAAAAAATTCAAAATAGGGTTTTTTTTTTTGCATAAAATTGTTAATTACAAAGTTATCTATACTTTCGAAGATGCCTGCAGGCATATCTGACGTCAGTTGCCTGCTTGACGTTTAGGAAGCGTGACGCGTCCGTTAAAGTTAATTAATTAGTTAAAGTTAATTAATTAAGTAGCGTTAATTAGTAGATGAATATAGTTTACTTTGGCTTAATGTATCGGTTTCAAAGCTACGTCTTTTGAACTGTAAAGTGGTTACGCATTTCTGAAAATCGTTTGTAAGACGTTACTTCTCTAGTATTTATATGCTCACTGGTCAAAACCGTCAACTGTTCCCGTCGACGAGGGATAGTGAGTAAACGTCTTTTCCCATCCTAAAAAAAGTCTAACCCACTACCATCTTGAGGCGGTATAGGATCTCATGCAGCTTCTTAGCACACTCACCGAAGACACACGTAACCTAAGTTTTGTTACAAGGCATTTACAAAACAAACTTATGCCCAATAGGCAACCTTAAAACAGTGTCAATAACAGGACCTTTCTATTTAAATTACTAAACTAATTTAAACTTAAACCACGTTAGAGGGCAGCCATGATTGTTGTGAGAATGTAACAAAGTTATATACTAAAGTTTGAGAACCCACATGGCCTCTAGGTGTGTGAATAATTCCACTGATGTACCTACTATTAATGTACGCAATAGTTACTTGAGAAATGCGGTAGTCATCTATATTAATATTATAAAGAGGAAAGATTTGATTGTTTGTTTGTATGGAATAGGCTCCGAAATTACTGGACCGATTTGAATTTTTTTTTTACCATTAGAAGCCGACATTATCCGTGATGAACATAGGCTACTTTTTACCGCGGGAAAATGCTTCATTCCTACGGTAAATCTAAAATAAAAGTAAATACTAGCGGCTTGGCAAGGGAGATAGTGCCATCTATCCAAATCAGGTGAAACAGAGATATATTTTCGATGGATTAAACGTCTAACATGACAACTGCTTGGTAATATTCCACGGTAGATGGCGTTTTATACTTTTAAACGCGGACGAAGTCGCGAGCACCAGCTAGTATCAAATATTATTTAAAAATTTACTATATTGTTTGATGTCTAGCTCTTTTGTTTTCCATACAAAATACCTACACAAAAAATTATATAAAAATCAGTCAAGCCGTTTTGGAAGAATTTGGTTACAAACATTGTAACACGAGAATTTATACATACATATAAGAACAACATATAATGCAGGCCTAACAATGTTCAAAGATATGAAAACTCTAAGCACAAAATGTCCTGATAATTTCAACGTCTTATCTGTGTGGAGATATCCCCTTTGTGTTTTCCTGTAGCAAGTTTCACATCAACGAATATGAAAGGATTAATTCTATTCAGGGCTTCTTGTCTTGAAAATTCAGTGGCTGTAGCGCTTTACAATGTCTGTAATAGATTAAACGTCTGTCTATAGAGTTAATTCAGTGTGAAAAATCTTGCTAAAGAATTTTTTTACTCCTTGTCTTGTCATGCAAAACACAACGACCTTTATGGAACACTAGTTGCGGTGCACGCGACTTCGTCCGCGTTCTCTATAGCCTATACTGTAGGCTATACTGTAGACTGTAGGCCCTAAAGCCTTCCTCGATAAATGGACTATCCAACACAAAAATATTTATAACCAAACAAACAAACTGTTCAGTTTTATATTATACTAGCTGGTGCTCGCGACTTCGTCCGCGTAGAAAAGTATAAAACGCCATCTACCGTATTTTGGATAGATAGCGCTATCTCCCGGGCCAAGCCGCTAGTATTTACTTTTATTTTAGATTTCCCGTAGGAATGAAGCATTTTCCCGCGGTAAAAAGTAGCCTATGTTCATCACGGATAATGTCGGCTTCTAATGGTAAAAGAATTTTTCAAATCGGTCCAGTACTTTCGGAGCCTATTCTATACAAACAAACAACAATCAAATATTTCCTTTTTATAATATTAGTATAGATTGGTATAGATTTAAAAGTGACATGAACTCTATCATCTGTCATTTATATCAAACCAAACATCTGTCGTTTAAAGAAAATGTGACTTTACGACAACGCATTAGAGTTTAAAATGAATAGTTGAAGTTAGTCGTTTTACCATTGACTCCGCCATGATTCCGTTTTAGGCGTACTTTTTAAGTGCCTTACTGCAAAATTCATAGTTCTAGTACTTCGATGAATATATCTTATTCGATTTCACGCATCTGTTCAATAGAATATCAATACACAGTTAACTACTACTGTTCAGTAGCACAGAAAAGCTTTGATGGGAAAAGGTCTTTCAAGAAACCCTTTCAATGAGACGTTTCAATGAACATTTTAACCGTTTGTATGCGTTCAATAGAAATTGAATTTCAATTTATTGAGTCAATGAATTATTTATATAATCTTGTTCCACTAGCTGTAGCACGCGACTTCGTCCGCGTAACTTTATAAAATATAATGCATTCGTTTCTGTGAAACCATGGAAATACACATACAAAATTTCAACCCAATCGGTCAAGCCGTTTAGTAGTTGACATACCGACAGCAGCGCCACCTACCGGGTCCAATTGTATTTTTAAATCATCCAGGAACATCGAAATAGCCATATGAAATTTCAACCCAATCGGTTCAGCCGTTTAAAAATTATAGGTGAAAAGATACGGAAGGATAATTCTTACTACCCGTTGTCCTATTACCCGTTTTCCCGTAAGAATGAAGCATTTTCCCGTGGTAAAAAGTAGCCTATGTTCATCACGGATAATGTCGGCTTCTAATGGTAAAAAAAAAATTCAAATCGGTCCAGTAATTTCGGAGCCTATTCCATACAAACAAACAATCAAATCTTTCCTCTTTATAATATTAGTAAGTATAGATATATTCAAAAACTACGGTACCGATTTTGAAAATTCTTTCACCCATATAGAAACCTATTAAATTTATCAGCGAGTGTATTACATTTTTCATTTTCAAACGCGGACAGAATACAAAAGACATCACAATACAGAACTTCAAAATGCTGATGGCTAAAACAATTTATCAAAAATTAAATATCTTCAAAAATATTACAAAATTGTATGCCCACATTAATTACGTTTCCAATATAATATATATCTTAGGGAACTGTCGAAATAATCCGATAATATCGGTGGACGCGTCATAACTTCGTATACCACAAAACCATGATTGATGAATGTTCGAGCTCAAATAATTATTACCTATACGTATGAACGACAATCAAATGGGTATTGTTTTATCGTGGATTCAAACATAATGAGTTTAATATTGGTACTTATGATTAATTCCACCAATTGGAAACACTATTTATTTAATGACTAGAGTGGTTGACCGAGTTTCAAAATCAAATCAAAATATTTATTTATCAGGGTTTCGGAAACAAGCCACGATCCTGAGAAGAAACCCCGAAAGGAACTCGGAATACTATTTTTTTGGTCATCATTAAAATCTATCTACACTAATATTATAAAGAGGAAAGATTTGATTGTTTGTTTGTATGGAATAGGCTCCGAAATTACTGGACCGATTTGAATTTTTTTTTTACCATTAGAAGCCGACATTATCCGTGATGAACATAGGCTACTTTTTACCACGGGAAAATGCTTCATTCCTACGGGAAAACGGGTAATAGGACAACGGGTAGTAAGAATTATCCTTCCGTATCTTTTCACCTATAATTTTTAAACGGCTGAACCGATTGGGTTGAAATTTCATATGGCTATTTCGATGTTCCTGGATGATTTAAAAATACAATTGGACCCGGTAGGTGGCGCTGCTGTCGGTATGTCAACTACTAAACGGCTTGACCGATTGGGTTGAAATTTTGTATGTGTATTTCCATGGTTTCACAGAAACGAATGCATTATATTTTATAAAGTTACGCGGACGAAGTCGCGTGCTACAGCTAGTGGAACAAGATTATATAAATAATTCATTGACTCAATAAATTGAAATTCAATTTCTATTGAACGCATACAAACGGTTAAAATGTTCATTGAAACGTCTCATTGAAAGGGTTTCTTGAAAGACCTTTTCCCATCAAAGCTTTTCTGTGCTACTGAACAGTAGTAGTTAACTGTGTATTGATATTCTATTGAACAGATGCGTGAAATCGAATAAGATATATTCATCGAAGTACTAGAACTATGAATTTTGCAGTAAGGCACTTAAAAAGTACGCCTAAAACGGAATCATGGCGGAGTCAATGGTAAAACGACTAACTTCAACTATTCATTTTAAACTCTAATGCGTTGTCGTAAAGTCACATTTTCTTTAAACGACAGATGTTTGGTTTGATATAAATGACA
The DNA here is from genome assembly GCA_918317495.1 of Synanthedon vespiformis. Classification (NCBI taxonomy): domain Eukaryota; kingdom Metazoa; phylum Arthropoda; class Insecta; order Lepidoptera; family Sesiidae; genus Synanthedon; species Synanthedon vespiformis. Next base: position 2,772,804 of record OU906973.1, read on the forward strand.
GATGATAGAGTTCATGTCACTTTTAAATCTATACCAATCTATACTAATATTATAAAAAGGAAATATTTGATTGTTGTTTGTTTGTATAGAATAGGCTCCGAAAGTACTGGACCGATTTGAAAAATTCTTTTACCATTAGAAGCCGACATTATCCGTGATGAACATAGGCTACTTTTTACCGCGGGAAAATGCTTCATTCCTACGGGAAATCTAAAATAAAAGTAAATACTAGCGGCTTGGCCCGGGAGATAGCGCTATCTATCCAAAATACGGTAGATGGCGTTTTATACTTTTCTACGCGGACGAAGTCGCGAGCACCAGCTAGTATAATATAAAACTGAACAGTTTGTTTGTTTGGTTATAAATATTTTTGTGTTGGATAGTCCATTTATCGAGGAAGGCTTTAGGGCCTACAGTCTACAGTATAGCCTACAGTATAGGCTATAGAGAACGCGGACGAAGTCGCGTGCACCGCAACTAGTGTTCCATAAAGGTCAAATCAATCAACAATCAAATCTTTCCTCTTTACAATATTAGTATAGACAAACAAAAATTTAAATTTTTTTCTCTTTATAATCTTAGTAGGTTAGTATAGAATGTTGTGCGCCATAGATTGCCATTTTTTTTTTTTTTTTCAAAATTTTGAATTTCGTCACAAATGTGTAGTTTTTCTTTTTGTAAGTTTTGCAACAAAGTGAGCTTTGGACGCTAACGAATCACATAATCCTATCAATGATCTCTTTTTGGCACCGAAAAAGGATTTATGGTAAGAGGGCTTATTTCAAAGAAGATTAGGAGTATAATCCTATGTATTTAGGACAACCTACAAACATATCCATGATCCTTTAAGTATATTTATTTTTAGACCTCTCGGCTTTTTAGTTTTTTAACGCGGACGAAGTCGCGGGCAACAGCTAGTATCTTATAATACTAAACGAGGAATTCTTGTATGCCACGACGATCTCGCAAACGGCTCTAATGATTTTTACAAAAATCTAGAGTTAAGAGGGTTTTAGGTCTAGAAATCGATCTGTCTGGGGCATTCGAGAGAAAATTCATTTTAGGTTATTCGTTTTAGGTACAAAAGTAACACCGCTTGCTCGTTTTATAATATTTTGAATTATTAATGACATTGATACGAGTATTCTTGGTACATTTAGAAGTACGGGACACGTGGTAGGCTACTTTTTATCTTTTTAACGCGGACGAAGTCGCGGGCAACAGCTAGTACATAATAAAGCCTGCACTTTAATAAGAAGCGCATGCCCCGCTACGCTGCACGCTCAGCAAGAGCGTCCACTAAGGGCACACCCTTAGAATTGGCCCACGCAATGTATGTAAGGCTAATGCACGTAGGCAGCGCGGTCTCCGGACCGGAAGGCATAAATATTTAACGAACACAGAGCCGCTTCCGGTGATAATAAGCCACGAATCGGTATCCGGTTTTTATTCAGGAAAACGCCATTAATATTTCAACTGTTTCATGTCATTAATTTTCTATAATGCACACGCACGAACATTTTCGTGTTGTACTGGTGACAACAGTTGGCAATGCCCAGTGAGGATTCTATATCTTTATCTTCTACTAGCTGTTTCACACGACTTCGTTTCGATTTCATCTTATTTGTACAAGTATTGTGAATGTTTTTTTTTAGATAAAATTTAGATAATAAAAAAGACTTCATATTAGACACCGGTTTCTTAATTGTTTTGCTTTCCAGCATAGGTCTCCATAACGATCTATCTTTTGTGTTTTACTTCTTATTAGATGTCCAGACCATTTCCATATTAGTTGTCTTATTCTATATTTTATATCTATAACCTTGGTTTGTTTTCTCTATGTGTGGTTTTGCTGTGGTTATCGACTCGATGCGGTTATAGACTCGACAATTGTCTACTTTGGTATTCACTAAGCACATGTCAAAATGTCTACGACGTTTTTTCCATAGTTATACATGTCGATGAAGTTATTGGCGCGTTATTGTGTGGTTTTTAGTTTGACAAAGTATTATTTCTTATTTAATGTCGACTTTGAAGTCGACACGTTTTAAAAACCACAGATAGACAAGCTTCTAGTTATTCTTCTCTGTACAACGCCGTGTCTGAGACATAACAGGCATAACAGGTTATGTTTAACTTTTATACATAATAGTATCACCCACTCAGGCCATTTGAGGTTTGCTGGTGTTAATAGGCATTAAAGTTCTAAGCAAAGTTTTCCATTAGGCTGAGTATGTAATCTGATATCATGCTAAAGACTCTAGTTTGTACACATTAATGTAATACAAGTCAGCTTTCCTCCATACAAACGTAGAATGATTATTACTCTGCTGTTTTATGTTTAATTTACAAAAGCAAGCATGATACCGATTTATCTTGTCGTTAACTAGTTTCCTTGGCATACAAACTTTAAAAAAAAATATTAATTTAAAAGATATGATCCTTGAAAAATCCATATTTTAACACAAGTTTTAATGCAACTTTGAGGGTGATTAGGTCAATCCAGTGTACAATAACTCCAAAATACTTTGCATACGAACATTGATTAGTTATTCAAGAATTCAAATAACTTTACACGCAATAGATATATGCAGTAGTTTTGTCAAAAAAAGCGTTGGCACAAGGGTCTGTTTGTGATTTTATTTTTGGTATGAATGATTGTGCATCTCAGTCGAGTGCTCTTCCCGCGCTTTGTGCTGTGTGAGACAGGACGCATTTTAGACATGAGACCGATGAGTTCGGGCCGCCAACTTGTTTCATCTTAAGGTAACGTTTACTGCTTATGTTTATATATATTTTACATAATACTAAGCAGTATTAGGTATATTTTTATTAAAAACATCAAAGTCTCCGATTATGTCGAAGGTGGAGACTTTAATCCCCCAAACCCCCGTAACTCTGAATTTAATTTTTTTGGTAACTGTAATTTTATTTTGTAAAATTAATTTAAAATTGTAATTTTTACTTAAAATAAACAGCCTGCGGGGGTGGCGTAACCCCTGGGGGAAACAAAAAAAAAAGGTAGCGTTTCTCAAACCTTTTGATTAAAAATGAAATCAAAGGAAATAATTCGTGTAGTTTTGAAAATTGGTACAATTATACCTTGTGATATCCAGATTAACATATTAAAAGTCCTCAAGGGCGAGTTGAAGGAATCTGGAGTTTTTGTAACGAAAATGTTTTGTCTTTTCCTGGCTTGTTAAGAAATATTAAGCCCCTAAAGTATTGAACGTAGTGTAAAAATAAATATATCCAAACTTGTAGAAAATTTTATGTAGAAACTTTTGTTAGAAGTGATCATAATGCTTCGTCATAATCATAATTATTTCGTAAAATAATGCTATTCGCTGCCTTTTAAAATCATCAAAAGTTTCAATAGATACAAGACATATTATAAAATAAATAATAGAATACAAGGCATAATATAGTAATGTTACTTTTCATGTCAAAGTTATAACTTTCCAACTCATTAAATTTATTTGCTTCTTTACAAACTATTGCTTGTTTGTTTTCATATTCTATACACGATAATAAATTTAAGAACCTCGTGAAAAAGTTACAATGTTGCTGTCTTTTAAAACTTCATATCTAGGTCACAAAATGTGTCTTATAAATGACTAAATATTTGAGAAGTTTAGTAACAAAAGGAGACATGGAATGTACCTACTTATCTACTCTTTTTTTTTTAACTGACTCAAAAGGTTTTAAAAGTAAAAATGCACAAATATTAAAAAAAAAAATGAGCCGTCGCAAACTAAAGTATTTATTTCCTCAATTTTCCAAAAAAAAAAACCATTACGTAATGTCACTTCTTGTTACTAACTTCCTAATTTGGTGTCAGACGTGACATATGAGGATTGAAGACGTAACTCAGCTTCAGAAACCAATAATATTGAGAAATGTACTTAGTTTTTTGGTTAGGTTAAGGGGGTAAGGGTAATTACATCAGATGCCAAAGATATTTGATTGGTCTCGGTGCGCACGACTAGATACAGCCGCCGTACTTGAAAAATGGGGCAACTTTTAGTACGCCGATTTCGGTGTACCCGAGCTAGTCACACTGCAAACTGTCTGTGATATGTACGTTCCGAATGTTTAAATAAATTTTAAGGAATGATAAAATGCCAATTTGCGTAGTGAAACTGTGTAAAAATTTAATTAAACTGTGTAAAAAGTGAAAAATAGTGACGATGTTTTACACACACTACAATAAAAAGTTGCCGCATTTACGGAGCCATTGCTTTAAGGTAGGGCCGTATCTAGTCGAGTGTAGCGAGACCATTCATTTATATATGATCAGAAGAAGATGCAATGCAAACCCTGCAGCGAACACTTTGAGAATCACTGCCTTTAGCTGTTTAGCTCACACGAATAATTTCGTACAAAACAATTATTGAAGTCTAATATTTTGGTACGTACATACGAATAACACTTGATTAGCTTTTAAGTACCGGATCAATATTTATGTCCTCGTGGAGTCAGAACCGACCGTCGTAGTCATTACACGATAATGAACCTTAAAGCTTAGTAATTAAGACACAATTTTGCTTATCTTTCTAAGTCGTTAATTGATTATAGCCTCTATGTTATAAGTATATGAGGATAAATAATGCTTTTGTTTTATTAAAGAAAAATTTTACGAAATGTGTAGGTTAAAACCTCATTTTTTTTGTCTGATAAAACGCGAAAATGTATACTTAATTAAATTTATATAAAACTTGAAATGCGCCCCGCCCCGGCTTTGCGCGGAGTTTGAATTATAAAAAAAAATTTCTTAGCGGATATTATAGAATGCCTCGACTTATTAAAATACTAGCTGGTGCCTGCGACTTCGTCCGCGTTGAAAAAGAAAAAAGTGTGAAAAAAAGAAAAATTTCCAGCACGCAATTTGATTCTTAAAACAATGAAACTTTCTATGTCTTCTATATTATTAATTTAATTTCTTTATTTCCTTTACATAGCTATGTAAACTGATAAACATATTTATATTTATAAAACACTAGCTGTGCCCGCGACTTCGTCCGCGTGAAATAATGACTTTGGGTAGCATTTTTAATTAATAGTCGTATGTCATCCGTGACACTAATCATCTTTCAAAACCCCGAGAGCAAAGAGTTTCCATACAAATGACGATACTTCCATACAAACTTTTATCTCCTTTTTCAACCCCTTACAACCCTTTTCCCGCATTAAAAAGTAGCCTATGTCCTTTCTGAGGTTCTAGACTACCTGTGTACCAAATTTCGTTTAAATCGGTTCAGTAGTTTTGGCGTGAAAGCGAGACAGACAGACAGACAGAGTTACTTTCGCATTTATAATATTAGTATGGATAGATTTCAATACAAAATACAATCTCTTCTCAAAATCTTAAAATACAACTGACTTTTATATATTTTTCCTGTCAACACTTTTTAAACATTATGGTCCGTAAGCCAGGCACTAATTTCGTCAATGATTTCCTCTCAGTCCATAATTTGTAAAATGCCTGAGAGAGTTGTATCATGATGCGTTGTGAACGTCAGCTGCGGCTCCGATGGTGGGTTGAGTAGTGGTGGCCCGTTACACTTTCAAAGCATCAGCTGACAAGCATTCCACCAAGATATAGCCAGCTGACTTTTTTATTTATTAACAGTAATACATAAACTATCATCTGATAAATTTTCTATTGGGAGGTAATCACTGAACACATATATATTCGTGTGACCTGCAGACGCATAATAAACCATTTTATAAATAGCTGACAATTTTGTTTCTTCAAAATATTAGGCTAACTATAATTTGATGAATTTTTAATCGGAAATAAATGATTAAAATTTTTTTTTATTATGTGCGTGGGCGGCTACCACTCTACTGCTCAACCCACCATCGGAGCCGCAGCTGACGTTCACAACGCTTCATGATACAACTCTCTCAGTCATTTTACGAGTTATCGACTTGGAGGAAATTGGTCGCTGAAAAATCTGATGAAAATCTGTCGCTGGCTCATAGACCATTACACTCTCAATATGCTTTTATTTTTTATAAAAACTGCCAGTATTAAATTCCATTAAAAAAACGTCCAACAAAAAGTAGTGTGTCCTGTACGTCTAAATGTTTATCTACCAAGTTTCATGAAAATCTGTTAATTCGTTTAAGAGTTATGGAGGAACATACATACATACATACATACATAGTATACAATTATCAATCAATACTAATAATAAATGTGTAGGGGTCAGTCATGGAGTAATTTACTTTGGTTTCAGAAATATCGTGTATATCCCAAGCAACACAGAATGGCTGAATATTCTTTGAACAAATGCATTTATACAGCCGTTATTCAAGCAATTTGGGCACAAAATAAATTGCTTTAAGCTGTATAGTAGCAACATAATAGCTGAATAATAGCTGGATAAGCAACAAGAAGCCCATAATAGCCCATAGTGTTATAATAGCCTAAAAATCATTCAATACAGCATTTGCCTATCTTGTCAGCTCTAATACCCTTATAACAAAGCTTTAAACTGAATAATTTGTGAATTTCATACTGTTATCTGGCCTATGTGTTGCCTGGGATAGGCTCTATACATCATACTGAAACTAAATTGACCATTTTTACAATTTTTTTCTGTATGTATGTATGTTCCTCCATCACTCTTAAACGAATTAACTGATTTTCAAGAAACTTGGTAGATAAAAATTTAGAAGTACGGGACACGTGATAGGCCACTTTTATCTTTTTCAACGCAGACAAAGTCGCAGGCACCAGCCAGTATTTGTATAGAAGTATCGATTTAGTCCGTGAGACTTGCATAGTGTTACGGTATTGTTTATGTTTGGTTCATGACACACAGTAAGGGCACGCCCTACGCGTCATACGACCTTCGCACTTCACTGACCTTTTCTATAGGTTTAGCACAGATTACTTAATTTTTCAGACGCGACATTCCAGTGTTACTACAGGCAATATTAGAGAATTTTCTTTTGCACTAAATTACTACTCTTATTACATATATTTTTTAATATATAGGTTCAATGCTGACCCTAAATGCACAAAATCCCAACAAATTAGGCGGGCGCAATCCCAACAAATTCCGCCATTTTGACAAGAACTGTTTCGGCATTCTCCGTAACCGTGCACATGAGGCCAAAAATGGTAATAAACTTTATTGTAGACTAGCTGTTGCACGCGACGTCGTCCGCGTAACTTTATAAAATATAATACATTCGTGTCTGTGAAACGATGGAAACACACATACAAAATTTCAACGAAATCAGTCAAGCCGTTTAGTAGTTGACATACCGATAGCAGCTCCAGCGCCATCTACCGGTTATAATTGTATTTTTAAATCATCCAGAAAACCATCGAAATAGCCATATAAAATTTCAACCCAATCGGTTCAGCCGTTTAGAAGTTATGTGAAAAAGATAAGTACGGAGGATAATTCTTACTACCCGTTGTCCTATTACCCGTTTTTCCGTAGGAATGAAGCATTTTCCCGCGGTAAAAGTAGCCTATGTTCATCACGGATAATGTCGGCTTCTAATGGTAAAAGAATTTTTCAAATCGGTCCAGTAGTTTCGGAGCCTATTCTATACAAACAAACAAATCTTTCCTCTTTATAATATTAGTATAGATATTATATTTTGTTATCATTTTTTAATTACTCGAATTTATCATTTATCATTTCAAATATTGCGTTATGTAATACTCGTGCGTAATATTGGATTTGTTCTGTTTTGTCGATGAGTGAGTAAGATAAATGCAGTAAAAAAATTTAAAATACGGCCGAAGCCGGCGGCGGGTCACTACATTTTAATATAACCTTTAAAAGTTAACTTAATAAACATAACGTACTCCGACTGAGGTTTACACAACTTCATAATGATTAAAGTTTGTAATCACATTAATATTTATTTAATACGTTTCTGACCTCTCTGCGTGATGAGGTTTTTATTTAAATATTCACCACTAAAACTATAACTACGGCGAAATATTTTTCCCTTTATTAACTTCCAAGTATTATTAGGTTGTCAATACTTATGTATCTTTTAAATATAATTCATTAATTATTTTAATTATTTAATTATTTTAGTGTTAATCTCTCACCATTTCTGAGTAAAGTGTCAAGTAGGCTAACCGCCAGTTAAAGTCACCTGTAAGAAAGAGTACTTGTTTCACCACCGTCGAGTAGCAAAACTCAAGGGCAATTTCAATGAAAATGACACAAGATACTCGTAACATTTACTCGCCCATTAGCATTACTTGAAAATAAATATACATACATACATACATACATACATACATACTTTAATCTATTTCTAAAATTATTAGTACTTTGCAGGTCCCTAATAGGCGGCGGGATGTTATTCCAGCACTGTTAGTAATCAGAAAAAAAATCCTTTGAGGGATACTGAAGGGACACAGACGTGTCGTCAACTCATGGTACAGGAGATGGTCAGGTTTTGTACAAAAGATTGACTGATCCGAAAGCTTCGTTTAGTCTATGGCGTCATAGCCACGTATAATATTAGGCACCGATCGATATTAGTGACTCGTAACTAATGAGCGTGCCATCAAACAGTACCATGGAAACAAAAACTTTGACGGCGACTTGATTTTGCGACACGATAGATCCTTCGTGAAGGTCGACATTTTATTTATTACTAGCTGTTGCCCGCGACTTCGTCCGCGTTAAAAAAAGATAAAAAACAGCCTATCACGTGTCCCCCTACTTCTAAATGTTTATCTACCAAGTTTCATGAAAATCAGATAATTCGTTTAAGAGTTATGGAGGAACATACATACATACAGAAAAAAATTGTAAAAATGGTCAATTTAGTTTCAGTACCATGTATAGAGCCTATTTACACGATATTTCTGAAAACGAAGTAAATTACTCCATGACTGACCCCTACAGATTTATTATTAGTATTGATTGATTGATTGATGATTGATATGAAGGACTCATTCGCAACTTAAGCAATATGCCTTACAAGTGCTCTGTCTAGCCTATTCTAAGATAGAGTCATTAAGGACTTAGGAGTGGTCATTGACGACAAACAGCTGCTAAGTTTATGAAAGCAGTCTACGTCCATCTACTACTTAGCCATAGTTGGCATGAGAGTTGTAATTTTGAACTTTAACGCTAAAGATTTAAAACACAAGTTCGTCTGTAAACTGTCTGTAACATGTTTGTTATCCGCGTACAACAAAACTAATTCACGCTTCAAACTTGTGCAGCGCGGACGGTGTTCGAAACTTCACGGAACACTATTACGCAATGTTGCCATTTGAGACGAGGGAATCCGAGAAATAAAATTGTTTGCTTCGCGTTTTGAGAGCGGAAAAGTTTCGCGTTGAACACAACACACCAAATGATCACCAACTAAATTATGATCACTTGCCAACGGGAGCCGCAATGGCTAAGAGCAGGTATACACTAGGCGTTTTGAAGCGCGCGCTTTGCTAACGTGCGCTTTGAGAACTATGAAGTTCTTAAACCGCTATCACACTACTCAATTTGAAGGACACTAATTTAGGAACCTAAGTAGTGATCTAGTTGATCACACTACACTAAATTGATTTCTAAATCGAAAATATAGAGTTTAAAATAGATAATAGAATCTAAAATCTAAATTGGATCCAATCTGTTCTAACTGCGATTACACCTTCCGATTTCCTAAATTGGTTTCTTCAAATTGAATAGTGTGATAGCGGTTTTAGAGCGAGTATAAATCCCGGCACGTAAGTTGGCAAGAATGGCGAGATGCGCAGAAGTCGTTTTTTGGATCTGATCGGGTATCAAGCGGGGCAAAGGGGCAAGATAACATAGATCGGACCACGCGATTGGTTCGCCACTCGCCCCGTGTCTCTCGCACCTTGCACATGTCCCGCTCACTCCTTCGTACACTTGCGTTAGTTTTATCTCACGTGCGCAAACTTTCTCCCACTACGTTAAAACCTTGCCAAGTTATGTGCCCGGTTATTAATTATACACATTGAGAGCTTGGCGTTGCGTTAGAATTTCATAGTTCTCAAGCGCTTCAAAACGCCTAGTGTGTACCTACAGTAAAGAATGGCAGTAATACGACTTCGAGACGCAGTGTACCATACAAATATTTCGCACTAGCTGTTGCACGCGACTTCGCCCGCGTTAACTTTATAAAATACTAGCTGGCACCCACGACTTCGTACGCGATGATAAATTAAAAATATAAAAGCAATTAGAACGCTTGACGCCTTGTTGCTATAACACATTGGCTAGGCGTTAGTTACAGTTTTATATTTTAGAAGATAATCCCTCGGGAACAGTACTATTTTCTTGGATGAAGCCCTATGTAGCAAAAAACGTGTGTGCAAAATTTCATGGTAATCGGTTCAGTAGTTTTTGCGTGAAAGCGTAATAAACAAACAAACTCACATTCACATTTATGATATTAAGAGTGTAGATACTGCCTAATGATTGGCAATATTACCCCACTACTTAATATCCCGCATGAACTTTATTGCAAGTGTGAGACCATTATATTATTATTATTATTAAAAATAAATAAATAAATATAAAATAAATTAATCTATAAGAGTGTAGGTCCTGCCTAATGATTGGCACTTAATTATATTCTCCGCGTATTTCCCGCATGAACTTTATTTCAAGTGTGTACTAGGCCTATAATTAAATGGCTAAATAAATTTACTCTCATACCGGACCCTACCATGCCTTGAAAGGGATGCGACCTGTATTATCGTTTCATTATTAATAACCAGCTAAAGGTTAGCATACACGATCAATATATCAATCGCGTATTCAACGCCGAGTTATTCAGGTGAAATATTAACATTGCTTCCGAAACATACGTCGCGTGACTAAAATCGTTACGGGGTTTCTTTAGCAAATTGCTTTGGACTTTCCCTGTAAAAGGACATGTCGATATCTATTGGGAACCTTCAGTTTCACTGACTTCTCTTAAACACGATTCTTCTCAGAAATGAAAATATCTTAGAAGAATCGTGTGGAATAACTAACACGCGTCTAATGAAATTAAAATTTCTTTAAACGCTGATTTCGCGGGACCTACACGTTTTGTTATATATCTACTCGTATCGTCAATCTAATAAATGTGTAGGGATCGGTCATGGAGCAATTTAATTTGTTTTCAGAAATATCGTGTATATAGGCTCTATACATGATACTGAAACTAAATTGACCATTTATACAATTTTTTTCTGTATGTATGTATGTTCCTCCATCACTCTTAAACGAATTAACTGATTTTCATGAGACTTGGTAGATAAACATTTAGAAGTACGGGACACGTGATAGGCTATACTTTTTATCTTTTTTTAAAGCGGACGAAGTCGCGGGCAACAGCTAGTATATAAATAAAAATGAATCACTATGTGTTGCTAAGCGCAAAACTCGAGAACGGCTGGACCGATTTTAATTCTCTTTTCACTCATGGATAGAGGCATAATCAGGGCATTTTAAGTGGTACTTCGCTCAGGAGGGAAAAAACAGCATGACAATCGGTAGAGTCGTTTTTGAGTTTATCGCGTTTAAACAGACAGACAGACGCGGCGAGGACTTCGTTTTATAATATGTAGGGATAGCCAGCCCATGCTACTCGCGAATAGGTCCAATAATTTTTGAGTTTATTAATATTACAAACATATAAATTTACAATTACAATTGCTAGGTTCAATATTTTGGAATTTTGTAGTCAAAACAGTCGCATAATTTTGCTTATCTGCAAATTTCAATACCATTTGCTTTGAAATTGAATGTACTTGAAATCGTAAATATGGAAATTTTACATTTCACATCTTCATAAATAACGAAACGTCCTTACTACATATTTTTCATCTCCTAATGTATCCTTTTGGGGCTTGAAATTTGAAAATATCTTACATGATATATCGGGATGATTCGTTTATCCATTTTACATTAAGGTTGATCAGCCCCAATTACTTACGCATTCATAATATTAATATTAATACGTCTAAGCGCCTCTTTCACAAACGTCAAGTAAAGTGTTGATTAGTTACTTTTAGAAACCATTTTCTGTTTTATTGAATTATTCACTGGGCTTAGTGCATCCATCGATAGCCGAATTTTTTTTAATTATTTTCTATTCAATGTTTGGGACGTTTACCGCACAAACAAAGGTATATCAGCTCCATTATCCCCGCCCAGGCAACACATAGGCCAGATAACAGTATGAAATTCACAAATTATTCAGTTTAAAGCTTCGTTATAAGGGTATTAGAGCTGACAAGATAGGCAAATGCTGTATTGAATGATTTTTGGGCTATTATAACACAATGGGCTATTATGGGCTTCTTGTTGCTTATTCAGCTACTATTCAGCTATTATGTTGCTACTATACAGCTTAAAGCAATTTATTTTGTGCCCAAATTGCTTGGATAACGGCTGATAACGGCAAAGAATATTCAGCCATTCTGTGTTGCTTGGGCGGTTACCGGTGACTTTAAATGACAGTTTGGCCTACTTGACGTTTGTGAAACAGTCGCTTAGGGTCTCTTTCACCATCTGTCAAGTAGGCTAACCGTCATTTGAAGTCACCGGTCACCAAGTAAGAGTCCCAAACATTAAAAATACAATAATAAAAAGAATCGCCTATATCGAAGAATGCAGTAAACCGAGAGAAAGAGGCCCTAAGAAAGCTACTGAATTAGTATTTCACGAAAAAGTGCGATCCCCTTATATCTCTGAGAGTTGATATGATATTCAAAAAAGGCTCAAAAGACGCGTATTCACGAGAGCTGTAATATGCAAAAAGAATTTTTCGAAAAAAGTCAAAAACGAAAACGTTATGGTCGAAATAGTAAAATATTTTTCCGAATTTTTGATTTTGGCGTTCGATATTTTGGAAACGAAGAATGATATCAAAAATTTGAGAAAAACTGCTCTGGACAATTTAGTCGGCTACAATTTGAGCCTAAAATAAAGACTATCGGGTTTAACCTCTGTAGCTGTACCATTGGAAATTCATTTCCAATGTGCTCTATAGTCGTGTGAGGCACGAAATATGTGAATTTTTCCCTATAAATCGATTTGTAATTTGGTTTAAACCAATCCTAGCAAAATACTCGTTATTTTAAATAGAAGTTATGTAGGCCGAAACGAAATTAGCTGTGACTAATTGCCTTTCAATTTTCAGTGGACGGAGGGACCGACTTTTGTGAATATTTCAAAGTGCCATTACAAGTTGAATGTAATCAAATAATGCCTTACACAGAAAACGAACCTTCAATGGAGTCATTAAAGGCAAAATTTTCGAATAGGACATTTTATTTCTATATTTTTTTCTCTCCTACAGCCTTCTCCTTTCTTCCATCGGACAATCATGTTTATTTTATGACTAGCTCGCGCCCGCGACTTCGTTCGCATTGAAAAAGAAAAATGTCACCTATATCCTGTGTCCTATACGTCTAAATGTTTATCTACTAAATGTCTAAATAAATGTCTAAAGAGGAAAGATTTGATTGTTTGCTTGTTTGTTTGTATTGAATAGGCTCCGAAACTAGTGGACCGAATTGAAAAATTCTTTCACCATTAGAAGCCGACATTATCCGTGATGAACATAGGCTACTTTTTACCGCGGGAAAATGCTTCATTCCTACGGGAAATCTAAAATAAAAATAAATACTAGCGGCTTGGCCCGGGATACACTTGACAGCGCCATCTAACCAGAATCAGGTGAAGCGACTAACATGACAACTGCTTGGTGATATTTTTAGCGATCCGCTCCAAGGTAGATTTCGTTTTATACTTTTCAACGCGGACGAAGTCGCGAGCACCAGCTAGTTATAATATAAAAACCAACCCAATCACGTAAGCTTTCGAACAAAAGACTGGGAGCTACTTTTCCCACACACAGATAGATACACAGACACACGCGTCATACGTAAAACACCCCATTTTTGCGTCGGAGAGGCAGCGAATGAGAGAAGAAATAAAAACTTGGTTGCGTAATTTCTTTGCCCACAATTTGTTCTGTAATGGAAAAAAATAATGAACCTTCTTTTTACACCGCTAATTAAAAACACGCGAAACAGCGTGTAGCAATTAATCATAGAGGAAATTTATTTCAACTACCAATTTGTTAGCTCGAAAGGGAAATTAAAATAACATGAAGGAAAGTACTGTGACGGTTAATTATTTACTTATGAAATATTTCTCAAAAGAATCTTCATTGATGTTATAAAGTATGTTCGCTATTTATTAATTCTACACAACAACCTTACGTATATTATTAATATTGGTAATGATTAAAAAGATTTGTTGATTATAGTCCAGTATCCCCCCTCGAAGATTTTTTTTTTCTGATTACTAACAGGCTTAATCTTCTTGAGTAGCTTCAGTTTGCCGAGACGAACACCTTTTTCCTCTGCGAAAACTCTCGATAGAGGTAGCTAAAGGAGTTAGAAGCCGTAGAAAACTTCCAAGCGTGGGACTGGGAAAACGTACCACTCAATTTGTAGGACTATGTGGCCATTTTATTATACTACTAAATGTTTACTAAGCTGCAGACAAAAAATCAGCAGGTTCATTGAAGAAGTAAGAAGTAAAGCAGAAGAAATATTTCCACAGAGGGTCATGTGTCCAGACCTCGATTTCCACTGCGCATCAAGACAAGAAGGCACAGAAGGTTGAAGAAAGAAAAATGCAAGATGTGCTCTGTGACGTTTCAAAAAGAATTGTTCATTCATTCAGATTCATTCGGGGGTATCACATTCAGGCGTATCGGTCAGTTGAACGAACACGTTTCGTCGTATGTCCGCACATCTTATATGTCGTTGGAATTGTAGTTCCGATATATCGGTCGGAAGATAAAAGTATTTGGACTAAACATAAGGTGCTTTAAATAATGTGCTGAAGTGAGAGGGTGCTAACAATACGTAATTCTAAATCTGCACAATTTCAGAAGTCACACCCTCTACGATAACAGCCGATTGTTGACGAGCCCGTTGGACAAGTGGCGAGGGTGCGTGCCTAACGTTTCATGGGCCCCGGGTTCGATTCCCGGCGGGGTCAACTTTGGAAATTTTAATGTAATTTTCAAAATTGACTTGAAAAGTAGTGGTAGGGCACACTGCGTTTCGCAGTCCTTTGGGCAGCCCGTCTGGCGGCAGTAACCACCACCTTACAGAATACCACCGTGAAATAAGAGCATTATGTGCTGTTGTGTTTCGGTGAGTGAGTAAGGGATGCCAGAGCCCATTACCCCATCCCTCCCCTATCCCTTATCCTTAATCCTTCAATGGTCATCAGCGCACTTGTAGCACTTATGGCGTTGCTTGTGTTATAGGCGACGGTAGCCACCTACCATCAAGTGGACCGTCAGCATGTCTGACGACCTTAACATAAAAAAACAGGTCTTTTGAGAATATGCTCGTTAAACATGACTTGTCTTGTCCAAATTCATAAACAAAATTACTAATTTGCAATGGCACCATTCCCTTTTTTCGTTCCAGTGGTCTTCAAACTTTAAGGTTTAATGGAATTGTGTAACTCATCTTTTTGTTTCGAGCCACCGAGAGTTTAAACATTGATTTTACATTAAAATTATTTCTCCCCGAGTCATTCGTACTAAGTGTTTTATTAACTTTATTGTAAACTAGCTGTTTCACGCGACTTCGTCCGCGTAACTTTATAAAATATAATACATTCGTGTTTGTGAAACCATGGAAATACACATACAAAATTTCAACCCAATCGGTCAAGCCGTTTAGTAGTTGACATGCCGACAATAGCGCCACCTACCGGGTCCAATTGTATTTTTAAATCATTCAGTAAATCATCGAAATAGCCATTTAAAATTTTAACCCAATCGGTTCAGCCGTTTAAAAGTTATGTAAAAAAGATAAGTACGGAAGGATAATTCTTACTTCCTTATTACCCGTTTTCCCGTAGGAATGAAGCATTTTCCCGCGGTAAAAAGTAGCCTGTGTTCATCACGGATAATGTCGGCTTCTAATGGTAAAAGAATTTTTCAAATCGGTCCAGTAGTTTCGGAACCTATTCTATACAAACAAACAATCAAATCTTTCCTCTTTATAATACTAGTATATACTAGACTGATGCCCCTCGGTTTGCCCTTATAAATAAAGGGAAGGTGGTGTACGAAATAAATTAGATATTTCAGACGTTAGTGAAGAAACAGAGGCGAATAACTTGGACAGTGGAGTAACTACTTACATTATATTTGACGACACGTTTGGTCTAGTGAATTAACCAAACGGTCGCGGGTTCAAATCCTGCTAGGGAAAATTTTCATGTGTTAACATTTACCTTTGCTCAGGTATGATTCAGGTAATCATGGATGTTTCTATTATTAATATGTATGTATGTACAAAAAAAGCAATATATGTAGTATATCAACACATCCATAATACAAACATTAGTTGCTTAGTGTGCAACTAGATGGTGCTGTGTGGAATGTGTGAAAATATTATAATACCTTGTAATAGGCTATATAAAAATATATAATCTGTTTTATATATTTGTTAAATATTAAATGCTGTAAGGTTAGCTATTATATAAATAAATAAATATTATTTTATAAGGTGTGTTAGGTATAGATTTAGAGGAAAATAAATCAATATTACTAATAATAAATCTGTAGGGGTCGGTCATGGAGTAATTTACTCTGTTTTCAGAAATATCGTGTATATAGGCTCTATACATGATACTGAAACTAAATTGACCATTTTTACAATATTTTTCTGTATGTATGTATGTATGTATGTATGTATGTTCCTCCATCACTCTTAAACGAATTAACTGATTTTCATGAAACTTGGTAGATAAACATTTGGAAGTACAGGACACGTGATAGGCTACTTCTTATCTTTTTTAACGCGGACGAAGTCGCGGGCAACAGCTAGTCCATAATACAAACATTAATTGCTTAGTGTGGAACTAGATGGTGCTGTGTGGAATGTATGAAGTTGAAGATATTATCATTTTATAAAGTGTGTTAGCTATAGATTTAGAGGAAAATAAATATAGAAATATATAGATTGTATAGAGATTCAAACGAATCGTGTTTTGAAATCCAACTGAAGATAGTGTGTAGATTACTTAACAAAGAGTCTGCAGACTCATTCGTGTGTAACAATCCTAAAATGTAGTTACGAAGTATAATGTAGGTCGAAGGATTAACCCGTCTCAATGCCGGCTTTATGCAAATTAACCATAAATATTACAATTTGTTATAATTTCGACAGAAATTGTTGAAAATCTCTGTTTATTTTGTGGTCAACCAACAACTTCCAACGATAATTTTATCTCCAGTTAAATTTTGAGAGAAATTTCCGTTTAAACTTTTTATGCCGCTCAATATGTTCGTTTGTGGTTACATATATATATTTATCTACATATACATATATATCTAATCCTTACTAATATTATAAAAGCGAAAGTAACTCTGTCTGTCTGTCTCGCTTTCACGCAAAAACTACTGAACCGATCGTCATGAAATTTTGCATACACGTTGTCTGTGACACCAAAAAGGACATAGGATACATTTCATCCAAGAAAAATGTAATGTTCCCGTGGGATTATCTAGAATATAAAACTGTAACTAACGCCTGGCCAATGTGTTATAGCAACAAGTTGTCAAGGGTTGTAATTGCTTTTATATTTTTAATTTATCATCGCGTACGAAGTCGCGGGCACTAACTAGTCATCATCATCATCAATAGTAATAATAAATGTGTAGGGGTCGGTCATTGAGTAATTTACTTGGTTTTCAGAAATATCGTGTATATAGGCTCTATACATGATACTGGAACTAAATTGACCATTTTTAGAATATTTTTCTGTATGTAGGTATGTATGTTCCTCCATCACTCTTAAACGAATTAACTGATTTTCAGGAAACTTGGTAGATAAACATTTAGAAGTACTGGGCCCTTAGCCAAGAGCACCCAGTGCAAACGGGAGCGATGTAGATTGACGAAACGACAGAAAATAAAGCCCGGTGATTGGTTGTTGTAACGCCCACATAAAATTTTGACCAATCATCGGGCTTTATTTTCTGTCGTTTCGTCAATCTACGACGCTCCCGTTTGCACTGGGTGCTCTTGGCTAAGGGTCCTGGACACAGGATAGAGGCTACTTTTTTCTTTTTAAACGAAGTCGCGGGCGCCAACTAGTAGTTCTATAAAGTTAAATTTTAATGCAATGCTAATGCACAGTGCGCTGCATGTCGTCCCGTACTCAATCGAGTTAGTGCTAACATCGGCGGACGGGATTCGAATAGCAATGAACCTATCGCGGAATATATTAAAACTAGTCTGCCATACCTAATGGATTTTTAAATTAAAAGGAATAAAATTATCCAACAAACCGCTGTCTACAATATTACATTTTAAAGATATTATTTACAACCAGCTGTTGCCCGCGACTTCGTCCGCGGAATCCATAATACGAACATTAGTTGCTTAGTGTGGAACTAGATAGTGCTGGAAAATATATATTATTTTACTAGCTGTTGCCCGCGACTTCGTCTGCGTTAAAAAAAAAATAGTAGCCTAACATGTGTCGCGTACTTCTAAATGTTTATCTACCAAGTTTCATGAAAATCAGTTAATTCGTTTAAGAGTGATGGAGGATTTAAGAGTGATCGTACATACAGAAAAAATTCTAAAAATGGTAAATTTAGTTTCAGTGTCATGTATAGAGCCTAATACACGATATTTCTGAAAACAAAGTAAATTACTCCATGACCGACCCCTACACATTTAATATTAGTATTAATTTTGCGTCATACTAATATTATTAGGTACTAACATTATAAAGAGGAAAAAATTGATTTATTGTTCGCTGTTGGGAATATATAATCAGCGACTTTTGGGAATACATAGTATATAATCAGCGAGTAACGTAGCAAAATTTTATGAATTACGCGGACGAAGTCGCGTGCAACAGCTAGTAATCAATAATATCAAAAACTACTGGACCGATTTTGAAATTTCTTTTAAGAAACGTAAATATTATAAAAAAGAGGCAAGGACCAAGCTACCAGTGGTCAGCTGTGAACCTCCTGAAAATTCGTGGCGTGTCAAGAAGTCAAAATTATTATTATTGTTAAAAAAATAATAATTTATGTATAATATTTCACAATTAATTTAATAAAATCCTTTTATTTTTTAGTGCTAAAACGCCAAAAGTTACGTTAAGATAGTGGCTAGCTTTATTTCCTTAAGGTGAAACAAGTTGGCGACCCGAACTCATCGGTCTCATGTCTAAAATGCGTCCTGTCTCACACAGCACAAAGCGCGGGAAGAGCACTCGACTGAGATGCACTATCATTCATACCAAAAATAAAATCACAAACAGACCCTTGGGTGTATACTCTTTTTGACAAAACTACTGCATATGTCTATTTCGTGTAAAGTTATTTGAACTCTGAAATAACTAATCAATGTTTGTATGCAACGTATTTTGGAGTTTTTGTACACTAGAGTGACCTATTCACCCTCAAAGTTGCATTAAAACTTGTGTTAAAATATGGATTTTTCAAAGATCATATCTTTTAAATTATCATAATTTTTTTTAATTTTGTATGCTTACGAACCTAGTTAACGACAAGATAAATCGGTATCATGCTTACTTTTTTAAATTTTACATAAAACAGCGGAGTAATAATCATTCTACGTTTGTATGGAGGAAATCTGACTTGTATTACTTTAAGCTTCCGCCTTCAGCATTCCAATAATCCTTGCTTTACTTCTCTTAGTTCGTAATGTAGAGCACACTATACTATATTAGCTTCGCACTTGTGAAATTGGCACCTCCTAACTTTTTCAATTAAGTATCCAACTGTTTTCGTACGCCCCTGTTCAAGTTGCTTTTAGTCATGTCTGTAATACCAATCACTTCTATAAAACCAGAAGGTTACGAATAAAACTATATATATAATATTGAGTGCGATCACTACTTTTATTCGTAACTAGTTGGTGCTCGCGACTTCGTCCGCGTAGAAAAGTATAAAACGCCATCTACCGTATTTTAGATAGATGGCGCTATCTCCCGGGCCAAGCCGCTAGTATTTACTTTTATTTTAGATTTCCCGTAGCAATGAAGCATTTTCCCGCGGTAAAAAGTAGCCTATGTTCATCACGGATAATGTCGGCTTCTAATGGTAAAAGAATTTTTCAAATCGGTCCACCAGTTTCGGAGCCTATTCTATACAAACAAACAAATCTTCTTTATAATATTAGTATAGACAAGAAAGAAAGACAGACACACAGACACACTCACAGAAAGCAAGAAAGAAAGAAATCAAAAAAAGAAAGAAAGAACAGAACAGAATTGTTCAGAAATAATTATGTTCAGAACAATTTGTTCAATGTTTCTAGGAGTAGGTTGGTAAAAATTAAAAATTAAAAGAAAAAAACACGCAAAAGCTCGAGAATTAAAAGCCATAATAAGATTTTATGAGGATATGAAGTAGTAAGTGGTCGTATCTTTTGATTACTGTGTCTTAAAATATTGAATTTTATAGCAACGTTATAAACTATGTTAGATATTAAATAATTATTTTTTTTAAAAAAAACTAGCACGCGATTTCATGATGGTAACAAACAGACAGACAGGGTTACTTTCACACTGCTTGTAGGTACTAATAAAAAGTACAAAATATATCACATTAACATTTCAAACTCCCAAAGGAGTTGTTCGTCACACTGGCACAGGTCAAAGAGGAGAAAGTTCTACTTACATAAAAAATTTAAAGACGAAATATCGTCCACGGCGTAGAATACAAAGAAAATTGACACAACTTTTCCTCCGAGTTTTAAGGGAGGGAAAATTACTTATTCAGTGGTTGACTGGTGACGTACGTAACATTACTTACGTACAGTTTCTTTGGATTAACTATAAGTACTTTTTTTACGAAGCTAGTGAAACTATCGCACGCGACTCCGCCCGCGTAACTTTATATACCTAATAATACTAGCTGGTGCACGCGACTTCGTCCGCGTTGAAAAGGATAAAAGTAGCCTATCACGTGTCCTGTACTTCTAAATGTTTATCTAGGTACCAAGTTAATCGGTTAATTCGTTTAAGAGTGATGGAGGAACACACATATATACATACATACATACATACATACATACATACATACATACATACATACATCCATCCATCCATCCATCCATCCATCCATCCATCCATCCATCCATCCATCCATCCATCCATCCATCCATCCATCCATCCATCCATCCATCCATCCATCCATCCATCCATCCATCCATCCATCCATCCATCCATCCATCCATCCATCCATCCATACATACATACATACATACATACATACATACATACATACATACATACATACATACATACATACATACAGAAAAAAATTGTAAAAATGGTCAATTTAGTTATTTATTCAGTATCATGTAAAGAGCCTATATACACGATATTTCTGAAAAGATAGTAAATTACTCCATGACCGACCCCTACAGATTTATTATTAGTATTGAGTATTGATACAAAATTTCAACCCAATACCATACAGAAGATGATAGGGACAGAAGATGGAAAGCGACTTTGTTTTATACTATGTAGTGATAGCCCATGTTCCTCCCTGATAATGTAGCTTTCTATGGGAGCTTTTTCTCGATGGCATGTCTATGCATCTGTATAGCTCTATATACATATTTTGTTAGAATTTTGTTTTTAAACAATATTTTAACAAAATTCTAACAAAGCGTCACAAACCAGTTATCAGCAGTGCTCATAAATGTGCACTCAAGCTTTTTAGGTAATGAAATATCTATCTAAAGATAAAAGTTATCTATTAGTTATCTTTATCTGGATGATAGCCGATAGCGCTTGTATATACCACAATAATGACTCCGCTTGGGAATAAACTTTCAAATATTAAACCTATAGTACCTATTGGAAAATGTACTACATCCCTTGGTAACATTTTCAAAGCTATCAAAAGACGTCGAGGCATTAAATCGCTATCACACTATTCAATTTAGGAAGGAAACCAATTTAGGAAATCGGAATTTAGGAATCACAGTTAGGACACAATTTAGATCTTTTTTTTTAATTAAGGCTGACGGTCCACTTGATGGTAGGTGGCTACCGTCGCCTATAACACAAGCAACGCCATAAGTGCTACAAGTGCGCTGCCGACCATACAAGGATTAAGGGTAAGGGATAAGGGAGGGATGGGGTAATGGGCTCTGGCAATCACTTTTCCTTACTCACTCACCGAAACACAACCGCACATAATGCTGTTATTTCACGGTGGTATTCTGTAAGGTGGTGGTTACTGCCGCCAGACGGGCTGCCCAAATGGCTGCGAAACGCAGTGTGCCCTACCACTACTTTTCAAATCCAGACCAGAGACAATTTTGAAAATTGACTCTTGAAATTGAAGTCGTGGGAAAAGCTAGTTAAGTACATCTGAAAATTAAAACGGCTAACTAACTGGAGAGCTTATCGAATTGGGACGAACCCTGAAAGTAAAGCAGATGTGAAATGTAGGGTGTGTGCAAATATAATTGTTATACGACAATCCCTCAAGCGATTATCGTCCCCAAAAGCCGCGAGTTTTCAGATGAGCGACAAATAATAAAGATTGATGACGGAACCACTGAATAATTTCTATATTTTGAGGCGAGGTTCTGAAATATTATTTATGTAAAAAACAGTAACACATTCCGTTGGAGTCTCGATATTCTTTTACCATAATATTCATTATTAGCTGTTGTAAGCGACTTCGCCCGCGTATTAGCCTATTTTACTCGCTGATAATGTATCTAGCTTTCTGTGGGTGAAAGAATTTTTAAAATCGGTCCAGTTGATTTTAGGTTTATTGTACAAACATTAAAATCTTCTCTCTTTTTAATAGACTTGCTGGTGCTCGCGACTTCGTCCGCGTAGAAAAGTATAAAACGCCATCTACCGTATTTTGGATAGATGGCGCTATCTCCCGGGCCAAGCCGCTAGTATTTACTTTTATTTTAGATTTCCTGTAGGAATGAAGCATTTTCCTGCGGTAAAAAGTATCCTATGTTCATCACGGATAATGTCGGCTTCTAATGGTAAAAGAATTTTTAAAATCGGTCCAGTAGTTTCGGAGCCTATTCTATACAAACAAACAAACAAACAAATTTTTCCTCTTTATAATATTAGTATAGATATGCAACAACTTCTCTAAAATCCATCAGGGATCAATAACGGAGTAAAGTTTCCTTGCTCACAGATAAAAGTTTTTGATAGAAACCAAAGTAAAGGGCAAAGCTATGAGTAAGTTTGGGGTCTCTAAAAACACGACCCGGACCTTCACAGAGGCGCAAAGTTTTAGTATTGGGCAAAAGTTAGCGAAACTTGATTCGCATCATACCGTCGTTGACACTTAGTGCCTTTTGAAACTAAAGCACTAAGCAGACAACTGACAGACTGTGTCAAAATTCTGCTTAGAATTACCACAGACCAAAATTAAATTTTGGAATGACCACAGAATAAGTAATAGTACTATAGGTGAATTATTATATTAAGGTTTGAAGGCGACACTTGTGGGGGCAATCGGCGCATGTGTACAATTGCGCACAAAATTGCTAAGGAAAATGACATTTTTTTTCTTATTTCGTAATTTTTAACCTCACTAATTTAACATTACAGGCAGTATTGATATATTGAGTCTACCAATAATGTGTCGGCACACGTTATTGGTAGACTCAGCCGCTCACGCTCCTCTGCCCCCTCAAACACCTAAAAATAGAATTCTGCGCACATTTGCCGAGAAGTCTTTATTCGCTACACGAACTATACAAGTAGACATGACTTACAGTAATTGTCCTGGTGCAAGCTAATGTCGACTTTAATGTGAAGAACCTTTTCGTACCCCGACTGTACATTATGTAAGATTAAATAACCGTCTTTTTAAAACGTGGTTTGCGACAGTGCATAAAATTCTATTGAGTAATTGCGGATCTTCGTGATGTTTCGCCAAAAACATTGTTCTGTAAAAATCGAATCATGGTGCTTAGAAAAGACATCGGTGCGTAGTCACGAGAGAGCAAACTTTGAATATTTTGTACAGTCGAGGTAAGAAAACCTTCGTCAGTTTTTAAATTCATTCCTTTATCAAGTCGTAGACTCTTAGTACGTTTTGAAACTAAAGTACTAAACAGACAACCTGACTGACGTTTGGAATGAAATTTTGGGATATTGCCTTGGTTCAAGAATGTGGCGAACCATTTCATATTCCGGTGATTGTAAACTCGAGGTAAAAGTCGCGGTATCGTTTCAAAATCAATACTAATAATAAACCTGTAGGGGTCGGTCATGGAGTAATTTACTTTGTTTTCAGAAATATTGTGTATATAGGCTCTATACGTGATACTGAAACTAAATTGACCATTTTCAGAATTTTTTTCTGTATGTATGTATGTTCCTCCATCACTCTTAAACGAATTAATTGATTTTCATGAGACTTGGTAGATAAACATTTAGAAGTACGGGACACGTGATGGGCTACTTTTTATATTTTTTAACGCAGACGAAGTCGCGGGCAACAGCTAGTCTATAATAAGAATATTTTTCAGTATTCCAGTGGCTTCTTTGATCGCAAATACTGAAGAGCAGGGATCATTCTCAGCTCTATTTAAAGCTATGTATGTATGTATGTATGTTCCTCAATAACTTTTAGCGTCTGTTTCACAAATGTCAAGTATGGCCGTCAAGCTACTTGACGTAACTGTCATTTAAAGTCACCGGTAACCGGGGATAATTGAGCTGGTATACCTTTGTTTGTACGGTAAACGTCCCAAACATTGAATAGAAAATAATAATAAAAAATCGGCTATCGATGGATGCACTAAACCGAGTGCATCTGCTTGGGTTTGACAATGGAGCTGCTATATCAAATTATTAATTTTTTTTTCAATGTCGCTCAACGAGCTATGGAAAAGGCTATGCTCGGGGTTACACTGCGAGATCGATTCAGAAATGAGGAGATCCGTAGACGCACGAAAGTTGCCGACATAAGCCGTCGGATCAGTAAGTTGAAGTGGCAGTGGGCAGGGCACATAGTACGGCCGCCTTCCACCCTGACCGGGACCTGGGCGGTAGTCTTGGGGGAGACTACCGCCCACGTAAGGTCCCCCGAGTAGGCCGGCGTACCTCTACTTTCGGGTACGTCAAGGTTCTGACAGGGAGCACAGGCTCCCCGCGTTGGATAGCCGTGGCGGGGCACCGAAGTCGTAGTGTAATAACGTCCCCACGACCCCGCCCATCAACGGCCGCGACAGATAGAAAGTCGTTGGGTTTTACCCGGTAGGAATCCGGCATAACCCCGCAGTCCCCCTTTACTGCCGGGTATCCAAGAGGATTTCCCAACGTTAAAAAAAAAGGGCACATAGTACGAAGAGCCGAAGGCCGCTGGGGCCGGAAGGTTCTCGAGTGGAGGCCACGGACAAGCGCAGCGTAGGGCCTCCACCCACAAGGTGGACAGACGACCTAATAAGGGCCGCGGGTCGACGGTGGATCCAGGCTGCTTCTGACCGGTCTAATTGGAAAATTTTGGGGGAGGCCTATGTCCAGCAGTGGACGTCCTACGGCTGAGATGATGATGAGATGATATGTATAGTGTACATAGTTTATAACTTCTTTTTTATATTAGATATAGATAGTTTTTAGATTATTTAGTTTATAGACATTTAGATAATTAGTTTTTATACGAGTATATTAGTTTCTAAATACTGTAAAATTCTTTTTGTTATATTTATAATAAATAAATGAGTTTGAAGTAACCGAGTGCATAATTCAATAAAACAGAAAATGATTTCTAAAAGTAACTAATCAACATTTTACTTGACGTTGGTGAAACAGGCGCTTAGATGTACAAGACACAGTCTTTTTTCTTTTTCAACGCGGACGAAGTCGCGGTCACCGGCTAGTCCGTAATAATTATTTGGTTGTCAGTGCACTTGCAGCACTTAATTATGGCGTTGCTTAAGTTATAGGCGACGGTAACCACTTACCATCACGTGGACCGTCAACTTGTCTGTCAAAATTAACATAAAAAATACAGTGGTTACAGTAACCATATACCTAAGTTAAAGACTATTCAACTGCGAATATCATATACTTAGTTTTATTTTAATATTTACTTTAAATAATATTAAAAATCCAAAAATTATAAATCCTCTGTTTCAACTTATATAACTAAAATGTACTCTTAAAAAAAATTAAATAACAAAACAATGCCACAGTAAAAGTTGCTCAGAAACTAACCGCTCATTTATTTACATCAATAATTCACCTATTTTATTTAACTAGCGAAAATTAAACTAATAAAACTTACCTCACCTCTAAACTTCGGCAAAGGATTTAAAAAGCACTCGAGTCATCCATCATTGCACATGACATGCCAACACAAAAATACACTAACTATAGACACTTGTTTTGACACTGAAAAGCACTAGATTTAACACTGAAAAACGCGATATACAGTTAACTTTGCGTTCATCGGTGGAAATGTGAAGGCTCCAGAAACGACCGCTCCGTGAAAGCCTCGAGCGCGGACTGAATAAGTTACTGAAGGATTGTTGTATATACGCATCGAATTTTATGTCCTCAATACTCTTTTGTTGTTTCAATGAATGCAATGGTCCAAGTACACTTAGTCTATGCAAAATTGCCAGTCTATGTGTCTTTTATAAGATGTACTTCGGTGAGTGTGCTCAGGGGCTCCATGAGCTCATACCGCCTTCCCCTTTCTTCCATCGGACATACAGACGTACGGCTGGTTACCACCCTCATCTTGTCGAAATCCCCCCTTTTCGAACCAAGCGCTTTAAAACATCCTTTATAATGCGCACCGCCAAGGTTTGGAACTCCCTGCCTGCGTCTGTGTTTCCGAGTTCATATAACCCTAATCTTTTCAAAGTTCGAGTGAATAGGCATATTCTGGGTGAGCTCGCTCCATCATAGGCCTCATCCTTGCTACTCAGCTGGTTGTTGGGCAAGAGCAAACCCATCTCTAATAAAAAAAAAAAAAAGTCTTGCTTTTTAACCGACTTCCAAAAAAAAAGAGCCAATTATTGGCACTAAAAGAAATACGACCATCTATTGACACCTTTCGATCTTATTGTTCAACTCAAATAAAATTTGAAAGTTTGTATTATTATTATTATTATTCTCACATATTTATTGTAATCCTTAATTCTAAATTTTTTTACAATATAATTATACAAATTATTTATTTATTTATTTATCTATTTGTTATACAGTAATGTTTACATTTAAATTAACAATGGTGTAAACATAAACTCATTAGAGTTTCTAATAAATAGATACTATAAAAAAACTTAAAACTAGTAGTCCACAGGGAGCGGGGCAAGGCCCAAGCTATTCCCAGGCAACACATAGGCCAGATAACAGTATGAAATTCACAAATTATTCAGTTTAAAGCTTCGTTATAAGGGTATTAGAGCTGACAAGATAGGCAAATGCTGTATTGAATGATTTTTGGGCTATTATAACACTATGGGCTATTATGGGCTTCTTGTTGCTTATTCAGCTACTATTCAGCTATTATGTTGCTACTATACAGCTTAAAGCAATTTATTTTGTGCCCAAATTGCTTGGATAACGGCTGATAACAGCAAAGAATATTCAGCCATTCTGTGTTGCTTGGGCGGTGGTTAGGGCTGCAGAGTGAGGAACCTCCTGACAATTCGTGCCGTGGCCAGAAGTACCGCCTTCTGTATCTGACCCATTTATTTTGTGCCCAAATTGCTTGGATAACGGCTGGTAACAGCAAAGAATATTCAGCCATTCTGTGTTGCTTGGGCGGTGGTTAGGGCTGCAGAGTGAGGAACCTCCTGACAATTCGTGCCGTGGCCAGAAGTACCGCCTTCTGTATCTGACCCATTTATTTTGTGCCCAAATTGCTTGGATAACGGCTGATAACAGCAAAGAATATTCAGCCATTCTGTGTTGCTTGGGCGGTGGTTAGGGCTGCAGAGTGAGGAACCTCCTGACAATTCGTGCCGTGGCCAGAAGTACCGCCTTCTGTATCTGACCCATTTATTTTGTGCCCAAATTGCTTGGATAACGGCTGATAACAGCAAAGAATATTCAGCCATTCTGTGTTGCTTGGGCGGTGGTTAGGGCTGCAGAGTGAGGAACCTCCTGACAATTCGTGCCGTGGCCAGAAGTACCGCCTTCTGTATCTGACCCATTTATTTTGTGCCCAAATTGCTTGGATAACAGCTGATAACAGCAAAGAATATTCAGCCATTCTGTGTTGCTTGGGCGGTGGTTAGGCTGCAGAGTGAGGAACCTCCTGACAATTCGTGCCGTGGCCAGAAGTACCGCCTTCTGTATCTGACCCATTTATTTTGTGCCCAAATTGCTTGGATAACGGCTGATAACAGCAAAGAATATTCAGCCATTCTGTGTTGCTTGGGCGGTGGTTAGGCTGCAGAGTGAGGAACCTCCTGACAATTCGTGCCGTGGCCAGAAGTACCGCCTTCTGTATCTGACCCATTTATTTTGTGCCCAAATTGCTTGGATAACGGCTGATAACAGCAAAGAATATTCAGCCATTCTGTGTTGCTTGGGCGGTGGTTAGGCTACAGAGTGAGGAACCTCCTGACAATTCGTGCCGTGGCCAGAAGTACCGCCTTCTGTATCTGACCCTTGATCCATCCATCTAGTGAGAGAGCCTCTTGAGGTTGTTGGTCGAGGCTCTTCGCTATAAGACTGTTCGCCGATACGACTCTCGGAACGGTGATTGTCGAAACGACATCCCACATGGCGGTCACCTCGTGAGCCAAGTCTATGTACTGTGAAATTATTATTATTATTATTGTCTGTCTTCCGAGCTAGGCAAGTTCGAGTGAATAGGCATCTTCTGGGTGAGCTCGCTCCATCATAGGCCTCAACTTCGCCACACAGCTGGATGCTGGCCAAGAGCCAAGAGCAAGTCTATCCTTACTAATATTATAAATGCGAAAGTTTGTATGGATGGATGTTTGTCTTTCACGCAACAACTACTGAATGGATTTCAATTAAACTTTACAATAATATAGCTTATACATCAGAATAAGACATAGGCTACCTGTATAAGACATAAAACGCGGCTGAAGTCGCGGCCACCAGCTAGTCTCTAATAAATGACGAGCCCGTTGGACGAGTGGCAAGGGTGCTTGCCTAACGTCTCAGGGGCCTGGGTTCGATTGCCGGCGGGGTCAACTTTGGAAATTTTAATATAATTTTCAAAATTGACTCTGGTCTGGATTTGAAAAGTAGTGGTAGGGCACACTTCGTTTCGCAGTCATTTGGGCAGCCCGTCTGGCGGCAGTAACCACCACCTTACAGAATACCACCGTGAAATAACAGCATTATGTGCGGTTGTGTTTCGGTGAGTGAGTAAGGAAAAGTGATTGCCAGAGCCCATTACCCCATCCCTCCCTTATCCCTTATCCTTAATCCTTCTATGGTCGGCAGCGCACTTGTAGCACTTATGGCGTTGCTTGTGTTATAGGCGACGGTAGCCACCTACCATCAAGTGGACCGTCAGCCTGTCTGTCGACTTTAACATAGAATAAAAATACCTAGTTACAGGTGTCTCAAAAGAGCCATTGAGCCGCTTCGGAAAAAGGACTTTGTATGCATAAAAATATTAGTCAGTTAATTAAATAAAAAAAATGTATGTAATATTCACAATATCAATACAAAGTTTTAAAATGACAATGATTTACATAAAACACGACTCCACAAGATAAATTATTCTTTTATGGGTCAACGCTTTTGTGTAAACAAACCTTACCTGTAAATAAATTTAAAAGTGTAATCAGAACCAAACTCAGTGCGAAATCTATACTATCTATACTTCTATACTAATATTATAAAGAGGAAAGATTTGATTGTTTGTTTGTATAGAATAGGCTCCGAAACTACTGGACTGATTTGAAAAATTCTTTCACCATTAGAAGCCGACATTATCCGTGATGAACATAGTTAAGTTATGCGGACGAAGTCGCGTGCAACAGCTAGTGTTATTATAAAATCGCTGATTTATTTAAGCAATAATGAAGACTATAATATATTATGATAGTATTTTTGTGTGGGATAGTCCATTTATCGAGGAAGGCTTTAGGCTATTTAGTGTGACCTAAAAGGCTAAAAAAAATCCTTATTTAGAATAACGCCATCTATCGTTCAGTGGCAGAACTATTAAGACAAGCAGCTTTGACTCAACGAGTCGGCTACTCACAGCAATTGGACGAAGGCTTTTCAAGCTATAACAATTTGAACGAGGATGTAGTCGCGGGCAAGAGCTAGTACACACACACACACACACACACACATACATACAGAAAAAATATCTAAAAATGGTCAATTTAGTTTCAGTATCATGAACTATAGAGCCTATAAACACGATATCTCTGAAAACAAAATAACTTACTCTATGACCCTTACAGATTTATCCTTATCCTTACTTAATATTATAAATGCGAAAGTAACTCTGTCTGTCTGTCTCGCTTTAACGCCAAAACTACTGAACTGATCACCGTGAAATTTTGCATACACGTTGTCTGGGACACCAGAAGGGACATAGGATACCTTTCATCCAAGAAAAAGGTAATGTTCCCGAGGGATTATCTAAAATATAAAACTGTAATGTAACTAACGCCTTGCCAACGTGTTATAGCAACAAGTTGTCAAGCGTTGTAGTTAATTGCTTTTATATTTTTAATTTATCATCGCGTACGAAGACGCTGGCACCAGCTAGTTATTAATATATTGATTGATAAAGGGATAGAAGTGTGGGAAGAATATTGAATGAAATATATACCACATTTTAGTATTGTACATTTATACATATAAAAACGTTATATAACAATTTACATTATGTACAAAGGCGAGTGCATGTATTTACAAATTAAGACATTGGCGAGAAAGCGCGCGCTTTCTGTAGCTGCGTCAGATGTGCACTGATCTGTCTTGGTTTTGATTCTTTTAAATAAAGAAATAGAAAATCAAAAAGTCCGTTAAAGGAGGTCGCTACAGAAGAAATATTTGTAATAAATTTTTCCTCTGTGTTCCATTGCACCAAGTAGGTCAGACTAGACACGCAATCAGAAAGTTTAGACAGAGCCATTTGTATGTGACCTTAAAGGATTTATGGGTTGCTTATCATTGAAATCGATAAATGCTTTGAGGAAAGTGAAAGAGAATACCCTTTGTAGGCAAATCTTCGGAAACCGTGTTTTCCTATATAATAATTTAAAATTGGCGTGTATTTTTATGTTTTCGGAAACACCTTTTGAACTCTTGACAACTTAATATTGGAGTTTCGATATCATAATTATAATAAGCCCGAGGTATGAAAATTTGTGGGAGTTAAATCAAATGTCATGTCACATATATGTTACACGTTACGCGTTACACAGGCTATAATATGCTTCAATACATATTAATAACTAGCAGTTGCACGCGACTTCGTCCGCGTAACTTTATAAAATATAATACATTAGTGTCTGTGAAACCATTATGGAAATATACATACGAAATTTCAACCCAATCGGCCAAGCCGTTTAGTAGTTGACATACCGATAGCAGCGACACCTACCGGGTCCAATTGAATTTTTAAATCATCCAGGAAATCATCGAAATAGCCATATAAAATTTCAACCCAATCGGTTCAGCCGTTTAGAAGTTATATGAAAAAGAAGTTAAGTATAGAAGGATAATTCTTACTACCCTTTTACCAGTTTTACCGTAGGAATGAAGCATTTTCCCGCGGTAAAAAGTATCCTATGTTCATCACGCATAATGTCGGCTTCTAATAGCAAAAGAATTTTTCAAATCGGTCCAGTAGTTTCGGAGCCTATTCTATACAAACAAACACACAATCAAATCTTTCCTCTTTATAATATTAAGTATAGATATAAATAAATATATTTACTGTAATATATTTTACTAATAATATGTTTTAATTATATTTAATAAATTATTTATTTATCTTTCGTAAGAAGTAAACTCCAGTCGTGCGTCGGATTTTTGAATTACTTATTTTTCTTTTTAAAATTACTTACTTTAATAACTTTGAAAATTAATAAAGTAATATACTTATATAGATAGATAGGTACGATGTTAGCGTCTCCGACTTTGCACTGATATTTTTTTTTTCTGAAAATTAGGTACTTACATCTCGTTTTTTACCATTAGTAGTGGAAAGACCATTAGTGAAAACCGTATCAAAATCTGTTTTGGGATAATATAGAAGTTAGAGATGAAATAAATGGAGTCAGAAAGAAACTTTATTTTTGTGACCAACTTTTTCTTACCTCGACTGTACAACGTAAGTATTCACATAATTATTGTAATTAGAACCACAACAATATAAAGATTTATTATAAGAAAACTCTTAATCACTCTTGCGAGTGAGCTAGCGCCATCTATAAAAAGAGAAACGAAATTCAATTTTATTCAAGTATTTAATACTAGCTGGTGCTCGCGACTTCGTCCGCGTTGAAAAGTATAAAATTATAACACTTGATAACGCCATCGCGAATCCGAATCCGATAGATGGCGCTATCAAGTGTATCCCGGGCCAAGCCGCTAGTCAAGGAGAATAGAGGTAAAGGAGCGCAAGCTTTACTTTCATTTTAGATTTCCCGTAGCATTTTCCCGCGGTAATGCAAATGGTAAAAGAATTTTTCAAATCGGTCCAGTAGTTTCGGAGCCTATTCAATACAAACAAACAAACAATCAAATCTTTCCTCTTTATAATATAAGTATAGATTAATTTAAAGGTTATATATTATGCGAAAGTTTATGAGGATGGAATGTTTGTTACTCTTGACGTAAAAATTACCTGGAACAAGGAACATATTTACACTCTTGACCTGGAATAACATTATATTTTATGATAGGTACTTTTTACACGCAATTTATTTATATTTTAGATCGTCTAAAAATATAAGTAAATTGCGTGCCACTGTCGCCGTGGTGGCGTCACCGTAATGTCAGGCGGTATAAATTTTCAAGGAAAACTTACAGTGATATTTATAAAAAAAATTACATAATTAACTAATTGACAGATTAACTAGATATTATATTATTATATTGGGCCTCTTTAGGTCTTTATATTGTCTTTTTCATTTTTCAACACAGACGAGGTCGCGGGCACTAACTAGTCACCAATATAAATAACGAGCGACCCGCCCTCTGAATACGCACGGATATTAAAATTTCAATTTCAATTCTCCTAGTTCAATTCAGTACCTAAGCAAAATACCTAAGCAGGTACTTTACAAAATAAATGCCAAATTTCAGGTTGCTAGTTTTTAGTAGTTTAAAATTAGTGGTTCGTAAATTGGCCAAAATGTGCAAAAATGGAATGAGTGGTCTGTGGTCAAGCTCAGAGTATTTTGAGCTGTATATTATGTCAACGTCAATTTAAATATCATGTTCACTGTCAAATGTAGACAAACCAATTACCAAACAAAAAAGAGAAACTTGATGTCAAACTTGAAAGAAAGAAACTTCTCGATTTCTCGCGAATCACTTTTATTTATTTATAGCTTATAGCTTATTTTAATTTAAACTCCAGTTGAAAATAGTGTGACCCAGTGTGTTCAAAAATATTATATCTAATCGATAGCCATGAGTGACACGAAAGATAGTCAACCGCCCTCGGAAGTAAGTCAACTTTACGTATAATATTTAACACTAAACAAAATTAACACTTCATTTCAGCAGTAGGACTTTACTGTTTGACTTAGGCCTCCCTATAACTTTCCAATAGGACGGGTCGACCCTTGGGCCTTGTCAGGTTGACCTTGTAGGTCGACGTTCAAGCTGTAATTGTCGGTTCGTAGCCTCCACTCGAGAACTTTTCAGCCCCAGTGGCCCAAGACTCTCAGTACTAATTATGTCCTACTCATTAACCCGTGAGAAGGCGCGCTATAGACTTATTTTTAGTTTGTGCTTAAGATTGTATTTTTGTTATTTATTTATAATAAAATAAAATAATTTATTTTATAAATTTTAATTTATAACTTCAAATTTTTTAATAATATATATATTTATTATAATAATATAATACATACATACATAATTTCAAAGAGCGTGAGCATTTTGCTCGCACGCGCCTACTCATGTAACTTTTTAGGGCGCGCCTTCTCACGGGTTAACACGTTCATAGCCGCACCAAAAATTGGGCGAAGGTTGTGGTTATAGCTGATTAATTGGCTCGACCATCGGTCGGACACTACTATTTAATTTATCCAGTTAGATCAATAACAAATACACTTTTCTGTCACTATGTTTCAGCCGGTTAAGCCAAAAATCAAACATGATTGGTATCAAACCGAGAGCCAGGTTGTAATAACTGTTCTACTGAAGAATGCTCCTAGTGATAAAGTTAAAGTTCAATATGGAAGCCGAAGTGTAAGTTAAAAATAATTTATAGTACTAAACTAATAGTCCGAGAGATGAGGGACCAAAACTGCAACAGTTTTATAAAGGCTGATATTTTAATATCTATACTAATATTATAAAGAGGAAAGATTTGTTTGTTTGTATAGAATAGGCTCCGAAACTACTGGACCGATTTGAAAAATACTTTTACCATTAGAAGCCGACATTATCCGTGATGAACATAGGATACTTTTTACCACGGGAAAATGCTTCATTCCTACGGGAAATCTAAAATAAAAGTAAATACTAGCGGCTTGGCCCGGGAGATAGCGCCATCTATCCAAAATACGATAGATGGCGTTTTATACTTTTCTACTCCGGATGAAGTCGCGAGCACCAGCTAGTATAGAATATTGTGGATTAGGTTAGTTATTAATGACGTCATTTCAGCTCTCCCTATCCTGCCCAGTACCAAATTCGACAACGGAGTACAGTCTCGAATTGGAATTAGCCCATGAAATAGACCCGTCCATGTCCACCCATGTGGTGTCGCCATCCAAGATAGAAGTTAAATTGAGAAAAGTCGAGGGCATAAGGTGGACAGTACTGGAGGGAGATAGCACGGAAGAGAGAGTCAAGGCGATACCTCAAGGTGAGATTGTAAAACACTCGTAAGGCGATGTACAAGTATTACGTAACGCAATTCAGGGGTGGAGGGGGTCTTGTAAAACGTTACGATGCGTTACAGGGGTCCCGATTGTCCCGACTCCCGACAAAATTTGATTTTGATTTTACGAAATCGAGCAATTAATCTAGCTGATTATGTATTTGTCCTTTTCCATCTTGTGTAGAATGTGTTGTAAACAAATTTAAAAAAATGTATATCTCTGATCTCTCCTTTTCCCTCTCGTGTAAAAGTATCTATGTCCTTTTCCCTCTTGTGTAAATCTATATATGTCCTTTTTCTTCTCATGTAAATGTATCTCTGTGCTTTTCCCTCTCCTGTAAATGTATCTGTGTCCTTTTCCTTCTCAATTAAATGTATCTCTGTCCTCATTGCTCTCATGTAAATGTATCTGTGTCCTTTTCCTTCTCGTGAAAATGTATATCTGTCCTTTTCCCTCTCGTGTAAATGTATCTGTGTCCTTTTCCTTCTCATGTAAATGTATCTCTGTCCTTTTCCCTCTCATGTAAATGTATCTATGTCCTTTTCCCTCTCATGTAAATGTATCTCTGTCCTTTTCCCTTGTTGTAAGTTGACTCTGCCAAGAATCGAACCCAGGAAAGACCTGTCCTCAAGATGCTCAAGACTAAACATGTGTTTAATTACCTTTTCAGCTGTTATAGACGCATCTGGTCCACAACAGCCACCAAAATTATTTAAAAAAGACTGGGATAAAATTGAACAGGAAATTAAAAAGATGGTGAGCGCATTTCATTAGAATATTACATATTATTTGAGAAATATATAAATACAACAAACATGTCATCAAAGAAAGAAACTGAATCAAAACAACTTTGTATCTTGTAACCATCAATATACTGCAACTATGGACTAGGAACTTACAAAACACTATGAACTTTATGGAACATTTAAAACCAACTTAACATCTTGTCCTTCAAAGAAAATGCGACTTTACGTCAATGCATTAGAGTTTAAAATGAATAGTAGAAGTTGGTCGCAGTGGCGTACACTTTGGTCGTTTATACCTTTCACCATTGCTCACTATGTGCCGCTTTGGCATATTTTGTCACGCAAATTTCATACTTATGCCGGACAACTTTAAGTTAAATTTTATATGGTTTATATTCCTATAGGAGGCCGAAGAAAAGCCGGAAGGTGACGCAGCCCTCAACGCTCTCTTCTCAAAGATATACGGAGAAGGTTCCGATGAAGTGAGAAGAGCGATGAACAAGAGTTTTGTAAGTATCAACGACACGACGACATTTGGTCTTGTGGCCAGTAACACCAGCTGTTAACCAGACGGTCGCCGGTTCGAATCCGGCTCGCTACTAGTATGTATGTATGTATGATGTGTGTATCTATGTATGTATGTATGTATTTATGTGTGTATTTGTGTGTGTATGTATCTATGTATGTATTTATGTGTGTATTTGTGTGTGTATGTATCTATGTATGTATTTATGTGTGTATGTATGTATGATGTGTGTATCTATGTATGTATGTATGTATTTATGTGTGTATGTATGTATGTGTGTATCTACGTATGTGTATGTATGTATGTATCTATGTATGTGTGTATTTATGTATGTATATATGTGTATTTATGTATGTATGTATTTCTGTATATATGTGTATATGTGTATGTATGTATCTACGTATGTGTGTATCTATCTATGTATGTATGTATGTGTGTATGTATATTCCTCCATAACTCTTTAAAAGAATTAACCGATTTTCACGAAACTTGATAGATAAACATTTAGAAGAACGAGACACGTTTTAGGCTACTTTATATCTATTTTAACGCGAACGAAGTCGCGGGCGAGCGGCTAGTTAATGAATAAGTTTGCAGGTGGAATCCGGAGGCACAGTCCTCAGCACAAACTGGAACGATGTGGGCAAAGGGAAAGTGGAAGTGAAGCCTCCGGACGGTCTCGAGTTTAAAAAGTGGGACGAGTGATTTAAAAATAATAATAAAAGAAATAAGTACAGTCGCAGTACAACACATTTCATTCAGTCTTTAATTAATTAATTAAATTGATCAGCGGCGAGTGAAATTAATTTTAGATTAAGGGCCTCTTTCTCCGTCTCCGAGTAAAGTGTCAAGTAGGCTAATCACCATTTAAAGTCATCGGTAAGACACCACTAGCATTAGGGACTACCACTCAAGGGACGCAAGACGTCAAAAGTGTTTAAAGTGTCAAGTAGGCTAACCGTCATTTAAAGTCACAGGTAAACGGGGATAATATGGAGCTGATATAACGAAAAAATGATGAACGGTAAAAGTTCCAAACATTAAAAAGTAGAAAAAATTATAATAAAAAAAAATCGTCAGTCTAAGGATGCACTAAACCTAGTGCATAACAATTTAAGGCAAGGACTAATGCGGTTATCACATCATTCAATTTGAACGTTTCCTATTTACGAATCTTAAGTAGTGAGCTCGTGAACTCACTTACGCTAAATTGATTTCTAAATCGAAGACATAGAGTTGAAAATTAATAATAGATCCGATATGTTCTTTCTGCGATTACATACCTTTCGATTTCGTTGGAAAGCCTCTTTACCTCAGAGTGAACACAATTTTTACCAAAATGACAGCAACCCAATGTCCTATGAATTAAGGTGCAATATTGCGCAGCAAATTTTTGTACCTCTTCCGAGATAACCGAACAGATTTAAAATTGCAAGGTTTTTCTTCTTAAATTATATTGTGTAAAATGTGAAAAAACAAAGGTATCCTATTCAAAGTTTAGTGTAGAACGTAAGTTAATTAAATAAGCCTAAAAACAAAAGTAGTTGTCATGAAAAATTTTTTAGTAGGAAGTTTTTTTTAGCAGTATTTTATTATTATTTTTTTTTTTCAGAAAATATTTTTTTTTTTTCATAATTCTGCCCGCTTTAAACTTTTTTCCATAAATAGTCTATTATGCACTGTATTTTTATCAAACTTGTGATTTTACTCTAAGAAGTCGAATTAGGCGACGAAAATAAGTCCACGCCTTAATAATAAAATATAAAATTATTTCTAATAGTAACTATAATCTACACTTTACTTGTAGTCAGTGAAAGAGGCCCTAATTAATTAAATTAATTAATGTAATCACTTATTGATTAATTTAATTGTAAATTACATTTTAAAGGCTCGAATTAAATTGTGAAGAAATTTTGTGTTCCAATCTTCAATTTTATAAATTGAATGATTATGTGAATAAATTCAATTTAGAAAAATAAATTGTAATTATGAATATAGTAAATAAAAAGACTGTTTTGATTAAATAAATAAAGAATACTTCTATTTGCTATTAAAATTTTGTTTTATTTGTCTATGCTTTTGAAAGTGAAAATCAAAGTATAAGTCATACAGCGCCATTTAGCCCCAAACTAAGCAGTGCTTGTACAGTCGGGGTACGAAAACCTTGGGCAGTTTTAATATTCAACACTTGAAACTAAAGTAATTGCTAATAAATAATTGCTTCTTGTCTTTGTATGCTATTGTGCTTGAATTTTTATTGTTTTGATTTAATTATTATTATTCTTATTCTATTTTTTGTTTTCTAAATTGTTATTTAACAGAGACAATATTGTATAATTTGTATAGCCGTAGATACCTTAAATGGCGCACAGATGTAAACGTGTATTGTGTGACTTGAGTATATGACCTAGATGATTCTGTGTGCTGTTGGTGTTTCAATATAATAAAATAAAATAAAGTAAGTACTAAGCAGATAACTGACATACATTTGAAATTGCCCCGGTGCAAGCAAATAGCGTCTTCAAATTGACGAACTTATTCTTGCCTCGACTGTACTATGTGTTCTAGACAACCGATAAAAATCATACTAATATTACTTTTCAATATACAAAATATACAGTGTCCAGCAGCAAGTAGTTGCACCCTCACAGAAGACCACTGTAAAATAACAGCACTTGTGCTGTTGTGTTTCGGTGAGTGAGTAAGAGATGTCGGAGCCCATTTCCCTATCACATTAATCCTACTAGAGTCTGTAGACCTTTCAGCACTTGTGCTGTTGTGTTTCAGTGAGTGAGTAAAAGATGCCAGAGCCAATTTACCTATCTCCTTCATTCCTACTGTAGTCGGTAGAACTTTCAGCACTTGTGCTGTTGTGTTTCGGTGAATGTCAGAGCCCATTTCCCTATCTCCTTAATACTACCGTAGTCGGCAGACCTTTCAGCACTTGTGCTGTTGTGTTTCGGTGAGCTAATAGTATGAGATGCCCCTATCTCCTTAATCCTAGTGTAGTCGGCAGACTTTTCAGCCCTTGTGCTGTTGTGTTTCGGTGAGCGAGTAAGATGTCAGAGCCCATTTCCCTATCTCCTATATCCTACTGTAGTCGGCAGAACTTTCAGCACTTGTGCTGTCGTCTTTCAGTGGGTGAGTAAGATGCCAGAACCTATTTCCTTCAGAACTTTAAGCACTTGTGGCGTTTACTTATGTTAGCCTCGACATAAAAAAATCACATTTTTATAAAACAATAAAAATCACATATTGTTTAGTATTTCATTTATTAATTGACTAGATATTCTCACATCTGTATCAAAAGATAAGAACTTAATTAACATTATTTTAATCTACATGCTACTCATTATATTTAAATTATTATTAATTATACTTTAGACATCATAAAAAAATTATGCAAAGGATAAATGGAGAATGTTCACTAATTTTAATTTTTAACTCTTCGTATTCTCTATTGAAAATAATAAATACCTGTGAAAAAAATATTTTGATACGTCGTTTAGTTTCTGAGATATGGCGTTTTAAAAATGAGATCGCGACGCGGATGTCACGGGCCTGCGCTCGGTGCAGTGACGTCATAATCAAACAATCTCTCGGTCAGTTCGCGCGCTCTCATATTGGAGCGAACCGACGCGACCGTTGGAATGTGACGTCACGCGGGCGCCCAGCGCCTGGTAGAGGTCTGTAATGTCTGTAAAATCATAACTACTGGGTCTTTTTGAAAAAAAACAAAAAGTAGTGTGTTTGTATACATATAAGATCTAGTGAGACAAAGTTTTAGACGAATTTGCATACCTAATAACATTCTCCATTCAAAACCAGGCCATTGTTTTACCTTACTGGCATATTGTGGTTACTGCAACCAGTTTTACCTAACTTAGACTTAATACTAATATTTGTAATCTTAATCATTATTTATCTTGTTAATTAATAAGATAATTATTATTGCTTATTTTTGTAAATCCGTGCCTCTAAAAAAACTACTAAATTGTATTCAACTATTAGATCTGGCAACACTGAACAGGTCAATGGTTGCTTTGCTGACCGTACTTTGGTAGCTTTGTACGTGGCCTTCGTGTATTGTTGATATTTCTCCAGAGCTTGGTTGAAGGCCATTCTTGACTGGTGGTACTTTTTTCCCGCTGATGAGGAGCAGACTACCGCTTGGAGATTCTGGTGTGTCTGTAATAATAAGGGCCTCTTTCACAAACTGCAAGTAAAGTCTTGATTAAGTAGTTACTTTTGGAAATAAATTTATGTCTTATTGAATTATGCACCCGGTTTAGTCATTAAACCGTGTGCATAATTCAATCTATACTAATATTATAAAGAGGAAATATTTGATTGTTTGTTTGTTTGTATAGAATAGGCTCCGAAACTACTGGACCGATTTGAAAAATTCTTTTACCATTAGAAGCCGACATTATCCGTGATGAACATAGGCTACTTTTTGCTGCGCGAAAATGCTTCTTTCCTACGGGATATCTAAAATAAAACTAAATACTAGCGGCTTGGCCCGGGATACACTTGACAGCGCCATCTATCCAGAATCAGGTGAATACTTTTTACCGCGGGAAAATGCTTCATTCCTACGGGAAAACGGGTAAAAGGACAACGGGTAGTAAGAATTATCCTTCCATACTTAATTTCTTTTTCACGTAACTTCTAAACGGTTGAAATTTTACATGGGTATTTTGATGATTTAAAAATACAATTGGACCCGGTAGGTGGCGCTGCTGTCGGTATGTCAACTACTAAACGGCTTGACCGATTGGGTTGAAATTTTGTATGTGTATTTCCATTCCATGGTTTCACAGACACGAATGTATTATATTTTATAAAGTTACGCGGACGAAGTCGCGTGCAACAACATAAATTTATTAAACTAAACTTTATTGCATCCTTCGATAGGCGATTTTTTTTATAAGCTAAATTATTCCCGGTGACAGGTGACTTTAAATGACGGTTAGCCTACTTGACAGACGGTGAAAGAGGCCCTAGTAATAATAAAGTTTATTCATGACTAGCCGATGCCCGCGACTTCGCTCGCGTAACTTTGTAAATTATATAGTAAAAACCTTCCTCTATCTATTAGTGAGAGCAGCATGAAAATCGGTGCAGTAGTTTTTGAGTTTATCGCGAACCGACAAACAGACAGACGCGGCGGAAGACTTTGTTTTTTTATAATATGTAGTAATTATTAAACTACTTAACTAGCTGATGCCCGCGACTTCGTCCGCGTTGTGACGACGGTGGTGCCCAATTCTTTATATTTTTAGACGATCACTCGGGAACACTACTTTTTTCTGGATGAAAAAAAAAACCCTGGTATCCTGTGTCCTTTCTGGTGTCCCGGACAACGTGTATGCAAAATTTCATGGTGATCGGTTCACTAGTTTTTGCGTGAAAGCGTAACAAACGAACAAACTCACATTCATATTTACATCTAATTATTTTTATACACTTACCGTCCTCGACATCTTTCTTCTTTTGCATACCCACAACACAAGGTCCCTTGGCCAAAGACCACGAGGGCACAGGAACATCGTCTCTCTTTATCGGCTCCAGAATATTTCTTCTACTCCTCAACACATTTGGAAAATCGTCTTTTGAATC
Organism: Synanthedon vespiformis; assembly: GCA_918317495.1. Classification (NCBI taxonomy): domain Eukaryota; kingdom Metazoa; phylum Arthropoda; class Insecta; order Lepidoptera; family Sesiidae; genus Synanthedon; species Synanthedon vespiformis. The sequence continues at coordinate 2,814,787 of OU906973.1, forward strand.
CAAGCCGTTACAATTTTCGTGTGGCAACACATTCCTTTTTACACTTGGCAATGGCAACACCGCTTTCGGTAGTTCTGTGCAATCATCTTGCGGCAACACTGACTTGTCTGTTGCGTTTTCGGGGAATTTCGACATTTGACTTTCAATTGTAAATATCTGTTTCTCGCTCTCCTTGGCCAGATAAGGTTTTATGTCGTCAGAATTGTTAGTTTCAATGCTGTCTTGGTTTAAAAGGGGATTTTTTTGGGACAAATGCTTAGGATTTAGGACTCCGTTCGCTTTGGGAGTGCCGTTTTCTAGTGACAAAGGCGGAGCTGAAGCCATGTATTGGTTGTACATGTTACCTATTAGTTCTTCTGTGCGTCTAAAATTGGAAAAAAAAAACCACACTTAAGAAGAATCTATACTTATATTAATGTGAATGTAACTCTGTCTGTCTGTTTGTCACGGCCTCTTGGCTTTAAAATAAAGGAGTGCGAGTGCTGAGATTATTGGAATGAGGTTAAAAATAATATGTCATCCCGCGATTTTGTCCGAGTTTTATTATGTCTTATATAGCCTATGTCTTATTCTGAAGTATAAGCTATATTATTGTAAAGTTTCATTGAAATCCATTCAGTAGTTTTGTACCTGAGTCATGGATGTTTTGTATTTATAACATAATATGAATGTATTTACAAAAGAAAAGTAATCTTATGTAGTATATCAACTGTCTGGTATCCATTATACAAGCATTAAGTTGCTTTGGTGCTGTGTGAAATGTATGAAGATCATTATTTATTTAGTTCGGTTAGTTAGTGCATCGATAGGCAATTTTTTTATTATATTTATATTTTCTTTTCAATGTTTGGGAGTTTTACCGTACAAACAAAGGTAAGTAGGTATATCAACTAAATTATTCCCGGTAACAGGTGACTTTATATGACGGTTAGCCTACTTGACAGATGGTGAAAGAGGCCCTAGAGTGTATGAATTATGATAATTAGGGCCTCTTTCACCATCTGTCAAGTCAACTATAAGATATCTTTGTTTGTACGGTAAAAGTCCTAAGAAAATAATAAAAAAATTGCCTATCGAAGGATGCAGTAAACCGATCTGTAAGGGTAACCGTCATTTAAAGTCACCGGTAACCGGGAATAATTTAGCTGGTTATAATATTATAGCTTTGTTTGTACGGTAAAAGTCCTAAACATTGAAAAGAAAATATTAATAAAAAAATTCGCCTATCGAATGATGCAGTAAACCGAGTGCATAAATTCAATAAAACAGAAAATTATTTCTAAAAGTAACTCCACAACACTTTGCTTGTAGTTGGTGAAAGAGATAATTAAGGTAATACAAGTCAGTTTTCCTCCATACAAACGTAGAATGATTATTACTCCGCTGTTTTATGTTTAACTTACAAAGGTAAGCATGATACCGATTTATCTTGTCGTTAACTAAGTTCGTGTGCATACAAACTTTTAAAAAAAGTATTAATTTAAAAGATATGATCTTTGAAAAATCCATATTTTAACACAATTTTTAATGCAACTTTGAGGGTGATTAGGTCAGTCCAGTGTACAAAAATTCCAAAATACTTTACATATAAACATTGATTAGTTATTTAAGAGTTCAAATAACTTTATGCTATGCTGTAGTTTTGTCAAAAAGAGTATACACCCAAGGGTCTGTTTATGATTTTATTTTTGGTATGAATGATAGCGCATCTCAGTCGAGTGCTCTTCCCGCGCTTTGTGCTGTGTGAGACAGGACGCATTTTAGACATGAGACCTATGTGAGTTCGGGCCGTCGACTTGTTTCATCTTAAACAAATAATTTTAGATTACAATACTTATAAAAAACTTACCTGGTTAATGGGATAATGACTGTTTGTGACGTTCCATTGGTGGGATGATAGGCGTTGTGCCCAAAACCGTCCAGAGCTGTGTTGCCAGTTACCTGAAATAAAAAATATACTTAAGTATTTTTCATTATTTTATTTTTACTTACACAAACAAAAAATTAAAAAAAATAAAATAACAAATACATACACATACATCTTTACATAATTATATATACGTAGACACATAATGTATGTGTGTGGGTGTGAAATGGTGTGAAATGGTGTGTGTGTGTGTGTGTGTGTGTGCGTGTGTGCATGCGTGTGTGTGTGTGTGTGTGTGTGTGTGTGTATGAGTTGCTAAAATAGTAAAATGAAATATTATACCTCCATTACTCCAATTTGTGTAGTACGAACGTGATATGGAAAATTCTTGTTTGCGAAAACCGGTAATGTTAGTAACTGGAACAAAAATGTCAAGTATTATTTAGGGCCTCTTTCACAAACTACTTGACAAGTAAAGTGTTGATTAGTCACTTTTAGAAATAAATTTATGTTTCATTGAATTATTAAATGCACTCGGTTTAGTGCATCATTCGATAGGAGAATATTTTTTATTATTTTCTTTTCAATGTTTGGGACTTTTACCGTACAAACAAAGGCATATTAGCTCAATTATCCCCGGTTACCGATGACTTTAAATGACAGTTAGCCTACTTGACAGACGGTGAAAGAGGCCCTATTTATTATAATCCATACACTTAGGGCCTCTTTCACCATCTGTCAAGTAGGCTAACCGTCATTTAAAGTCACCTGTCACCGGGAATAATTTAGCTTATATACCTTTGTTTGTACGGTCATACATACATACAGGTGAATTATTATATTAAGGTTTGAAGGCGACACTTGTGGGGGCAATCGGCGCATGTGTACAATTGCGCACAAAATTGCTAAGGAAAATGATATCTTCTTTTCTTATTTCGTAATTTTTCACCTCACTAACTTAACATTACAGGCAGGGTTGATATTCCTTCCATTAAATCATCGTGCGATGTCGAAGTACAACGTTTTTTAGGCATTTATTCACCATGACGTATTTACTAATACGATAGAACGGGCTGAGTCTACCAATAACGTGTGCCGACACGTTATTGGTAGACTCAGCCAAGTACACAAGTGACTCGAGACGCGCGAACGAAGTGCGGGACGGGGAGAGCGACTGAGTCTACCAATAACGTGTCGGCACACGTATTGGTAGACTCATCCGCTCACACTCGTCTGTCCCCTCAAACACCTAAAAATAGAATTCTGCGCACATTTGCCGAGAAGTCTTTATTCGCTACACGAACTATACATACATACATACCTAAACTTACCTAAGTACATATGTGTATAGTAATATTAGTATTAAGTACTCACTAGGAACATGATATGACCGCTGAACGTAATGAAAAGAAGTACAGCGTTCACAACGCTCTCTCTCACCCATTTGTCTGAAACAACAAAGAAACAATTTCCAAACTTGTGCGCATGGTCGTACCCGTTGTCTTGAAATCTAGAAATTGAACACCTTACCTATGTAAGAGTTTGCTGTCAGTATGAAAAGCGGTCCCGCGTGAAACCAGAGAGTACCGCAAATGAAAAACGGACAGTAGAACATGTTCTGAAATTAAAACATTCACATTTTCTATGTAAAACATTTACATTGTTTAAGTAATTACATTTTTATGTAAAAAATGACTTTTTATGTAAAACATTGACATTGTTTAAGTAATTACATTTTTATGTAAAAAATGACTTTTTATGTAAAACATTGACATTGTTTAAGTAGTTACATTTTTATGTAAAAAATGACTTCTTATGTAAAACATTTACATTGTTTAAGTAATTACATTTTTATGTAAAAAATGACTTTTTATGTAAAACATTGACATTGTTTAAGTAATTACATTTTTATGTAAAAAATGACTTTTTATGTAAAACATTGACATTGTTTAAGTAGTTACATTTTTATGTAAAAAATGACTTTTTATGTAAAACATTTACATTGTTTAAGTAATTACATTTTTATGTAAAAAATGACTTTTTATGTAAAACATTGACATTGTTTAAGTAATTACATTTTTATGTAAAAAATGACTTTTTATGTAAAACATTGACATTGTTTAAGTAGTTACATTTTTATGTAAAAAATGACTTCTTATGTAAAACATTTACATTGTTTAAGTAATTACATTTTTATGTAAAAAATGACTTTATGTAAAACATTGGCATTGTTTAAGTAATTACATTTTTATATAAAACAATGACTTCTTCATATAATTGTAAAACAATGACTTTTTATGTAAAACATTGACATTGTTTAAGTAATTACATTTTTATGTAAAACAGTGACTTCTTATGTAAAACATTTACGTTTTTAATGTAAATCTTTATTTAAAACATTGACTTTTTTATGTAAAATATTGACTTTTAATGAAATGACATTTTTATTTAAAACATTGACCTATTTTAATGTAAAACATTGACTTTTTTATGTAAAACATTGACTTTTTTATGTAAAACATTTACATAAACGTTGACTTCTTTAATGAAATGACATTTTTATTTAAAACATTGACCTATTTTAATGTAAAACATTGATTTCTTTTATGTAAAACATTGATATTTTTGAGACTTTTCAAAGATGGCTCTGATTTGAATCTAAAAAATGGGCGTGAAAATGTAACAAACACACTTCACTTTCACATTTTCACATTTATAAAATTAGTATGGATGAATTTACCTTTTCAGGATACTTTTTGACTGTGAAGAATGTTGAATAAGCGAACATACACCATCCGGCCATCCGTAAAACTATGATTCCGTATCCCGCTGGACTCTCGTACAAATACAGAACTTCACCTGGGTCGAAACACTGAAAATTTATTTAATATATTTAATACTCATTGCCCTTGACGTTGCCACAGTAGTATTTAGAGAATAGATACGGCAACTCGAGCGCAATGTCAATGGCCATATGTAAACAACTAAACACTCATTGCCCTTGACGTTGCCACAGCATTATTTAGGAAAATAAATTCTTCTTCTTCTTAGGTTTAAATGGCAATGCGGCTCATTTTAAAATGGCCATTATGATCTGCCAGTGTCAAGTTAATGTCGCAGTGTCATTAGTAAAAATAACAATTTGTAATAGCCTCTTTTTAAATTGAAATCAAAAACAAAAGTAGCAGAGTCAAGTCTAGTCAGTCAAGTCTATAATTTTCTCATGTTAGTATTCCAAGTCCAAAGCAGTCAGGTAAAGTCAGGAAAATAAATACAGCAACGCGAGCGCAATGTCAATGGCCATGTGTAAACAACTAAACACTCATTGCCCTTGACGTTGTCACAAGAGTATTTAGAGAATAGATAAGGCAACGCGAGCGGCAATGTCAATGACCATATCGACGGCAACAAAGAACAAACGAGTATCTACAAAATCACTAGTTTTCAGGAGAGCGTTTTTAACGCGAAAGATTGATAACTTTTATAAGAACAAAGCTAGCTTCTTCAAATTTGAAATAGTTAATTAATATGGCATTCTGAACAAAATAGTAAAGATCATTTAACAGATTTTCATTTGATTTTCGAAATACGGCAGATGACTTTTTCTACTTTGTAAAAATAAAATAACTAACCGAGTCAACTGCCATATATTGGACTTTCTAATTAGTTATTTCCCGAATAATTTTAAAAATCATTATGCGATTCATCAAAATGTAGATGAAAATTGACGTTGTAGGAATAAATAAGTATGCAACCTCAGAAAAAGTCAAATGCTCCGCGACGAAGCGGTCATGTGACTGATACCTGCGAAATTTGTACGACGTACATACGGACAATTGTAGATGTGCGTGTGTACTTCGTTACTTTGTAAAAAATTGTGTAGATGTCTTTATTTACGCCACAAAATACTCATAAAAAATGAGAATTTTTATGAAAAAAAAATATCACTAGATAAAAAAGAATTCTGAATTCATTTAAGTAAAAAAGTGAATTTCGGTAAAATGCAGATATCTTTTTGTTCTTTGTTGCCGTCGATATGTAAAAAACTAAACACTCATTGCCCATGACGTTGCCACAGCAGTATTTAGAGAATAGATACGGCAACGCGAGCGCAATGTCAATGGCCATATGTAAACAACCAAACACTCATTGCCCATGACGTTGCCACAGTAGTATTTAGAGAATAGATACGGCAACGCGAGCGCAATGTCAATGGCCATATGTAAACAACCAAACACTCATTGCCCATGACGTTGCCACAGTAGTATTTAGAGAATAGATACGGCAACGCGAGGGGCAATGTCAATGGCCATGTGTAAACAACTAAACACTCATTGCCCATGACGTTGCCACATCAGTATTTAGAGAATAGATACGGCAACGCGAGGGGCAATGTCAATGGCCATGTGTAAACAACTAAACACTCATTGCCCATGACGTTGCCACAGCAGTATTTAGAGAATAGATACGGCAACGCGAGCGCAATGTCAATGGCCATATGTAAACAACCAAACACTCATTGCCCATGACGTTGCCACAGTAGTATTTAGAGAATAGATACGGCAACGCGAGGGGCAATGTCAATGGCCATGTGTAAACAACTAAACACTCATTGCCCATGACGTTGCCACAGTAGTATTTAGAGAATAGATACGGCAACGCGAGCGCAATGTCAATGGCCATATGTAAACAACCAAACACTCATTGCCCATGACGTTGCCACAGTAGTATTTAGAGAATAGATACGGCAACGCGAGGGGCAATGTCAATGGCCATGTGTAAACAACCAAACACTCATTGCCCATGACGTTGCCACAGTAGTATTTAGAGAATAGATACGGCAACGCGAGGGGCAATGTCAATGGCCATGTGTAAGCAACCAAACACTCATTGCCCATGACGTTGCCACAGTAGTATTTAGAGAATAGATACGGCAACGCGAGGGGCAATGTCAATGGCCATGTGTAAACAACCAAACACTCATTGCCCATGACGTTGCCACAGTAGTATTTAGAGAATAGATACGGCAACGCGAGGGGCAATGTCAATGGCCATGTGTAAACGACCAAACACTCATTGCCCATGACGTTGCCACAGTAGTATTTAGAGAATAGATACGGCAACGCGAGGGGCAATGTCAATGGCCATGTGTAAACAACTAAACACTCATTGCCCATGACGTTGCCACAGTAGTATTTAGAGAATAGATACGGCAACGCGAGGGGCAATGTCAATGGCCATGTGTAAACAACCAAACACTCATTGCCCATGACGTTGCCACAGTAGTATTTAGAGAATAGATACGGCAACGCGAGGGGCAATGTCAATGGCCATGTGTAAACAACCAAACACTCATTGCCCATGACGTTGCCACAGTAGTATTTAGAGAATAGATACGGCAACGCGAGGGGCAATGTCAATGGCCATGTGTAAACGACCAAACACTCATTGCCCATGACGTTGCCACAGTAGTATTTAGAGAATAGATACGGCAACGCGAGGGGCAATGTCAATGGCCATGTGTAAACAACTAAACACTCATTGCCCAATAAAGCAATATAAGCAGAAGAATACGATATTGAATGCAAAAAAATTAATACTCACTTTGCCCATTGCTGTCATTGCAGAACCTGTCTGCTAATTAATTCAGCAATGACAGGTTCTCTAGCAGACAGAGATAGCCACTAAGCAAATAATAATAATAATAATTTAGGGAATAGATACGGCAACGCGAGCGGCAATGTCAATGGCCATATTAAAACGAGGAATGAGGGAATATTAAAAAATGCAATTTCTTTACCTTTGCTTGATAAACAAATAATATGACATATGTCACCAGATAGCAACACATGAAAACGGTCAATTTGACGGTGAAACCAACTTTGAGTCGGCCTCTAGTTATTGTATAGCCTTTGCCCATCAATATTAACAGCAATAAGAACGTCATTTCAGACATACCGCAGAAGAATTGACCTGAAATTTTTTTTAAAAAATCTTTACTAGGCTATGGAGAACGCGGACAAAGTCGCGTGCACCAACTAGTGAAAATTTTTTTTAGCAAAATTTTTCACACTAAAGTAACTCTATAGACTCCTTAAGGGCCTCTTTCACCAACTACAAGTAGGTAAAGTGTTGTTAGTTAGTTTTAGAAATAAATTTCTGTTTTATTAAATTACTAGCTGGTGCTCGCGACTTCATCCGCGTTGAAAAGTATAAAACGCCATTTAAAAATATCACCAAGCAGTTGTCATGTTAGTCGCTTCACTTGATTTGGATAGATCGCTATCAAAAGTATCCCGGGCCAAGCCGCTAGTATTTACTTTTATTTTAGATTTCCCGTAGGAATGAAGCATTTTCCCGCGGTAAAAAGTAGCCAATGTTCATCACGGATAATGTCGGCTTCTAATTGTAAAAGAATTTTTCAAATCGGTCCACTAGTTTCGGAGCCTATTCAATACAAACAAACAAACAAACCATCAAATCTTTCCTCTTTATAATATTAGTATAGATATTTTTTTTACATTTTAGATAATCCCTCGGGAACATTACTTTCTTCTTGGATGAAAGGTACCCTATGTCTTTTCTGATGTCCCAGACAACGTGTATGCAAAATTTCATGGTGATTGGTTCATTAGTTTTTGCGTGAAATCGAGACAGACAGACAGAGTTACTTTCGCATTTATAATATTAGTAAGGATAGTCTATACTATAGTGAACTGGTCCTCTCCACTGAGCAATACCACATACACACACACACACACACACACACGCAGACACACACAATAAGGAACTGTTTTATTGTTATCATTTATTTTATATTTATTTTAAATTAGGTATTAGCACTTCTTTTTATTTTTTGTACTTAGAAAATTTAAGATGCCTAACCTTGTAATAGGCTATATAAAAATATAATCTGTTTTATATATTTGTTAAATATTAAATGCTGTAAGGTTAGCTATTAAATAAATAAATAAATAAAATAAATAGATTCTATAGTACTCGATTGTAAGTCTTTTTGTGACTCACCTGTTATCCTAGCGTTCTCTCCACCGAAACCATTAGCAGCGTATCTTATTAGGGACAAGCTTTGTAAAACTACGCCGAAGTGTTGTACCACTATCGACACAAGAAACAGTTTGTATGTCGAGTGCAATAAATGTCGAGATTTCAACTCGACACTGCACATCACTACCGCGACCATCACTACTATGTAGGCGAACATGTATGCTAGAAGAACTGGAAGTACGTCTGAAAGGAAAACGGAATTTTAGAAATACTGGAAGTATAATAATATGTCTGATAGGAAAATTTTATATTACTTATAAAGGAAAACTTTATATTAGAAGTACTGAAAGTACGTCTGAAAGGAAAACGGAATTTTAGAAATACTGGAAGTATAATAGTATGTCTGATAGGAAAATTTTATATTACTTATAAAGGAAAACTTTATATTAGAAGTACTGAAAGTACGTCTGAAAGGAAAACGGAATTTTAGAAATACTGGAAGTATAAATTGTATGTCTGATAGGAAAATTTTATATTACTTATAAAGGAAAACTTTATATTAGAAGTACTGAAAGTACGTCTGAAAGGAAAACGGAATTTTAGAAATACTGGAAGTATAATAGTATGTCTGATAGGAAAATTTTATATTACTTATAAAGGAAAACTTTATATTAGAAGTACTGAAAGTACGTCTGAAAGGAAAACGGAATTTTAGAAATACTGGAAGTATAATAGTATGTCTGATAGGAAAATTTTATATTACTTATAAAGGAAAACTTTATATTAGAAGTACTGAAAGTACGTCTGAAAGGAAAACGGAATTTTAGAAATACTGGAAGTATAATAGTATGTCTGATAGGAAAATTTTATATTACTTATAAAGGAAAACTTTATATTAGAAGTACTGAAAGTACGTCTGAAAGGAAAATTTTATATGAAGTACTGAAAGTACGTCCGAAAGGAAAATTTTATTTTAGAAGTATTAGAAGAATAATATGTCCGAGAAGAAAACTTTATATTGGAAAAACTGGAAGTACTTCTGAAAGGAAAATTTCATATTACTTTCAATAAAGGAAAACTTTATATTAGAAGTACTGGAGGTATAATATGCCTGAGTGGAAAATTTTACTTTAAGAGTATTGGAAGTATAATATGTCTGAGTGGAAAATTTTATATAACTTTCAATAAAGGAAAACTTTATATTAGAAGAACTAGAAGTACGTCTGAAAGGAAAATTTTATTTTAGAAGCATTAGAAGTATAAATATGTATTTAGGGGAAAATTTTATATTTTATTAGAAAAAAGAAAATTTTAGATTAGAAGAACTGGAAGTACTTCTGCGAGGAAAATTTTATATATTAGAAGAACATTTTTTTCTCTACCCAAAGTCGTTAGTCGTCGTAACGCGGTTATAGGAGTTTTCACTTCAAAAAACTGTCTATAAACGAACAAACTAACAAGTAACTAATGAAATTTAAATCAAAATAGAAACTTACAAAATTCATCTGCAGAGAAATGTTCATGCCAAAAATCACCATCGGGTCCGTTCGTCATCAGAAATCTGTATTTCACATCTAAACCCTAAAAACATATTAGAATTTAAATGCATTTTTTTTACCAGAAACCTTCCCCGTTTATCACTCTTTTCATTACTGAAAACCGCATCAAAATCCGTTGTGCTGTTAGGATGGAGTTAGCGGAGAAACAGACAGAAGCGGAAGGGGTTTTTACTTTATAATTTACTAGTTGTTGCACGCGACTTCGCCTGCGTAACTTTATATAAAATATTGCCTATGTCACTCGCTGATAATCCGCTATTTGACTAATTTTAGAAAATCGTTTTAAATTATTTTATATTACATAATAAGCACACTACATTGATATTTCCGGGAGATCTACTGTATTATTCATAAATAAAAATCAACGTTAAAGTTTAAATTTCCAAAACCGCGCCAAAGACGCTGTTTCTGTAATGGCGCTGGTCTTTGATACGTGTGACGTCACACGCTAGTAAACAAACAGAACTGAATAATGAAAGCAAGAAAGAAAGAAAGACATTTATTCACTGCAAGAAGGACATTAACATGACATTACATTATACATAACACGGAGAACTAATATTTAGTGAATTAACACTATTTATTACTCTGTCTGATATGTGTACTAGCGTATGACGTCATCAGAGTTGCAAGCAGTCACAGGGCGTTTCGACGCCAAGATAAAAATTCAAAAATTATGTTTTTTTTTTCATATAATTTTCAAAAAATATACACCATTTAGCTTAAAATAAAGTGATATAATAATATGTATATTATTAAATCACTTTTTTGATAGAATAACTACAATTTGTAGTATATTTTAAATGTTATCAAATAGCCAATTGTAGCTTTCAATGGGTGAAAGAATTTTCAAAATTATTCCTGTAATTTTTCTGTTTATTCATTAAAAACAACTCTCTTTAAGTATAATATTAGTATAAGGTAAATTATTATATTAAGGTTTGAAGGCGACACTTGTGGGGGAATCGGCGCATGTGTACAATTGCGCACAAAATTGCCAAGGAAAATGACTTTTTTTTTCTTATTTCGTAATTTTTCACCTCACTAACTTAACATTACAGGCAGTGTTGGTATTCCTTCCATAAAATCATCGTGCGATGTCGAAGAAGAACGTTTTTTTTAGGCATTTATTCACCATGGCGTATTACTAATAATACGATAAAACAATCTGTACGCAACAGTGCCCAAGAGACTCGAGACGCGCGAACGAAGTGCGGGAGGGGAAGAGCGACTGAGTCTACCAATAACGTGTGCCGACACGTTATTGGTAGACTCAGCCAAGTACACAAGTGACTCGAGACGCGCGAACGAAGTGCGGGAGGGGAAGAGCGACTGAGTCTACCAATAACGTGTGCCGACACGTTATTGGTAGACTCAGCCAAGTACACAAGTGACTCGAGACGCGCGAACGAAGTGCGGGAGGGGAAGGCTGAGTCTACCAATAACGTGTGCCGACACGTTATTAGTAGACTCAGTCGCTCACGCTCCTCTGCCCCCTCAAAATAGGATTTTTAGGTGAAAAATAGAATTCTGCGCACATTTGCCGAGAAGACTTTATTCGCTACACGAACTATATATGTAAACGATTATTGTAATAAAAAGAATTGGTACCTACCTTCGGACTGTCGCAATTACTGATAGCAATGAACCACCATCGCTCCCTTGCGGACCTGAAACGTCTGCTGTTGTGGCATCTGACCACCAGTCGTTCAGTGTTACCATCACGTTTGCCGTTACCGAAACCTTCGCCTGACTGGGCGTTCAAACGCCGCCTTTTAAAACGCTCATAAAGTTCACTTGTAGAGCGTTTTTTACGCTGAAATCGGATGTTTTTTTATCTTTTATGTTAAGAGGGCGTATAAAGGTACACTAGCGCCACTTATTTAAAAAAATACTATCTCGTGATTGAGAAGGAATTATTAATAACGGCTACACAAAGCCCTCGGTAAGTATGTCTACAATTTTTTAATACCTTTTATAAAGTTTCATATTGAGACACGAAGCAACAAAATACGATTTAGAGGAATGTGGCCGCTTTTCTTTAGATCGAATTTTGTTGCTTCGTGTTTAAATATGAAACTTTATAAGAGGTATTAAAAAATTGTAGACATACTTACCGAGGGCTTTGTGTAGCCGTTATTAATAATTCTTTTTTTTTTTATTACAGATGGGTTTGCTCTTGGCCAACAACCAGCTGGGTAGCAAAGGAGAGGCCTAAGATGAAGCGAGCTCACCCAGAAGATGCCTATTTACTCGAACTTTGAAAAGATTAGGGTTATATGAACTCGGAAACACAGACAATTCCTTCTCAGTCACGAGATAATACTTTTTTAAATGATTGGCGCTAGTGTGCCTTTATACGCGCTCTTAAGGTCGACAGACAGGCTGACGGTCCACTTGATGGTAGGTGGCTACCGTCGCCTATAACACAAGCAACGCCACAAGTGCTACAAGTGCGCTGCCGACCATACAAGGATTAAGAATTCTGTTAAGACAGAAAATAAATTTTGCTGATTTTTTAACTAGCGACCCGTACCCGGCTTCGCATGGCTGCATAATTTTTTGCAAAATATTAAAACCTACATTGTTTCACGCTCTTTCAAGATTAGTGAAGGGATTTTGTTTTAGACTATGTAAACAGACTTTATTTTATACTAGCTGCTGCCAGCGACTTCATTCGCGTAACTTTGTAAATTATACACTAGAACACTACATTGGTGAAAACAGCATGAAAATCGGTACAGTAGTGTTTGAGTTTATCGCGAACAGACAGACAGACAGACTTGGCGGAGATCCTTTATTTTATAATTAATGAAGAGATAATACTATATGTAGAGACTTTATTTTGTATTATGTAAAGAAACTGTATCTTATACTTATGTAGAGACTTTAGTTTATACTATGTAAAAATACTTTATTTTAAACTATGAAAGAGACTTTATTTTTACTATGTAAAGAAACTGTAAATTATACTTTATGCAGAGACTTTAGTTTATACTATGTAAAAATACTTTATTTTATACTATGAAACAGATTTTATTTTATACTATGTAAAGAGACTTATTTTGTACTATGTAAAGAGACTGTATTTTATACTATGTAAAGAGTCTTTAGTTTATACTATGTAAAGAGACTTATTTTGTACTATGTAAAGAGACTTTATTTTATACTATGTACATCGTATATCGTTTATTTTCGTTTATCGGATGATTTAATAAAAGTTAACTATAGCGACTTAATTTTTTGATTTAAAATTAAAAAAAAAAACATGAACATACCCCCAAATTTTTCGTACTATCAAACATTATTTCTACATCGTTTAATTTCTCAAAACGACTCCCATTAGTCTCCGATCCAACACTTTCCCAAAGGTCTTCAGGCAACATAGTAGTGCTAGCATTCAAGTCGTCAGTAGACACAACCTCGTACCAAGTGGTCCTATTTGAATCGACTATAGTGGTCTTGGGTGGATATGAGGTAGTTTTCAAAAATTGATCATAATACGCCGGGTCTCGGGGTTCGGCCATTGACGAGTTTGTGGAATTTTTTTTAGATTTCTCTGATGGAATTTTCGTTGAGCTAGGTTTCTGTGTTGTTGTCGAAGTACTGAAAACGCACACCATTTTGAAAAAGATAGTCTTCATTCCTAGGAATCACATAGTGCATAAATATATCAAGGGTTTCTATCAAACAAGTACTAAAAATTACTAAAGTAACCGACACAATTTTGAAAATCTAACCTCTTCCCCGATGGCAACTCCTTGTTTTCCTTCGTTAGTATACAGCCAGAGTATTCGGTGTCAGGATACCAATGAGAAAGTTTAATTATCTGATTCTGTCCGGCCTTATTGAGAATTTGTTCGCGTTCTTTGCATGTCTGAAAATATTTTAAACGTCATGTTTTTAAACATTATTATCACTCTCTACTTCGGGTTAATTAAACCACTTTAGAGTCCCAATACTCTACCGATACCGACCGATACATCAGTACCTTTACCATGAGTTATAATGACCGCACTCGCGAACGAGAGCGTAAAACATTTATATGAAAAATTGTTAGTTTGACATTGACAGTTGACACTTTTTCATATTTATAAACGTTTTACGCTCTCGTTAGCGAGTGCGGTCATTATAACTCATGCTAGAGGTACAGCAATTCAAACTATAAGTTGCGCGAACATACGACGACGACCTCTCTTCACGAACGCCTTCATTCAATTGGGTTTTTAGAATTATAATTTTTTTTTTGTGATAAATGGAAAGATCATTTATTATATATAAGTTTTATAACAAAACAATTTTTTTTCGTAATAATTCAAAAGTTATATCAAAATAAAAATGAATTTTTGAGACAGTACCGAAACCACGCCGACCGCTCCCGAACAAACCCGAGCGCGCGTGACGTCATAATGTTAGTTTTGTCAATTCACGTGTAATAGCCGTAAACGCTGTTTTAAAATAGCTTTAACATTATGACGTCACAACTATGGTGACCAATCGTGGCGCATTCATAGTCACGTGATTTTTTATTAAATTTTATCAATTTTTAATTGTTTATAAATAATTGAAAATTGTTTTTAATTTAAAAACTAGGCTCCGAAACTACTGGACCAATTTGAAAAATTCTTTTACAATTAAAAGCCGACATTATCCGTGATGAACACAGGCTACTTTTTACCGTGAGAAAATGCTTCATTCCTACGGGAAATCTAAAATAAAAGTAAATACTAGCGGCTTGGCCCGGGATACACTTGACAGCGCCATCTATCAAGAATCAGATGAAGCGACTAACATGACAACTGCTTGGTGATATTTTTAGCGATCCGCTAGTGTTCCATAAAGTTCGTAGTGTTTTGTATGGCGTGCGAAATACAAATATTTTTGTAGTACATATAGATTGATGAGAAGTAATTTTTTTTTACGCTCTCAGTAACGAATGCGAAAAATAAACTGATGCTCACCTTGTCACTATGGTAAACTGAGGGCCACTGGCTTTGATCGTCGTAGTACAAAAGTAAGTTGGGCATTCCCATCGCTTTGTCGTATTCAATTAAGTATTCGAATTGTCCTTCCAGGGACAGGAAGCAGAAACGCGATAAAAATGCCCAATTCTGAAAAATTAGTAAATATTTATAGTATTATCAGCGCCTCTACTTCGGGGACATTAAGACAAGGACTAACCATGGACTAACCTCAGACCGAATACGATTTTTATATACTGCAAGTATACACTTTTGCTTTTTGCAAGTGCACTAAGACTTTTGTCTGAGATAGCTTCTCTAGTATACCTTAATTATTATATTAAGGTTTGAAGACGACACTTGTGGGGGCAATCGGCGCATGTGTACAATTGCGCACAAAATTGCTAACGAAAATGACATTTTTTTCTTATTTCGTGATTTTTCACCTCACTAACTTAACATTACAGGCAGTGTTGATATTCCTTCCATAAAATCATCGTGCGATGTCGAAGAAGAACGTTTTTTTAGGCATTCATTCACCATGACGTATTACTAGTACGATAAAACAATCTGTACGCGACAGTACCCAAGAGACTCGAGACGCGTGAACGAAGTGCGACTGTCTCACCAACTTCTCGGTAAATGTGGCGCAGGATTCTATTTTTAGGTCTTTGAGGGGGCAGAGGAGCGTGAGGGGCGGGTGCGCGTCCGTGTGCCGACACGTTATTGGTAGACTCAGTCGCTCTTCCCCTCCCGCACTGCGTTTTGAAAATGGGAGATATTTCCAAAAGTTCAGTTCGATCGAGATTTCTGGTAAGGATTCGAGGGCCCCCTGAGCTTGAGGGCCCCGGGGCACTGCCCCGCCTAGCCCCTGGGTAGCTACGCCACTGACTGCCTGTAATGTTAAGTTAGTGAGGTAAAAAATTACGAAATAAGAAATAAAAATGTCATTTTCCTTAGCAATTTTGTGCGCAATTGTACACATGCGCCGATTGCCCCCACAAGTGTCGCCTTCAAACCTTAATATAACAATTCAGGTATACATATCTCAATGGGTCGTGGAGGAATGTTATGTTTAACTGAACTCACATCTTTTGTGTCGATTCTCCCCTCAATCCATTTGGTCGAAACGTGTCCTAGCGACATTAAATGCAGGATAAAACATATCCTTAGTGACGCCGGGACCATATTGATTAATCGCTATATTTCCTAGCGTTAGCACTGAAATTACAACGAATTTACAACAAATAATCAATACTAATAATAAATCTGTAAGTGTAGGTATTGTATGTATGTATGTCCTCCATAACTCTTAAACGAATTATCTGATTTTCATGAAACTTGGTAGATAATTGATTAATTTTGTATTAAAAATGTTAAAATACATAGTCTTCCTTTTATTTCTGACACTATGATCGGTATGATAAAGCTACAGGGTAATTTTTTTTCTCGTGTAGCGGGTTCGATTCCCGGTTCAACCATGTAATTATTTAAAAATCTATGAATGCAGTTTAAATTGCTTTTTCAATTAAAATAATGTCTTCTTTCAGTAAAATGTTCCATCTACAATATTAAAGGTACTTTCCCTCCATGTAGCATAGGTACTTAGTACCTATGCCTTAGCAATTTAGGTATACTGAAATTATAAGATAATTTGTTTTAAGTGGTAAATTTTAAAATTAATTAATTTTCTATCCGTGCCATTATTTTTGCTTGTATCAGTTCAAAAAATCAACTTAGGTATATTTGTTTTGTTTCCCTAAAAAACTGATTATAACTTACCTACGTACATAATCTTGTAATTGTATTTCCACATTCACATTAAAATAAACAAATTTTTAAACTATATCAAATTCAAACTGCGTTCCAAAAATCATTGAAAAAATATTTATGAGACGAAAAACAAGTTACAGAACTAAGGGACGCCACTTGTTGTGAACCCCGTTACCATGACAATTGAAAATGCAATCATATTTTTTAAATTCCAGTCTTATTTCACGTAACAATAAAGCTCAAATTTGATCGCAGTGGTTACGCTAATTAAAATTTCTTGCCCATATTTACTCTGTTGTTAATGCCCTATCTGTTTCATACAAAACATTCCTCGCAATTCCATTACTAGTTCCAAATCGATTTTTTATAATTAACAAGTTGGTGACGCGACTTCGTCCGCGTTGAAAAAGAAAATGTATGACAAAATATCTTTACACTTTCCACACAGCACCATCTAGTTTCACACTAAGCAACTAATGCTTGTATTATGAATACCAGACAGTCGAGTTAGAAAAGTATAAAACGCCACCTACCGTATTTTGGATAGCAACTGCTTTGAAATTAAAAACTAAATCAGAATTTTATTTGTAATGCAATATTTTTGCACTTGACCTATCTGAGGTTAGCTGTCAAAACATTATATAGTCGGATTTTTAATTAGATGAACTAAAATGACAATTGGTGGGTTACCATTTTATTGTAATGTATCCTGAGTAATCGAGTATTAGGTAAGAATCGTGATTCAATCTTTTTTTTATAATAAGTTTGTTAGTTCACCTTATTATTTTAATAAGTTCTTTAGTTGTTGCTAGCTGTCATTTTAGTCCATTAATAAGGCGGCTGAGTTCCATTATTTTGTTCTCTTCTATAACGTGATCGATACTTACAACTTGACCATAATTATCGAACTCGGTTATAAATGAGTCATACTACAACACTACGCTTCATGCTTGCAACATTAAAAAAATAAAAGGCCGATTTCAGCTGTCATTTTAGTCCATCTAATTAAAAATTCGATTATAGAAATGCACAAAGCAGATATCTCATACAAAATTCTATAGATGGATAGATAACTACTGAAGATACTGAAGTTTGCTATCTATCTGTAGTTTATTGAAATGGAAAAACGTGACAGTAGATAGAAGTTGTTACTGTAGTAAGGCAAAACGGTGGATAGATAGATTTTATGCATAAGTATTTATACTTACAAACTTTTAAAAAAATAAAACAAATTGTTAAACAAATAATAAAATTTATTTTGTACAAAAATCAATTTACTTATATTTTTATACAACTGTATATACAGACACACGATACATTTATACAACTTTTTTTTACAAATTGTTATATCACTTCATACTCATTCATACCCTTTACAAAAGAAAAAAAACTTAATATAATCCAAAATTTAAAAAAAAAATGACGTACCTTTTAATTTAATTTATTAAATTGATTTAATTTACCAATTTTATGAAAGTATTTAAATTAATTTTTTATACAAACATTTAAAAAATATATTTTAACTAAAATTAAAGTGAAAATTTGTATATAGGCACGTTGGACACTTTAAAGAGGGAGAGAGAGAGAGAGAGTGAGATAAAATAAATATTTAAAATGATTTCAGTATCTATTTTTTACGTTCCTAAAGTTACAAAACAAAACGTCACGCGATCGTTACACTGAAGCGTCACACTGAATATTCGACCAAGAAACTTCACTCACGTCGCTCGCGAAGAAGTTTCGCTTTTAAAAAAAATGCTTTCCTTAAACAGTTTTTCTTATACATTAATACATTTACAATGTATCACAGACTTAAAAATTAGTCGCAACAAAAATACGAGACACACGGATCTCCTCGGATCACGTGGCACAAGAAAAAAAAATGGTATGTACTTTAAAACTACTACGGACTACCTATGAAACCTTAGATCAATAATTGGTCTCGCTGCTCTCGACTAGATACCGCCGGCGTACTTGTCAAATGCGGCTACAAATACTACGCCGAAGTCGACGTACCCGAGCCAGTCACACTGCGAGCTGACTGTGACGTGCACGTGCCGAATGTTTTACTAAATAAAATGCCAGTTTGCATAGTGAAACCGTGTAAAAATATAACGAAACTGTGTAAAAGGTGATAAAAATTGCCGATTTCATACACACACACACTACAATAATGAGTTGACGCATCACACTAACACAATAGCTCCGTGCCGTGATGCGACCAATCATTAACACGTTCATTGCCGCACGAAAAACACACTGAGACCAATCATTAACACGTTCATTGCCGCACCAAAAACATACTGAGACCAATCATTAACACGTTCATTGCCGCACCAAAAACATACTGAGACCAATCATTAACACATTCATTGCCGTACCAAAAACACGAGACCAATCATTAACACATTCATTGCCGCACCAAAAACACAACGCGACCAATCATTGACACGTTCATTGCCGCACCAAAAACACAACGCGACCAATCATTGACACGTTCATTGCCGCACCAAAAACACAACGAGACCAATCATTACCACATTCATTGCCGCACCAAAAACACAACGAGACCAATCATCAGCACATTCATTGCCGCACCAATATTGGGATGTCAATTTCAGGATTTAAATTGCTTGAAGACTAATTTCCCACACCCCAAAGATAGCAAAATGTTCTCACATGTTAAAATTAGTTCGGAACTCTTTCGAGGCCAAAACGCTTATTTTTCATAGAGACAAGAGAGTTCAGTGGAGACATTTGATAAACCTTCAAAAGCTCCAAGAAGCAGAAGGCTTCAAATTCGCCAATAAATTGACGATGCGGCATATTAACTTCAGGAATCAAATTATGAAGATTAATTTAGCAAGCCACTTGTTGAGCAGAAGTGTAGCCAAGGCGCTTACTTTATGTTCTGAAATGGTTACAGGAAAACGTTTTGAATTAATTGATGGAACCGTTGAATTTGTGGAAACGTTTAATACATTATTTGATATTTTTAATTCAAGGGCACTTCAACAAGGGTTTAGGCACGTCCTGTGTCCCCAAAATGAGTCAGCGGCACTAGAATTTCTTGTTAAAGAAGTAAAAATAACGTCAAAAAAGAAAATAAAGATGACAATAAACAAAATTCCAATTACTAAAGCGCAATGCAAAATGGGATTTGTTGGATTTTTAATTAACATAGAAAGTTTAATTTACGTTTACAAAGAATTGGTTCAGATAAATAAGAACATGGCGTATTTATCGACTTATAGATTTAGTCAAGACCATATAGAACTTTTTTTGGGCTTATTAGGCAGCATGGAGGATACAATAATAACCCCACTACAGAACAATTCCGCGGCATTTATAAGAAAGTACTCTGCCATCTGGAACACAGAAATAGTTTTACCGGGAATTGTTTGCCGCTTGATAATTTTTTGATCCTGGATTGTTCTTCTGCAATAGAAAAAATTAACTTAACATCTCCACGATGTACCAATGCTGACTTGGATATTTCTGAAAATATTTCGCAATCAGAAGAAGATCAACAGTGTGAAACAAATAGTGCTATTTTATCAACAATATTACATGAAGAAAATAACATGAACGAAATATCCAAACAAACTGTCGGTTACATATCTGAATGGATTGTAAAAAAAATTATAAAAAAGATTAAGTGTGAGGTTTGTTCCGATTCTTTAGTGTCAGGGCAAAAACTAAGTTTTCATAGATTAATCACCCTTAGAAATATGAATGGAATGGCTTAGTTTTTCCGTCAGAAAACGTATACAATATTTGTATAAAAGTTGAATTAGCATTAAGACATAAAAAGAAGTCCAAGGTAATCAATATTTTTATTCAGACAAAATATTTAAAAGTCTGAAAACCGTTATACTGATAAGTTTTCTAAATTTAGACATTTTTAGTATTTAAATAGACATTCTTTTGAGCTGCCTGGAATTACAAAATACTTTTAATGAAAAGTATTATAGATTATTATTCTGATGTGCGATTACACTACCTGCACAAAACTGTAAAGAATACTGTGAGACAAAAATATAAGCTCGTATTATTTAAGGGAAATTAATCATTAGATATTTTATGCTGTAATGTGCTGTATTCGTATTACATGATAATAATAACACTACTATTGTTATAATCATATTATGCCTAATAGTATTTCTTATAAATGTAGATTTATAGTCATAATAAAACTGACTAACTTGTAGCGGTACCCGTTGCCTGGCAACAGGGTTGTTTTAACGGATGCGCATATGAAGACGCGCGCTCCTTAAAAAAGCGGACTGTCTGACCGGCAGAGATGCGCGGTGTGGTGTGAGAGAAAAAAAAAGACGAAAACATTTTCTCTTCAGTAAAAATTTGTAAATATAATATATTACATATTTGGTTAAGAAATGTGGTGTATATGGTGTGTGTGAAATATTAAATATTTGTGCTTATAGTGAATGCAGTGTTGTAAATATTAAAATTTTGTATAGTGTAAATAAACTGTATATACATATGAAATTAGTTGGTTAATTTCTCCCTATGTAAATATTCATTATCTAAAATATCAACCGCAACCAACTAAAAACTAAAACAAGAAAAAGAAAATAATAAAAATTATATAAAAATTTTTCTTTCACTTGCTGATACTACAATACCGAACCGACCGAGGGGGAGTGTGTACCTATTCCAGCTATCGTCACAGTCACGTTTGAAGTAAGGAATTATGAGCACTATGTTGACTGTGTTCAAAAGTGTGTTTAGACAAAAGACTCGCATTGCTATAAAAATGTATAACTGTGAATGTGGGTATATGTATTTTGTTGCACAGTTTCGCTAGTAACACCAGATCTGAGATGAGACCAGAATGAGACCAATCATTAACACATTCATTGCCGCACCAAAAACACAATGAGGCTAATCATTAACACATTCATTGCCGCACCAAAAACACAATGAGACCAATCATTAACACATTCATTGGTGCACCAAAAACACAACGTCATTAACACATTCATTGCCTCACCAAAAACAGAATGAGACCAATCAACACATTCATTGCCGCACCAAAACCAGAACGAGACCAATCATTAACACATTCATTGCCGCAACAAAAACACAATGAGACCAATCATTAACACATTCATTGCTGCACCAAAAATTAAAATTCTCATATTAATTGGGCAGCGGCACAATTATATTGAACTCGTGTGGTGAGTCGTCGGGCGTACGAATGAGGAGAATAGACTCGCGAGTCGCGACGCGAATCCACGGCTTTTGAATTGCATATCGCCACATTTCAAGGTAGCTTTTACATTAATTCCTAGTATTTTTGAAGAAAAACCGATAGTTTGGACTCACGTAGCGAGTTCGAAGCCCCCATATGCAATTTAGTGAACTCGCCAGGCGAGTCCTTGGCAATGAATGAGTTAATCTATGTATGAAACTAAGTTATAATTATCTTCGATTTTGAACCTTTTCTGCCAAAGCAAAAAACTTAAAAATTAACTCTCAGTAAATTGTGATAATTTTTTGAAATTTTTAATTTTCAATTTACATAATACTTACAGTAAAAATGTGATGTGTATTTTTTTTTAAATCAAGTCTTCATAGAATAAAACAAGAGTCGCCACAATGTTTTCGCTTCGGCCGCCGACGAAACCAATGCTACGTAACCGATTATTTTTTTTTGCTACGAAACTAGTTACGTACAAAGAGATTTTTTCTGCCTACAAAACTAGTTAGTACGACCGTCAACGAAACCGGTTTCTGACACATCTTTGCATTTGTGGGAAAGGGACGACACAAATTTTTGTATTTCGTTAACACGTTAACAGGCATCGCTATTGGCTATTTCGTAGAAAGAAAGAAAGAAGATTGATTCTTTGTACGTAACTAACTGGTTTCGTAGCAAGAAAAACAATTCTTGTCACGTAACTGGTTACTAGCGTTGCTTTCGTAGGCGGCAGAAGGGATTTTTTTATTTAATATGTCACAGCACTTTTGCCATGCGACATTTTTTATTTATTTTAATTTTACATTTTGAAAATTCAATAGAATACATAAATATTCAAAACACTGAGAATTAATCATATTTTGTGAAGACCTTGTGGCCTATTTTATTACAATAAAATGTTGAAAAAAAATTGTGATTTTTGTACTGAGATTCAATCGTACGTAAAATTAATTTACCTATTATACATACAAATAAATAAATAAATAAAACTGTTGTGTCTGTTTGTGATGTCAAAATAAACGCTTATTACTATATAAACAGATGTATATCAATGGGTTCGTTCACGTGGACAATAAAACTGAAAAAAAAAATGGTCCTCTCCAACAATGAAATAAGGGTTCTAAAAGTGGTCACAATGGCGCTAGTGTAGCATGTCACCTATCATTATATATCTATCTCTGTCTTATATACTCGACAATTCTATACAAGCGCCATCTTAATTTACTTACTCGTATTGTAATAAAATTGATTTTCTTACCTAAAGATGACGTAATTACAAGACGTGAGTGGATGAAGGTGGTATGTCGCATAATTGCAATTTTAAATAAATCGAGGTTAAAGTTTTACTTTTAATTTTTTAAATAAGTCGCCACGGAAACTGATTTTTGTACTAAATTAACCTAAAATATTAATGGTATGATAGCAATTGAACACTTGTATTATTTAATTTTAAAAAAAGTGAACATTTTTCATTGACAAAAGTAAACTTTTTTGCACTATTTGCTTTTTAAAATTATCTGTACATTACACATTTTTCAACTTTTCATTTTCCAAAAGCGTCTTAAATCGACGATCTTAAGGTCTATAATATAATCATTCATATGGACATATTACCTTCATCAACGCAAAAAAAAAAAACGAAAAAACCCAAAAATGCGACTTACCACCTTCATCCACTCGCGTCTTCATTATTAATGTTAACACTTTTCTCACTGGTGGAGGTGAAAAGTTGCATGTTTCACACTAGAGTCTATAGCTAGAGCATTTTTTTAAATGTCTCTTGCCTTTAAATCACTCACTTAAAAATGTCATTTAAAAGTTATCACTCGCAGCAAAAAAAAAACACAACTTTGATCACTTATTTCATTTGTTTGGCACTTTATGTCACAAGAGTACGTTTTCACTGAGACTGTTGCGTGTGAAACTCCTTGCTGTCGTATACCTCTTTAACCAATTCGGCAAGTTCCCCGGGACCGTATCCGATCAGTTGTTTCAGGTCGTATACAAACTTGTACACGAATCTGCGGAAAACGAACAATGCGTTTCATATTGACGGCCGGCCTTACACATTCCGTTTATCATTTGTCAGTTTGTCAGCAATTGAATTGTTGAATTTGTACTGCGTCCATTAGAGTCGCATCGGGACGGGCGACCCGATGCGACTCTAATCAATGGACGCAGTTTCGTATAAAATAAGGCAAGCGTATTTATGCGACGCGATGCGATCCGACGCGCTCCGCCTAGTCGATGTCTGCCTTTAGGCGTAAGGGCCACTGTGCACGGCGGCGTAGCTTTATAGACGCGTATTCGTCATTATACGCTTATGTGTACACCTGCTTGCAGCGTCCATACAAAACCGTACTACTCTGTCGACGGAGCGGCAACGTCGCGCTCGCGTCGCTGCATGCAGGCGTCATGACGCCTGCCGTACCGCATGTCATACGCCGGGGCGTACATACGTACACTAAGCGTATAATGACGAATACGTGTCTATGAAGCTACGCGGCCTAACAGTGGCCCTAACACACGCACGGATTTGGTTAGACCGGACCGCGGACTTGGTACGCTCCGAACCAAATCCGATCGTCTGCAGAGTAGTCCGGCGGACATAATTATTAATCTAGTCCGCCGTTGTCCGCTTGTTTGCACATCGGATTTGGTTCGCTCCGCTCCGTATCAAATCCGAACGTGTGGAGGCTTGTCCGGAGGTTCTAGTCCGAGAGCCAGCGACACTATTTTTTATTGGCAGGAGTTTGTTGTTCGACAATAGAGGTGGCAGGAATTGTATTTTTTTTTTTTTTTCATAATTGACTGCCAATAAACTATATGCAAAGTTTCAGCTTTGCGCATTTTTGACATTCACTCACTTGTTACATTTGTTTCATTTTTGACATTTAAACATAACCGAGATATGTATTATGTTAAATGTTGTTGTTGCCACTTGTTGTCCAAGGAGGTAGGAGTTTATTTTGTTGATAGGCTATTTATCATCACGACAAATAAAAAGAATGGCTTTGGCAAATATAGTAACAAAAAGTGTCGCTGGCTCTCGGACTATGCTTATATTGTCGCTAACACCATAATTTTTGAGTCCGATAAGGTCCGCAGGCTTATTATCTAAATGCGTCTGCTGAGCGACAGGCGATAAATGCGAAAAAATTGTGCAATATCAAACTAAATCGTTAATTTTTACGCAAATCACACTAGTGTTATGAGCTACGTGATACGATTTAGTGTGTTTTTGCACAATTTTTTCGCATTTATCGCCTGTCGCTCAGCAGACGCATTTAGATAATAAGCCTGCCGGGCCGGTCGTCTGTAGCGACAACGGATTTGTCTAGCGGATATGGTCCGCCGGACCGAATCCGAGCGTGTGTTACGACTATATAACAGTGAACGCAAATGCTGTTGACAAACTGGGCCATAATCACCGTCGTAATAGTAGCGCAACGCCATCGATAGCTTCTCTCTGTTAAAGGGTTAACAATACTGACCGAGCGGTTAACGGGTTAATAATAATACTCGCCTCTTTCCGGGCACCTTCGCTATCATGTCACCGTCGTAATAGTACCGAAGGACTCTCGATGGCTCCTCGTAGTTAAAGGGTTAACAATACTTACCAAGCGGTCAAAGGGTTGATAATACCGACAAAGCAGTTAAAGGGTTAATAATAATACTCGCCTCTTTCCGGGCACCTTCGCTATCATGTCACCGTCGTAATAGTACCGAAGGACCCTCGATAGCTCGTCGTAGTTAAAGGCATAACAATACTTACCGAGCGGTTAAAGGGTTAATAATAATACTCGCCTCTTTCCCGCCACTATCATGTCCCCGTCGTAATAGTACCGAAGGGCTCTCGATAGCTTCTCTCTGTTAAAGGGTTAACAATGCTGACCGAGCGGTTAACGGGTTAACAATAATACTCGCCTCTTTCCGGCCACTTTAGCTATCATGTCACCGTCGTAATAGTACCGGAGTGCCCTCGATAGCTTCTCGTAGTTCATGCCGGGCTTGTGCTTGCATTCGCCCCACAGCTTGGCCACTTGCTCCGGCTCGATCAGCTTGAACTCGCCGTTTGTACCTAAAGTGGACATGTCGCTTTAGTTAGGTACTTTTTTTACTTATATAACTGTGTGTGTGTGTGCTCTGAACTTAGCCACCGATGCGTGAAAATGCCAAAAGGGCGTAACGTAATATACATAAGTTGTATGTAACTTGTGATTTCGACTAGTGTCTCTGTTATTATATGAAAATAAGGGCGATTTTTGCACCATTTCAATTTCTGTTCATTGTTATTGTATTATGTTTGTCTCTTTGTGTTGAGTGAATAAAATTCTTTCTTTCTTTCTTTCATTTCTTAAATAAAAGTAGTTTTGGATCGTTTTGTTTTACATCCCTTTAGTTTTTAAGCAGCTTTACCTTGCCACCTGATGACATCGTAATGGTCAGCGCTCGTCAACAACTCCAAGAGGAACTGCCAAAGTTGTATTTGACCATTGTTGCCGCTCCTGTGCGGTGGCGATGGACCTTCTGAACTTATTGTCTTTATTGTCGTCTGTAATACAAAAACAGTAATATCAATCAATCAAACAAACAAACATTTATTTGCAACCTAATAACACAACAAAGACAAAGAAACAGAAAAGAAAAACATTAGTAAGAAAAAATATGAGTTACAACTTACAAATAGGTCAGTATTTTGCTAATTATAATAGTAAATATCTTCACGCGTTCCATACTAGCACCATCTAGTTCCATACTAGCACCATCCAGTTCCACACAGCACTATCTAGTTCCATACTAGCACCATCTAGTTCCACACCATCACCATCTAGTTCCACACATCACCATTTAGTTCCACACAATCACCATCTAGTTCCACACCATCACCATCTAGTTCCACACAGCACCATGTAGTACCACACCATCACCATCTAGTTCCACACCATCACCATCTAGTTCCACACAGCACCATGTAGTTCCACACAGCACCATCTAGTTCCACACAGCACCATCTAGTTCCATACCATCACCATCTAGTTCCACACCATCACCATCTAGTTCCACACATCACCATTTAGTTCCACACAATCACCACCTAGTTCCACATCATCACCATCTAGTTCCACACCATCACCATCTAGTTCCACACAGCACCATGTAGTACCACACCATCACCATCTAGTTCCACACAGCACCATCTAGTTCCACACCATCACCATCTAGTTCCACACCATCACCATCTAGTTCCACACAGCACCATGTAGTACCACACCATCACCATCTAGTTCCACACAGCACCATGTAGTACCACACCATCACCACCTAGTTCCACATCATCACCATCTAGTTCCACACCATCACCATCTAGTTCCACACAGCACCATGTAGTTCCACACAGCACCATCTAGTTCCACACAGCACCATCTAGTTCCATACCATCACCATCTAGTTCCACACAGCACCATCTAGTTCCACACAGCACCATCTAGTTCCACACAGCACCATCTAGTTCTACACTAGTTCCTTTTGGTTAACAGGTAGGTAGCTAGAAACGTGTCGTCAATAATAATAATAAAAATTCTTACCACTTTTGGTTTCTTCTTAATGGCGGACTGTTGCTTTTCTAACAAATCCTTGTCAGCGTTTTCGTCATTTTGTACCAAAGCTGAAATGTTAAAAAAACAACGTTGAGTTATGAATCTCAAAATCCTAAAACTTTACTTTCCATAACTTCAAAATTTTATAAAAAACATTATGTAATTATAATAAAAAATTAAATTATTGTATTAATAAGCGTCAAAGTCAAACATCTAAAGATAAATATTTTAAGGATTGGAGTCAAAAAGCTACAGAAAAAAATTTTAAGCCTCAGAGTCAAAAAGCTATAGAAAAATTAAATACTTTTTAAGACTAAAAGTCAAAAAGCAATAGAAAAAATTATGTACTTTTTAAGCGTCAGATTCAAAAAACTATAGAAAAAAATTTAATCCTCCGAGTCAAAAATGTATAGAAAAAAATTTTAAGCCTCAGAGTCAAAAAGCTATAGAAGAAAATTTAAATAGATTTTAAAGTTGGCAACACCTACAGTCGATGTATGAGAGAAAAATAAACAGAAATATTTTACCTAAAAATTTGCACTTCCTCAACAACTCGAAATGTGTCCAAAACAAATCTCCGGGGTCCGACGGGATTTTCTCTCTGTAAGTAGTCAAGTTTTTTATGCATATGTGCTCTTTTATAGACAGGTTGACGATCCACTCGATGGTAGATGGCTACCGTCGCCTATAACACAAGCAACGCCACCGGCGCTACACTAACGCATTTGGAAGCAATTCCAGACCACAGACAAATGTTAAAAATTCAAAATTAATATATGTTTTATTCCCAAAATGGTTGAACTTACAAAATGTTTAATCCGAAAAAGTACGCAAAAATTTGAACTGTCCATTTTCAAAATTGGAGAATGTTAATAGGTATGCAAAATCGTCTAAAACTTTGTCTCATTGGAGCTTATATGTATACAAACATACTACTTTTTGTTTTTTTCAAAAAGACCCAGTAGTTGTGATTTTACAGACATTTAAATATCGAGCCAGCAGGCGCTGGGCGCCAGCGTGACGTCACATTCCAACGGTCGAAGCGCGCGAACTGACCGAGACCGTTGGATTATGACGTCACCGCAACGATCGCAGGACCGACGCGATCTCATTTTTAAAACACCATATCTCAGAAACTAAACGATGTATCAAAATATTTTTTTCACATGTATTTATTATTTTCAATAGAGAATACGAAGAGTTAAAAATTAAAATTAGTGAACATTCACCATTCTAGTCAATTCGCCGAGTAAAATACATACTTGAACTGTGCATTGGTGATCTGAGTGAGCTGAGCGCCGGAGAGATTCCAGTCGGAAAGTTTGACACCGACCAATTTGAACTGACGCACCGCCCACTGGATCCACAGCTTCACGTGTTGCACAGACCTGTAAAACAATTGCACAGACCTGTGAAACAATTGTACATATCTGTGAAACATTTGCACAGACCTGTAAAATATTTTACGAATTCTAGATCTGTACAACATTGCGCAACCCTGTGAAAACAATTAATTGCACAGACCTGTGAATCAATTGCACAGACCTGTAAAATATTACACAACTCTGTAAAATAATTTGCGAATTCTAGATCTGTACAACATTGCGCAACCCTGTAAAAACAATTGCACAGACCTGTGAAACAATTGCACAGATCTGTGAATCAATTGCACAGATCTGTGAATCAATTGCACAGACCTGTAAAATATTACACAACCCTGTAAAGTAATTTGCGAATTATAGATCTGTACAACATTGCGCAACCCTGTAAAAACAATTGCACAGACCTGTGAAACAATTGCACAGATCTGTGAATCAATTGCACAGACCTGTAAAATATTACACAACCCTGTAAAATAATTTGCGAATTCTAGATCTGTACAATATTGCGCAGCCCTGTAAAAACAATTGCACAGACCTGTAAATCATTACACAACAACATAAAACATAACATATTTCTATGACGTCACCAATGTATGTATACCGTAATATGTATAATATATTAAAACTACAAAAAAATTGCGAATATTCAGAATCGGGAGCCTTCGGAGTGGATCTCGGGATAACTCACCAGTCGACCGGATCCTCGGGTATGGCGAGTCGGCTGTGGTCGTTCCTGAACTGGTTGTCCACCACCCACTGGACTCCGGCGGCGTGAGGAGCCACCGTGGTTGCCGTCTCCACGACTTCCACCAGTTCCTGCTGATCCTCGTATCTCTCCTCGGTCTGGTCAACTTCGATCGCATCCTCCGATTGATATTCGGTGTCAACTTCGACTTCGTTGTCAGCGTCTGGATTAAATTTTTATCCTCACATAAATTTAACGGGTGATTGGAAAAAGGATAACATTCACGTGTAATGTAACATTTTAAGATTCGACTTTGAGCATTACATTACTGATGAGCATTCACGTGTAATGTAACATTTTAACAATTGTACGCTAAATAAAGCCGCGATACAAATCAGTGTTACATTACAAGTTAAGCACATTCATGTTACAAGTTGCATCAAGATATTACACATTGTATACCTGAATTATTATATTAAGGTTTGAAGGCGACACTTGTGGCAATCGGCGCATGTGTACAAAATTGCTAAGGAAAATGAATGTTTTTTTTTTCTTATTTCGTAATTTTTCACCTCACTAACTTAACATTACAGGCAGTGTTGATATTCCTTCCATAAAATCGTCGTGCGATGTCGAAGAAGAACGTCTTTTTTAGGCATTTATTCACCATGGCGTATTACTAATAATACGATAAAACAATCTGTACGCAACAGTACCCAAGTGACTCGAGACGCGCGAACGAAGTGCGGGAGGGGAAGAGCGACTGAGTCGGCACACGTTATTGGTAGACTCAGCCGCTCACGCTCCTCTGCCCCCTCAAACACCTAAAAATAGAATTCTGCGCACATTTGCCGACAAGTCTTTATTCGCTGCACGACTTATATCATTACATGGTGCATGCACATTGTATTTCATCCTCTTTCATTCCTCTTTTGTACTGTAACGTTACAACACGTGAATGCTGTCGGTGAGGGAGCACCTATAAAACAAAGTCCGTCTGTCTGTTCGCAATAAACTCAAAAACTACTACACCTATTTTCGTGCTGTTTTCACCAATGGATAGAGTGGTTCTCGAGGAAGGTTTTAGTGTATTGTTTACAAAGTTGCGCGGGCAAAGTCGCAGGCAGCGGCTAGTTTTTTACAATGTACTAGCCGTTGCACGCGACTTCGTCCGCGTTGACAAATTCAAAATATATGAGCAACGCAACACTTTTTTTTTGTTTTTTTTAAAAAAAAAAAAAACCGTGAAAAAAAAACAGCACTTGTGCTGTTGTGTTTCAACGTTTAAGCACTCGTTAAGTACTATTTGCTTAACATGAAAAAAAGTAACTGATAACGCTGTGACTTCTTACTCACGCAACGAAGCAGAACACAAAAGCACTAGTGCTGTTTTTTTGTTAACACTTACAACTTATGCTGTAGTCGTCTGGCAATTGCAATAATTCCTCGTCCGGTTTTAAAACATCCAAAATGTTGATTTTCTTCTCCGATGGTCTTATCTGTATGTTGACTTGGACCACTCCGGAGCCCTTTATACATTGTTCCACCAACGTTTTGTGGTCTTCCAGCTTTTAGAAAAAAATATACACTCACTGATACCTAGGTTAAAATTATTATTAAAGTACCTGGCGCCCGCGACTTCGTCCGCGTTAAAAAAGATAAAAAGTAGCCCGTGCTAAAGTGATAAAAGCTGTAAGATGTATAAATGGTAATAGTGTGTGTGTAAATAGTAAGAAAGTAGCTGTTTATACCTATGTAATTTGAGAGATAAAAAGTTTTTGAATTTTGTTGAAAACATCGAGTCGAGTGCCACATCTTTGGCTACTTCATTATTTTTTCTCGGCTATGTTGACACAATCTTGATTCACAATTTCCGATTCTATCCACCAAATAAACATCCCCTATCTATATATTATACCTGCATACATTACACATACATACAAAGAACACCCTGTATAACATACATGTTCAAAACACACTCACCAACTTTGCGTCTTGCAACCAGAATGTATAGTCGGAGAAGTCCGCTGCCAATCTATTCTCCAATATAGATCTCAACTTGGACAATCTGGTCCTTATGTCCATTAGTTGTATTAGAACTTCTTCTGTAAATTAAAAATTAACTCATTAACCCTTTAATCATTTTTTTTTTTTGAGAAAGCAACTCAATGACTTAAAAATAAAAATTATACAAGTAGAGAAATTTATGGTATATATCCGGCTCTGGCGAAATGGACATGAAAATTATTAAAATAATTGTCGGATAAATCCGATTCTGGCGAAATGGACACGAAAATAATTGTCGGATAAATCCGATTCTGGCGAAATGGACACGAAAATAATTGTCGGATAAATCCGATTCTGGCGAAGTGGACATGAAAATAATTGTCGGATACATCCGATTCTGGCGAAATGGACAGGAAAATAATTGTCGGATAAAATCGATTCTGGCGAAATGGACACGAAAATGATTGTCGGATAAATCCGACTAGCAATAGAAGCCCTCTTTATTGAAATGGTTTATATAATAATATGAATTGACTCAAAAAATTATTATTAGTGCAAAAAAATTACCTTTTCTGCATAATATAAGACAAAAAAATTAAATAGGTAATAATAATGGTTACCTGTGGAATCACTACTTTGCATAGTATCCTCTTCATCAACATTATTGGAGAACACAGACAGGGGAGTCTGTAGAATTTCACCGTTCGACTGTATTAAATCTGTAAATTTTATATTTACAATCTTATATATATATAATATACTTTTTATACTTTTCTACGCGGGCAGCAGCTAGTTAAATAATGGTTGTTCAGTCTTAAATACGACTATGTTGAAAAACTATTTAAATCAATTTAAAAACATAATAAAATATATTGATCGCCTCATTTTATATTCTAAAGGCTATAGCCGGGTAAGCTAAGAAAAAGTGCCCCTGACGATATAAGCCAATGAACCTATGTATTGGTCATAATGCCAGTTATTAGTCTACCAAATTTTATCTCATAATTATTGACAGTTTCCTTGAAATGTCACTTCAAAGTTTTTTTTACTTTTCAAAATATTTTAAAAACTACTGGCCCGTTTCTTTTCTAATTAACATATGTTGTTAATGGCCAAAAGAGGAATAATTTTGCAAAAGACCGGACGTCTCTAGTTCAACATTAACTTGGTGATTTTTAATGTCAAATATTTCAAACACTTGTTTTTGACACTTGTGACTTAGCGACACCTACCATTTTTTTTACACATTTGTGACATCTCTTTCCCTACTAATATATATTTGACTTGTCTTGACTGCTTTGGACTTGACGGACCTATTTTGGATCTGCTATTTTTGATTTTTAATTTCAATTTTGCCTTTTTTGTTAAGAAAAAGGCTTATACAAATTGCTATTTTTACTAATTACACTGGCATCATCGGAGAAGATCTGATGGAGCCAAGACATTTAAAAAAGAAGAAGAAGAAGAAGAATCAATCGGGGGCGAGCAACATGGTGATTTTATATGTACCGTAATTTAGTGTATATTTAGTAATTTATAATTTGTTATTATTGTAATTAATATGTTTATTTTTGTTTTATTTTTTGATATTTATTTTAATTTGTGAAGCACACTACACAGGCTTGCATGCCTAGCAGGCTTAAAAGCACACAGCTTTTAAAGCTAATTAACCTAAAGTATAATACATATGTATATGTTCATGTAAATAAATAAATAAGAGTAGATAGGAATTAATATAAAAAAAAAATAAAGCCAACGTAGACTATTAGTGGGTCATAGATATTGGGGTTTTTATTTTAATATGTGATGTAGTGGGCGTGAATAGAAAAATTAAATATATCTATAGTAATATTATAAAACTAGAGAGTTTGTTTGTTTGAACGCGTTAATCTCAGGAACTACTGGTTGGAATTGAAAAATTATTTTTGTATTGGATAGTCCATTTATTGGGGAAGGCTTTCAGTTGGGCTATATAACATTTTGAACGCGGACGAAGTCGCATGCATCAGATAGTTCAGTAGATAGAAAGTAGCTTACTCAATTCCGATTCCGTAACATACTGATGAGGTATAATAGATAAATCCGATGATTCCATTTCACTAGGTTCGTCAAACACAAGATTGTTTTCCAGCTTAACGCCGTGCACATTTAAAAGTTCGCTTATGTCGGTCACCTCCATTATTGTTTTTAAAGTACTCCAATAAAATTAATATAAATAACTTTTGAAACTAATTTAAAAGGTCCCGAAATTCAAAAGAATAGGAAAAGGAAATAATAGAATAGATTACGATTCACTTCCGCGTGCGAAATTCATAGACAAAGTGTCGTTTTGCATTTGACTTTGACATTTCAATATAACTTTGTAGTGTTCTGTGTTCCGTGGTTGTCGTTGATTTTATTTTATTCTCTAACACGATTTTTTTAGTAGATAATATTTTATAACGTTGAAGTTGTAACACGAAATAAAATAAATATAATAAAGTAGAACCTGAGAAGAGGAGACGTAATATCGTCCGACAGAATGTTACTCCCAAATTCTACTTTTCTAGTTTTGCTGTTTGGGGCAAGGAGGATGGGTTTGGCTTGGGACTTCTTTCATGAAACGAACTTTAATACTTTAATACCACACTACTCGCGAAGTTAGGCGAGGCGAGGCGAATACGTGAGTGTAAACAGGCACCCACCTTACTTCGAACGAGTTTTTAACGTCATATTTCATACTTCGGTCAACTTTCCCGAATACTTCGTCGAGGAACTTCGCGAGTAATGTGGTGTGGTGGCAGGGATATAATTAAAATAGATTACGATCAAATTACGATTTACCTTTTACGATTCACTTTGCGCGAAATTCATAGACAAAGTGTCGTTTTGAGATTGACTTTGACATTTCAAAGTAACTTTATAGTATTCTGTGTTCGATGTTTGTCGTTGATTTTATTTTATTTTCAAAAGTTGTATGATAATTGTTATGTATGTATACTTACAAAAGAAAAAGAGTTTACTAATGTAACGAGAAAAGAGATATGCTATTTAATTTCAACTTTTCGCAACCTCAAATCTCATAACTTATTACAATGATTTAATGACGCTAGTAATATAACAACTTTATCGCGGCGCTAGGACGCTTTGACGCCGTGTGTTGCTCGCGTCAGCAACATGCTAATGCTGACGTTAATGCGCGCGCATACGTTTACCCTCTCAGTTGGCTCAGTTTTTTTTACAAAACTTCATTTTAGCGTCCGACGTACAATCGGCCGCATAAGTCAATTAACACATTCAAAAGTGCAAAACAACTGAATAGTCAACTTACTTAAACACGACGCTATAACGTTATAACGCAGCGCTAGATAAAATAACGATGAAAACAATATAATCAGGATTTTCTTTGTCTGCCCCCTTGTTCTTTTTTGAGTTCATAGTAAGAAACGAAAGTATTCGTTGTGAGACACTGAAGAATTTTGGACGAGAAGATGTCTCTTAGCTTTCCAATTTTAAGATTTAATTAAAATAAAGAAATTCGAAAGATTCGACATAGGACATGGACAGTTGAACAGGTCAAAAGCGGCCTCGATTTACCGACGACCCGCGGCCCCTTATTAGATCGTCGTTATAATATTATAATAATTATAAAGAGGAAAGATTTGTTTGTTTGTTTGAATTGAATAGGCTCCGAAACTACTGGACCGATTTGAAAAATTATTTCACTGTTGGGAAGCTATTATATTATCAGCGAGTAACATAGGCTATATTTTATAAAGTTACGCGGACGAAGTCGCGTGCAACAGCTAATGTTAGATAAGTAACGAAAGGAGACGGCTATATAGAGAGTCTGAATTAAGGAACGTCTCTTCAAATTTTTCCAACCAAGTTTGTGTAAAAATTGTTTCCATCCATATTATAAGTATAATAATGGATGCATTTAATGTAATTAAATTTATTCCGATCCAGAAGTGAATTTAAATCAAAAACTGCAAATCAAGCTTCGTCATGAATGCATTCGGGTTTTACATAAGTTAAAGGGTGACAGACTGTTAGGTTAAATAAGTTACAGACGAACTTAATATATGTTAAACAAGCGACTTGCTCCAGGCTTCCCAGTTGGTTCGGTTGAGAGGACATCCGGTCTACCGATCGGACATGGACTTCTTTTCACAGTTGGTTTGGTTGAGAGGACATCCGGTCTACCGATCGGACATGGACTTCTTTTCACAGTTGGTTTGGTTGAGAGGACATCCGGTCTACCGATCGGACATGGACTTCTTTTCACAGTTGGTTCGGTTGAGAGGACATCCGGTCTACCGATCAGACATGAACTTCTTTTCTCAGTTGGTTTGGTTGAGAGGACATCCGGTCTACCGATCGGACATGGACTTCTTTTCACAGTTGGTTTGGTTGAGAGGACATCCGGTCTACCGATCGGACATGAACTTCTTTTCTCAGTTGGTTTGGTTGAGAGGACATCCGGTCTACCGATCGGACATGGACTTCTTTTCACAGTTGGTTCGGTTGAGAGGACATCCGGTCTATCGATCGGACATGGACTTCTTTTCTCAGTTGGTTCGATTGAGTGAGAGGTATTCCGGTCTACCGATCGGACATTGACTTCTTTCTCAGTTGGTTCGATTGAGTGAGAGGTATTCCGGTCTACCGATCGGACATTGACTTCTTTCTCAGTTGGTTCGATTGAGTGAGAGGTATTCCGGTCTACCGATCGGACATGGACTTCTTTTCCCAGTTGGTTCGGTTGAGAGGACATCCGGTCTACCGATCGAACATGGACTTCTTTTCCCAGTTGGTTCGATTGAGAGGACATCCGGTCTGATGACTGCACAAGTCCGGATGTCCTCTTAATCGAACCAACTGGGAAAAGAAGTCCATGTCCGATCGGTGGGACGAAGCTGAGCAGCCGGTCCATGCGGTTTCAAGGGTTTATTAAAACCGTCTAAAACCCCCTTTATCTTTGGAATAAATTCATTATAATTAATTCATTATCGACCTTTGACTTTTATACAATTACTTGCAATAAACTCATTTGGCATATCCACCAGTGTTGAAACAGTTTTGTGGTAGCATTAAGTTCTTATCTACACACATCGTAAAAGTAAGTACCTTATTGCATTTTGGATGTAATAATTATAATTGTGTTACATTACATACTTATCTACTAATTAGTCTTATAATTAGTTCTTAAGTCTTAAGAAAAAATAATTTTCTTCTATACATATTATTATAATAAAATGGTAAATGAGCCGTGTCTGTTCATAAGGTAAATATTTTTTCAAAAAAAAAATTTTTCTCGTACTTATACTTTATATTAAGTACTCGTACTTAATATACATCAAGAGGACACTTTAGAAAACTAACGCCTGCTGAAAGTGCAATAGCAAAAAAAATGTCAGGCCTTATTTATATACTTCGTCCGCCTAGAAAAGTATAAAACGCCATCTACCGTATTTTGGATAGATGGCGCTATGTCCCGGGCCAAGCTAGTATTTACTCTTATTTTAGATTTCCCGTAGGAATGAAGCATTTTCCCGCAGCAAAAAGTAGCCTATGTTCATCAGGGATAATGTCGGCTTCTAATGGTAAAAGAATTTTTCAAATTGGTTCAGTAGTTTCGGAGCCTATTCTATACAAACAAACAGTCAAATCTTTCCTCTTTATAATATTATTATAGATTGCTTATATTTTTATTATTTTTCAACACGGACAAAGTCGATAGTATGCCATAATTGTCAATTGTCAGTATTTCCGAGCTCATAATATAACGTCGGCCTAATTCGTTAACCTGCTAAGTCCATTTTTGGGCAATTTCACTTTTTATACTTTTCGACGATTATCTACCATTTGCTGAAGGAATAACGACGATTATCAAACTAAAACAGTGAAAAATTTCTTAAATGAAAAACTGTTAAATCCTAAGTCTTGTACTAATAATGTCTCTCATTTCACATGCCGGACGCGACTCACAACATTTTGTCATGTAATTTTTTCTTCCTCCTGAAAATTATGCAAAATGTGACTTAGCAGGTTACGAGTTAGGCCGACGATAAGCCAAATATTTTCAAAGTTCGAGTGAATAGTCTTCATCCTTGCTACAAACTTATTTCTAATAAATAAAAAATTGTAACTTTCTTACTGTTCTTACTGTAAAAACGCAATTAAATTGCGATTTTTGAATATTTTCTGTATGTATGTATATGTATGTGTATGTATGTTCCTTCTTAACTTTTAAAAAAAATAACTAATTTTCATAAAACTTGGTAGATAAACATTTAGACGTACCTCATAGGCTATACTTAATTATTTTTCAACGCGGACGAAGTCGCGGGCACCAGCTTGTAGTTGAATAATATTATTCAAGTGTTGTAATATGATGTCCCTGTTGGTTCTATTGTTTATTTTAAGTATTTCCAACTCGAGCAGCTTACTATTTACTACACGTTGGCCACTAGGTGGCGCTGTTACATTCCCATTCAAATTCACGTTTGCGTTTTCGATGTGAGTAGTGCTACACGTAGACACTAGGTGGCGCTGTTACATTCCCATTCAAATTCACGTTTGCGTTTTCGATGTGAGTAGTGCTACACGTAGACACTAGGTGGCGCTGCCTCATCCCTTACATATTCACGTTTATGCGTTCGATGCGTTTTATCGAGTAAAACTCGCACTAGGCTATTGTTCACTGTACTGTACAAAAAACTTAACGAGACAAAAAAAACACAGATTACTTAATGTTGGTCGAATGTTTGAATTTTAATTATTGGTTTTTTTTTCAGATTATTTTAATAACGTAATGGCGCCAACAGTGGGGGAATTTTACGCTGGAAAGTCAGTTCTGATCACGGGAGCCACAGGCTTTCTTGGAAAGGTAATTAATAATCTATCTATCTATTCTAACACAAGAAGAAATTGACTTTTATTGAACATTATTTCGAAGCCTTAGTGCACAGGTTATGGGCCGCCCCATATTCCTGAAGTTTAACGATTCGGATAAAATTTAAATTTACGATCATAATATTTTTTGAGAAGTTCATAATTCATGTAAAATTTTAATATTAAAGTATACAAAAATAAAATATGGCTCAATCGAAAATAGAAAACGTGATTTGTCGATTAGAAGATGGAAACAATTTCCGTAATTGGAAATTTAGATTGGAATTATTACTGGAGGCAAAAGGCCTTTGGGATATAGCATCTTGTGCCAATTTAAACGCGGAAAATAAAAAGAAGGATGCAGCAGATGCAAATTTAACATGGCAGATTGCAAAGGAGTGGAGACGCCAATGGAAGTAAATTTCACAAAAGATGACAATGAACCCATTACCTTCGATATACCATATCGTGAGCTTATAGGTAGTCTTCTGTACTTAGCTACTTCAAGTAGACCTGATATTTCCTTCGCAGTATCTTTCTTAAGTAGATTTTTGGATGAGCCCACTTTATCACTATGGAAAGCAGCTAAACGTGTTTTGCGATATCTAAAAGAAACTAAGTCAAAATCTCTCGTATATAAGCGGGATAGCAGGTATAATTTAGTTGCCGTTCTATACGGCAGTGTCGTCTTTGTTGGCGTCTATTTCTCGCCGAATCGCCCCCTCTCGGCTTTCGAGAGCTTTTTGGCGGAAATGGATGTCCTCATGGGTTGGTGCCGGCCGAATCGGGTCCTCATAGCTGGGGATCTAAACGCCAAATCGATAGCGTGGGGCTCCACTATCACTGATGCGAGAGGAAAGCTTCTGGAACAGTGGCTCGCCAGCAACGACATGGCAATTATTAACGAGGGTACGACGAACACGTGCGTGCGGCATCAGGGCGGCTCTGTCATCGACGTCACCTTTGCGAGTCCTGCCCTTGCCCGCCGTGTTCGGGGGTGGGTAGTCGAGGAAGGGGTTGAGACCCTGTCGGACCACCGGTACATCCGGTTCTCTGTCTCCCCTCACTCGGCCAACCCGACCAACCAAAGTCGAAGCCGAACGCAGATCGGCCCAAGATGGGCCATAAAAAAGCTGGAAAGAGACACTCTGATAGAGGCGTCCCTCGTAGAGAGCTGGAACTCACCGGATGTGACCGATGCGGACCTGGGGGCGCGGTGGTTCCGAGAGGCCATGACTCGCGTTTGCGACGCGGCCATGCCTCGCGTCACCAAACCGTCGCCCCGTCGACAGGTGTACTGGTGGTCACCGGAGCTCGAGCAGCTCCGAGCGGCTTGTATTAAGGCTCGACGCCAGTACACCCGTGCACGTCAACGAAACAGGGACGTTCCGACCCAGAGGAGACTTTTTGCCGTTTTGGAAGAGGCCAAGAGAACCCTGCGAGCTGAGATTGGCGCAGCTAAAGAGGGCGCCTGGCAGGAGCTTTTGGATTCGCTTGAGCGGGACCCATGGGGCAGGCCTTATAGGCTTGTCATGAACAAGCTTCGGCCATGGGCCCCCCCGCTTACATCTACCATGGCAGCAGGTACTCTTGTGAGTGTAGTAGAGGGCTTGTTTCCTGCCAGGACGGAGAGCGACGCTCTAATAGCGGTGGAACGCATAAGGCCACCGATCTTGAACGAAGATCCCCCTGAGGTGTCAGAAGGCGAGCTGGACAGGGCGATTCTTCGACTGCAGGCGAAGAACACAGCGCCCGGCCCTGATGGCATTCCGGGGAAGGCGTGGGTCTTGGCCCTCAAGGAAGGCCGCATAAACGAAATATTTCGAGCCCTACTCACCACTTGCGTGACAAAGGGTTACTTCCCCAAGGAGTGGAAAGAGGGCAAACTTGTCCTCATTCGCAAGCCCGGGCGACCGGTGGACTCTCCATCTGGGTATCGTCCAATAGTGCTGCTGAGCGAGGCGGGGAAGTTGTTCGAGCGCGTTCTAGCAGATCGTCTCGTTCAACACCTAGAGGAGACGGGGCCGAATCTGGCTGATACCCAGTTCGGCTTTCGGCGGGGTAGGTCCACCATGGACGCCATCGCCAGGGTGAGGGCAATTGCGGACAAAGAAATTGGGGAAGGTGGGTTTGTCATAGCGGTATCCCTCGACATATCCAACGCCTTTAACACCTTGCCGCATACTACAATTATGGAGGCCATGGGATACCACGACTTCCCGGTGTACTTACGTCGAATCATCGACGAGTACCTATCGGGTCGGTCGGTAGTGTACCCCACAAGCGCTGGCATGTGTCGACGAGAAGTGTCGTGCGGTGTTCCGCAGGGGTCGGTTCTCGGGCCGCTCCTGTGGAACATCGGATATGATTGGGTACTGCGGGGCATCAACCTACACGGGGTTGACGTCACGTGCTACGCAGACGATACCCTCGTAACCGCCCGCGGTGGCACGTTTCGCGACGCTACCCTGTTGGCAACAGCAGGAGTTGCGCAAGTGGTGGCGCGCATCAGGCGCTTGGGTTTGACGGTGGCCCTTGAAAAGTCCGAAGCAATTTGCTTCCACGGCCCTCGCAAGGCGCCACCGCCAAACGCTCTTATTATTGTGAGCGGAGTCACCATCGGCATCGGGTCGACGCTGAAATATCTCGGCGTCATTCTCGATAGCCGATGGAACTTCAGGGAGCATTTCATAAAAATGACCCCCAAATTAGTGAAGACTTCTATGGCGCTAGCCAGAATAATGCCAAATTTAGGAGGACCTAGGGGAGGATGCCGCCGTCTCTTTGCGGGGGTGGTACGTTCGATGGCCCTGTATGGAGCGCCCATCTGGGCGGACTCCTTATCCACTCGTAACGCGACCTTGCTGCGGCGTCCGCAGCGGGTCGTGGCGGCCAGAGTCATCAGGGCGTATCGAACTGTTTCGTGGGAGGCGGCGTGCGCAATAGCCGGAACACTCCCCTGGGAGCTGGATGCCAAGGTCCTTGCAGTAGTTTTTCGCAAAACTGCGAATGCAAAGGCCCGAAACGTGGCTCCACTCCCAGAAACAATTTCTCGATGGCGGAAAAAGGCCTACGACAAGGCCTTGGACAAATGGCGCGATATGCTACTGGACCCAAGTGCAGGTCATCGCACGATAGCTGCAATCGCGCCTGTCCTCAAAGAGTGGACGAGCAGGCGGGCCGGCTCGCT
Source organism: Synanthedon vespiformis (assembly GCA_918317495.1). Taxonomy (NCBI): domain Eukaryota; kingdom Metazoa; phylum Arthropoda; class Insecta; order Lepidoptera; family Sesiidae; genus Synanthedon; species Synanthedon vespiformis. The sequence continues at coordinate 2,856,916 of OU906973.1, forward strand.
CTCTTTCCGGCTTGTTCAGGTGCTTACGGGGCATGGTTGCTTCGGACGGTACCTGTGCAATATCGCGAGGAGGGAGCGAACCACCGTCTGCCATAAATGTGGAGCGCCGAACGATTCGGCTCAACACACGTTAGCGGAGTGCCCAGAATGGGACACAGAAAGAGCTGCTCTGACGGCAGTCGTGGGACAGGACTTGTCCTTACCCGCTGTCGTCAGAGCTATGATTGGTAGCCTTGACGGCTGGAATGCCGTCAAGAAATATTGTGAAGCAGTCATGAGCGGTAAAGAGGCCAGGGAGCGGTCCCGCGAGGTTGACCCCCAGGCCGACCCAATCAGGCGCCGAAGAGTCGGCCGACGTGCCCGGGCATACGCCGCGGCGCACGTTGCGTGAACTACGTCAGGGCGTCAGAAAGGGACATCTGACGTCCTGATATACACAACAAAGACGCGTGGCGGCTCACAGCGTTCCAGTGCGCCGCCACAAACAACAAATGAAGCGAGGCGAAAAACGTTCGCCCTGAGTTGAGTCCGCTGAGGACGTAGCGGTGTGTGGGGATCCGAGAACAAGGCCTCGCTGTGCTCTCGGACCCACACTTTCACCGCTGATGGTGGAACGCGGGGGGGTTTTAGTGGGTATTCCTGGGGATAATACTTCGTCAGGCGAGTCCCACACTCCCCCTCGTCGACTGTCCCCGTCGACGAGGGATAGTGCGTAAACGTCATTTCCCCTCCATAATAAAAAAAAAAAAAGGTATAATTTAGTTGCCTATACCGATGCCGACTGGGCTGGCGACAAAAAAGACAGAAAAAGTATGAGTGGCTCTGCCCTTTTCTTTGGAAATAATTTGTTGGCCTGGTTCTGTAAGAAACAAAATGTTGTCGCCTTATCAACAGCCGAAGCCGAATATGTAGCTGCAGCTCTAGCATGTACAGAATTAGTTTTTTTAAAAGGTTTGTTACAAGACTTTAACATTTTTTCAAGTTAAATGTTATTTGTAGATAATCAAAGTGCCATAAAGTTAATGGAGTCAAATGAAAATAGTAAGAGATCAAAGCATATTGACATAAAATACCATTTTATCAAGGATTTAATTAGTAAACGAGATATAATTGTAAAATATGTAAACACGAATGAAAATGTAGCAGATATTTTAACAAAGGCTTTAGGAAAACTGAAGCACAAATATTTTGTACAAAAATTAGGGTTTAATTGAATGGTTTCTTTGTATGTGGTTGTATAGATAGGGTTGCGTTTTCAAATTTATATTTGTGTAAAAATAGTTTATATTGTATAGAAATATTAAATATTCAATTCAAGGTCTCAATTTCAACAACTTGCAATTGTGTTAGAGTAAAAATGATTAGAAGTCGTTGAGATTGAGGGGGGGTAGGATCTGTTAAATGAAAACAATTAATATTTTGTGTATTTCTTTTCTTTATTTTTATTTTTGTACAATTCTTATTCTGTAGCGAATTAGAATTGAGGGGGAATGATAAGGTTTTAATTTAGTTTTAATATTTTTAAATTGTCTTTGGTTTTGTAACCTTGGAAACGATTGTATTATTATTTGTCAGAAGGAATAACGATGTTATGTTGAAAAAGGGAAAATAAAGTAATCGATGTGCTAACAAGAAATATATTATTTATTATTGTTAAATTGAAGAATATGGAGAATTCCACAAGTAAAAGTTTAACATTTTAACACTAATGGCAAAAACAGAAAACCATAATTGCCAAGCCTTTTGCCTGCGCCGCCAAAGCTTGTATGAAACATTTCATACAAATGTTGAAGGTCAAATGTCAATGTCATTTGCCTCAGTGAATCCCTTAATATAAATAATATAAGTAATATTATTATAATATATTCAATACTTGTACGCAGGTATTGGTCGAGAAACTTCTGAGGAGTTGTCCCGAATTAAAAACAATATACTTATTGCTGAGAGAAAAGCGAGGCATGACATGCGACGAGAGGTTGCAGGAGTTGTGTAAAAGTAAGGTATGTACGAGTATATATTACACTAGCTGTTGCACGCGACTTCGTCCGCGTAACATTATAAACTATAATACATTCGTGTCTGTGAAACCATGGAAATACACATACAAAATTTCAACCCAATCGCGTTTAGTAGTTGACATACCGACAGCAGCGCCACCTACCGGGTCCAATGGTATCTTTAAATCATCCAGGAAACCATCGAAATACTCATATAAAATTTCAACCCAATCGGTTCAGCCGTTTAGAAGTTATATGTGAAAAAAATAAGTCCTGAAGAATAATTCTTACTACCCGTTGTCCTGTTACCCGTTTTCCCGTAGGAATGAAGCATTTTCCCGCGGTAAAAAGTATCCTATGTTCATCACAGATAATGTCGGCTTCTAATGGTAAAAGAATTTTTTAAATCGGTCCAGTAGTTTCGGAGCCTATTCTATACAAACAAACAAATGTTTCCTCTTTATAATATTAGTATAGATAAGGATATAACTTTGGCATTAAGTACAAAATGTTTCAGATGTTTGAGCCACTGAAAGAGAAGCAGCCTGGAGTGTTTGCCAAGTTGAAACTGATAGCCGGCGACATAGTGGAAGAAGAATTGGGTCTGTGCAATCACGACATAGAAGAATTGAGGAAGAATTGTAACATTATATTCCACAGCGCCGCTTGCGTTAGGTAAGAGTTTTTAAAGGGAAAATTTCTTTAGGCACGTTGGGCACTTTAGGCATGGTGTTAGTTGAATAGTGTTATTGAATATTCTTATTGTAATCATAGTTTTATATAGTTACTAGCTGGTGCCCGTGACTTCGTACGCCATAATAAATTAAAAATATAAAAGCAATTACAACGCTTGACGCCTTGTTGCTATAACACATTGGCCAGGCGTTAGTTACAGTTTAATATTTTAGATAATCCCTCGGGAACATTACTTTTTTCTTGGATGAAAAATATCCTATGTCCTTTCTGGTGTCCTAGACAAAGTGTATGCAAAATTTCATGGTGATCGTTTCTGTAGTTTTGGCGTGAAAGCGAGACAGACAGACAGAGTTACTTTCGCATTTATAATATTATAGTATTAGTAAGGATAATAATACACTAATATTAAAATATCAACGTGTAAAAATCGAGATTTGAAAAAAAAAGGCTACAAAATGCGACTGATAAAATAAACTACTGGTAAAATAAGCGAAAAAAATAAACGCGAACATTACAAAACGCTTCATGAAAAATCGCTACATGAAAAAAGTCGAATAATTAAATTTGCGATCATGAAAGAACGCGATGTGATAATTCGCTACTGTGAAAAAATGCTTTTGTGAAATATGTCGCACAAATCGGTGAAATTTGTATGGAAATAAAACAGTGAACTCGCGAAATTACGTCGTCGCACGTCACCCGAGAAATACTTACCATTTTGTGACGTTAGATGGTGCTGTGATTATTGTCTAGGACTCGACCGTTAGATGGCGCTGCAAAAGTTTTGTAAGTTGTCGTTTTGAGGAAACACAGACGCAGGCAATGAGTTCCACTCCTTACTCCTTATACAGAATTGATTTATGATTTAAATTTCCATTGAAATTGTACTGAAGTGCTGATTTTGTTCTAGATTCGACTTAAAACTCAAGGAAGCCGTAAATTTAAACACAGTGGGTACATATAACGTCCTGAAATTGGCTGAAACAATGGAGAATTTGCAAGTAAGTATTGAAGAAAAGTCCGAAGAAAATTAAGATTTCATGTTCACAGAACACTTCATGTTATACTACATAAACTACCTACAATCTACATTATGTTATCTCCGGCTTCGTCATTATTCATTATTCTTATGATATTTTATGATATACTAGTTCGCGAAAAGTATAAAACGCCATCTACTGTGGAATATCACCAAGCAGTTGTCATGTTAGTCGTTGTAGTTGAATGTAGTTTGGATAGATGGCGCTATCTACCGGGCCAAGCTGCTAGTATTTACTTTTATTTTAGATTTCCCGTAGGAATGAAGCATTTTCCCGCTATAAAAAGTATCCTATGTTCATAACGGATAATGAATGGTAAAAGAATTTTTCAAATCGGTCCAGTAGTTTCTGAGCCTATTCTATATAAACAGAAAACAAATCTTTCCTCTTTATAATATTATAGTATAGATAGCCTATATTACTCGCTGATAATGTAGTTTTTATATGTGAAAGAATTATCAAAATCGGTCCTGTAGTTTTTGAGTTTATTCATTACAAACAAAAATACAAAAATAATTTATTTTTCTTAATAATACATATTAAGATATTCATCGTATATAATAAGTGGATTTTTTTCATTGCCAGTATATACCGTCATATATACTTAACGTTAAATAAATTTCCAGGCCTTGGTGCACTTCTCGACGGCTTATTGTAGATGCGAACTGAAAGTTCTGGAAGAGAAACTTTATCCAGCTGTACACAACCCGAAGAAAATCGTAGACGTCGTCAGCTGGATGGACGACGGCTTACTAAATCATCTGGAGTCTAAGTAAATTTCACATTTATTTACCCCACTAGCTGGTGCCCGTGACTTCGTCCGCGTTGAGACTTGAGAAAATATTGAGAAAAAATATAACACTTGAGAAAATATCTCACATCTTTATCGTTATGGTTCTTTATCGATATTCAACCTTATGTCTATCTGAATAAGGTTGAATATCGAATGATGATTATTGATTTATCGCGATCCTTGAAGGCGTCAAAGGGATCATTCGATATTCAACCTTATTAAGATAAGCATAAGGTTGAATATCGAATGATGATTACCAAATCATCGCAGTCCTTGATGGCGTCAAACGTATCATTCGATATTCAACCTTATTCAGATAGGCATAAGGTTGAATATCGAGTGATGATTACCGATTCATCTGGTTCTTGACGGCGTCAAACTGGTTTGATATTCAACCTTATTCAGATAGGTATAAGGTTGAATATCGAATGATGATTGCCAATTTATTGCAGTCCTTGACGCCGTCAAAGGGATCATTCAATATTGAACCTTATTGAGATAACCATAAGGTTGAATATTGAATGATAATTGCCAATTTATCGCAGTCCTTGACGGCGTCAAATTGATAATTAGATATTGAACCTTATTCGGATTCGTATAAGTGAAGTTAATAACGAGTTACGAGCTTAACTAGAAAAAAAAAAATTTAAGGTTGCTGCTACAAGCTTCTGAGCCGAACACCTATGCCTACACGAAAGCAATAACAGAAGATCTTGTGGCGGAATACGGAAGCAAATTTCCTGTCGTTATCGCCAGACCCTCTATAGGTCGGTATCGATCTTTTCTCTTTCATATTTACTATTTATTTATTTATTTATTTTATTTATTTATTTTTAAGGAAAACTTACAGTGATATTTATACATTAATTACTTAATAGCTAAATGACAGAAAAAAATACACCATTTACAAGTTTCCGCATATTGAATCTATATAAAAAATTAAAAATAACCGTTTCAAAACCATACACTTATTGGAAACAAACTAACACTAATAAAAAGTACAGCTTTTAGAGCGTAATTAAATAAAATATTTGAGAAAAGGAAAAAAATAAAAAATAAACAAACAAGGCAAAGAGGAAAATATAAAAAAAAAAGTCTATAATAAAGAACGAGAACCATCAAACCATGATTTTGAGAGTAGCTCTCTTATTTTGTTAATCTTAGAGTTAAATAAATCGAGCTCAGGAAATTCACCCAGGCTATTAACAAATTTGACCGACCTGGGAATGAAGGAGTTCTTCCTGAAATTTGTTGCACAATGTCTGGAACTTAGCAATAAAGCTGTCCTAACAGACCTACAAGGAACCTTTAAATTTATTTTTGACAACAAATAGGGAGAATCAACAATGTTTTGGGCAATTTTCATTAGAAAGAGATTGTCCGCAATGAACCGTCTTTCTTTAAGAGGGAGAATATGTTGCCTCCGGCATCTAGCCTCATAATCCTCGTCACGACACCCACACTTGAATTCTAAAAATCGCAAGAACTTTTTCTGTATAGTTTCGATTCTGTTGATATAGACATAATATTGGGGATTCCAAACCTGGGAACAATACTCGAGGATGCTGCGCACTAGAGAGCAATATAGGATTTTTACAACCTTAACATTGCTAAATTGACTGCTCACCCTCTTCAGGAATCCCATAACTCTATAAGATCTGTCTACAATATTATCCACGTGTTTTTCATATGTCATCTTAGAATCGTGAATAATGCCAAGATCTCGAATCTCTTCCACGCGTTTAAGCTCTTTCCCCTTTATAAAGTATTTGTTTGTAAGAATTTTTGCTTTACGAGTAAATGTTATATGATAGCATTTTTCAACGTTTAAATCTAATTTATTTTTAAAACAGTATACATCAAACGAGTTTATATCATTTTGTAATAGTTGTGAATCTTCAACGCGACCGATGTATCTAAATATTTTCATATCATCAGCGTAAAGCAAGTAATTAGAGTGACGGAAACATGAACCTATGTCGTTGATAAAGATATTAAAGAGTAAGGGTCCAATTAAATCATAGTCTACCATAGTCATAGTCATACCAAGGGCATTGGAATTGGGAAACCATATTAAGATATCTATACTAATATTATAAAGAGGAAAGATTTGATTGTTTGTTTGTTTGTATAGAATAGGCTCCGAAACAACTGGACCGATTTGAAAAATTCTTTTACCATTAGAAGCCGACATTATCCGTGATGAACATAGGTTACTTTTTACCGCGAGAAAATGCTTCATTCCTACGGGAAATCTAAAATAAAAGTAAATACTAGCGACTTGGCCCGGGAGATAGCGCCATCTATCCAAATCAGGTGAACCCTCGCAGAGATATATTATTTCGTTGGGTGAAACGACTAACATGACAAGTGACAACTGCTTGGTGATATTCCACGGTAGATGGCGTTTTATACTTTTCAACGCAGACGAAGTCGCGAGCACCAGCTAGTATTACATAAAATTATTCTATCTAGACAGTTCCGTAGTAAAACATACTTGAACCGGCCATCATAGGCATTTCATACACGTTGGCAGGAATACAGAAAAGCATTAAAGGACATAGGGTACTTTTCATGCAGAAAAAGAGTACCTATTGTTTCCGAGTGGCGCAGGCGTAGTCGCGGGAAAAAGCTATAGATAAAGTATTCGATTTATTTATCTGTTCCCAGTCACTCCAGCGCTCAAAGAGCCTCTTCCCGGATGGGTGGACAATTTGAATGGACCAACTGGAATTCTTATCGCTAGTGGCAAAGGTAAACACTACTAGGCAAAGTTACTTTCAGAGACAGACAAAGTTACTTTCAAAGACAGACAGAATTACTTTCAGAGACAGACAGAATTACCTTCAGAGACAGACAGAGTTACTTACAGCGAAAGACAGAGTTACTCTCAGAGATAGAGTTACTTTCAGAGACAGACAAAGTTACTTTCAGAGACAGACATAATTATTTTCAGCGACAGACAGAGTTACTTACAACGATAGACAGAATTACTTTCAGCGACAGACAGTTACTTTCAGTGACAGAGTTACTTACAGCGATAGACAGAGTTACTTTCAGCGACAGACAGTTACTTTCAGTGACAGAGTTACTTACAGCGATAGACAGAGTTACTTTCAGCGACAGACAGTTACTTTCAGTGACAGAGTTACTTACAGCGATAGACAGAGTTACTTTCAGCGACAGACAGTTACTTTCAGTGACAGAGTTACTTACAGCGATAGACAGAGTTACTTTCAGCGACAGACAGTTACTTTCAGTGACAGAGTTACTTACAGCGATAGACAGAGTTACTTTCAGTGACAGACAGTTACTTTCAGTGACAGAGTTACTTACAGCGATAGACAGAGTTACTTTCAGCGACAGACAGTTACTTTCAGTGACAGAGTTACTTACAGCGATAGACAGAGTTACTTTCAGCGACAGACAGAGTTACTTTTAGGGACAGATAGAGTTACATTCAGTGATAGAAAGAGTTACATTCAGCGACAGACAGAGTTACTTTTAGGGACAGATAGAGTTACTTTCAGTGATAGAAAGAGTTACATTCAGCGACAGACAGAGTTACTTTTAGGGACAGATAGAGTTACATTCAGTGATAGAAAGAGTTACATTCAGCGACAGACAGAGTTACTTTTAGGGACAGATAGAGATACTTTCAGTGATAGAAAGAGTTACATTCAGCGACAGACAGAGTTACTTTTAGGGACAGATAGAGTTACATTCAGTGATAGAAAGAGTTACATTCAGCGACAGACAGAGTTACTTTTAGGGACAGATAGAGTTACTTTCAGTGATAGAAAGAGTTACATTCAGCGACAGACAGAGTTACTTTCAGAGACATACAGAGTTACTTTGAGTTCAGAGACAGACAGAGTTACTTTCAGTAACAGCCAGAGTTACTTTCACATTTATAATATTAGTATGGATTTGTATTGCGCAGGCGTTCTAAGAACGATGCACTGCGAGCCCTCGTATACTGCTGATGCTGTACCGGTAGATGTCGTTGTCAACGCGTGTATCCTTCTTGCATATACCACAGCGATCGACAAGTAAGTATTTGTTCTCGAGATTTCTCTCGAGATTACATTATTACACTAAATATTTTTAATTAAATTTTTAGACCGCGAGAAACGAGGGTTTGTAATATAACTCTATCAAGAATGAAACACATTTCATGGGGCGAGATTATAAGGTTAGGTAAGTAGTTATAATTATTTCGGTTCGCCTAATTTTCAAGTGAATATATTGTCTTCAAACTGGCTTACATGGTGAGTTCAAAAAACTGATGATCGGATTGGAGGATACTCTACATGTCTATCATCTACATCCAAAATTCAAAAAATGAGGTTCTCAATTCGACTGTATATTTGTTGACCCTGCCGGGAATCGAACCCGGGGACCCTGAGACGTTAGGCAAGCACTCTTATCACTCATCCAAAGGGGTCGTTGTGTGTACAATATTCGTGTATGTCAATATGCTTATAAATCAATGAGCGTATAATTTCAGTCAATATGCGTATAAGTCAATGTGCGTATAATATCAGTCAATATACGTACTTATAAGTCAATATGCGTGAAAGAAATCAGTCTTATGCGAGTAACCCGTTTTTTTTGCATGTTACGCGATTACTCAGCCAATTATAAATTGATTTTGATGATTCTTTTTTGTTTAGTATGTCATACATAATGGTTAATAGAAATTAAGTGCCTTCGTTTCGAAAGGACATTTAAGTAAAACACCCTATGAGCAGAATAAAAGCTCTAAAAGCAAAATGGCCTTTATACAGCTCGACCTATTTAGCAAAATGACAGAGTTGCAAATGGTCCCAATATCAAAAGGACATATTAGCAAAGTGACAGAGTTGCAAATAATACCAATATCAAAAGGACATATTAGCAAAATGACAGAGTTTTAAATGGTCCCAATATCAAAAGGACATATTAGCAAAGTGACCGAGTTGGAGATGGTCCCAATATCAAAAAAATATATTTGCAAAACGACAGCGTTTTAAATGGCCCCAATATCAAAAGGACATATTAGCAAAGTAACAGAGTTGCAAATGGTCCCATTAACAAAAGGACATAATTATGTATTTGCAAAATTACAGAGTTTTAAATGGTGCCAATATCAAAAGGACATATTAGCAAAATGACAGAGTTTTAAATGGTCCCAATATCAAAAGGACATATTAGCAAAGTGACCGAGTTGGAGATGGTCCCAATATCAAAAAAATATATTTGCAAAACGACAGCGTTTTAAATGGCCCCAATATCAAAAGGACATATTAGCAAAGTAACAGAGTTGCAAATGGTCCCATTAACAAAAGGACATAATTATGTATTTGCAAAATTACAGAGTTTTAAATGGTGCCAATATCAAAAGGACATATTAGCAAAATGACAGAGTTGCAAATGGTCCCAATATCAAAAGGATATATTAGCAAAGTGACAGAGTTTCAAATGATTCCAATATCAAAAGGACATAAAATATTTGCAAAATGACAGAGTTGCAAATGGCCCCAATATCAAAAGGACATTATGTATTTGCAAAATTACAGAGTTTCAAATGGTACCAATATCAAAAGAACATAAAATATTTGCAAAATGCATTTACATTTACAAATCAAATGAACATTGACCTTCTCTATTAAATCTTATAATATGATTTGCTGTAGGTATGAAGGTCTCAATCTCAAACTGTACCTACCCACTATATCAATTATGAATAGAACTTGAGATACTTACGTTAATAGAAATTTAAATTTTCAGGTGAGAAATGGGTAAACAAGTACCCGTTTGCATTAGCCCTGTGGTACCCGGGAGGTTCTATTAAATCTTATTGGATTACTCATCAGATCAGTGTCATATTTGTCCATCTCCTCCCGGCCTACTTCATTGACGCCCTTCTTTTTCTATTTGGAAAGAAAACCTTGTAAGTACATATTTAGGTAATATATATATATATATATATCGGTCCACTTGATTATATTTATATATATATACTGTGTGCTTTCTGAAAGTAATTGTGGGTCCAAAGGGATAATCAAGTGGACCGATAGTATTAATTTTATTCCAGGCGTTTTATGAGGATTAATTACCCTTTACATGTATTTTTTCTTAAATTTTAGCATGGTAAAACTACAGAAGAGAATATCGCACGGTTTAAACGTATTGCAATACTACACGACCAAGGAGTGGTATTTCAAAAATTCAAATTTCTTAAATCTAAAAAGACGTCTGAACGAAGCAGATAGTATTACGTTTTATACGGATGTCAGTGATGTCAGTGTCGATGATTACCTGAAGATCTACATACTGGGAGCCAGGTTATACTGTTGCAAGGAGGACTTATCAAATTTGAAACGGGCCAGGAAGTTGCACAAAATGTAAGTACTGCCAAGGTATGGAACTCCCTTCCGTGCTCCGAGCTTGTGTTTCCGAGCTCATAATAATAATATTATATAACCCAAATGTTTTTAAAGTTGGAGTGATTTGTCATTTTTTGGGTTTTAGTGAATAGGCATCTTCTGGGTTTTAGTGAATAGACATTTTTTGTGATCGAGTGAATAGACATCTTCTGGGTTCGAGTGAATAGGCATCTTCTGGGTTCGAGTGAATAGACATCTTCTGGGTTCGAGTGAATAGGCATCTTCTGGGTTCGAGTGAATAGATATATTCTGGGTTCGAGTGAATAGGCATTTTCTGTGATCAAGTGAATAGGCATTTTCTGGGTTCGAGTGAATAGGCTTATTCTGGGTTTTAGTGAATAGGCATCTTCTGGATTTTAGTGAATAGGCATCTCCTAGGTTTGAGTGAATAGGCATCTTCTGGGTTTTAGTGAATAAACATTTTCTGTGATCGAGTGTATAGGCATTTTTTTGGGATTGACTGAATAGGCATATTCTGGGTTTTAGTGAATAGGCATCTTCTGGGTTTTAGTGAATATGCATCTTCTGGGTTTTAATGAATAGACATCTTCTGGGTTTTAGTGAATAGGCATCTTCTGGGTTTGAGTGAGTAGGCATCTTCTGGGTTTTAGTGAATAGGTATCTTCTGGGTTCGAGTGAATAGGCATCTTCTGTTCTTGATAACATAACATTGTTCTTTAATACATAAATACGGCTGAACGGATTTCGATAAAATTTATCACACATTAGCCTATTACTTGGATCAATAAGCTATAAATGTATTTCCCGGAAAAAATGTTAGGTACTCGAAGGATCGTCTAAAAATATAAAATATTGGGTGCCACTGTCGTCATGATATATCTCAGGTGTTGTATTTTTCATTTTTCAACGCGGACCAAGTCGCTGGCACCAGTTAGTTCATAAATAACATTATTGTGGATATAGACGTGTCTATAATATTTTCACGCATTTTTCCCTTGTTTCAGACGTTACATAGCAGATCGAATTTTGAACTTCCTCCTCTACGCTTTACTGCTGTGGTTCATTTACACTTACTTTGATATCTTCTCATCTATTGTGAAATCTGTTAAAAATTCAGTTAGAACGATGTTCTCAACGAATCAGTCCAATTTTGAACTAAACGAATTTTAAGTTATCTAATATAGGGGCCATAGCCAAGAGCAAACGTACAGACATAAGCGCTACGCTCAGGCTACGCTACGTAAGAAATAAGGCCCGGTGATTGGTTGTTGTAACGCCCACACAACGAGCCCGTTGGACGAGTGGCAAGGGTGCTTGCCTAACGTTTCAGGGGCCGCGGGTTCGGTTCCCGGCGGGGTCAACTTTGGAAATTTTAATTTAAAACGTCAAAAATTGACTCCGGTCTGGATTTGAAAAGTAGTGGTAGGGCACACTGAGTTTCGCAGCCATTTGGGCAGCCCGCCTGGCGGCAGTAATCACCACCTTACGGAATACCACCGTGAAATAACAGCATTATGTGCTGTTATGTTTCGGTGTGTGAGTGAGGGATGCCAGAGCCCATTACCCCATCCCTCATTTATCCCTTATCCTTAATCCTTCTATGGTCAGCAGCGCACTTGTAGCACTTATGGCGTTGCTTGTGTTATAGGCTACGGTAGCCACCTACCATCAAGTGGACCGTTAGCCTGTCTGTCGACCTTAACATTAAAAAAAAAAAAAAAAAAAAAATTTGACCAATCACAAAGCAATCTCCGAGCGTAGCGTTTACGATTGTACCTATGGGCCCTTAGCCAAGAGCTTATTAACGAAACGATAGAAAATAAAGCCCGGTGATTGGTTGTTGTAACGCCCACATAAAATTTTGACCAATCATCGGGCTTTATTTTCTGTCGTTTCGTCAATCTACGACGCTCCCGTTTGCACTGGGTGCTCTTGGCTAAGGGCCATGCTCTTGGTTAGGGCCCTAGGATAGGGTAAGCTTCGCAAATTACTAATGCTTTGACTATATTGATGGTAGAGATAAATAGTGCCACCGACTCATAATATGTCAAAAATACAAACATGAGTTAATTAAACATCGATGGAGTTAATATATATAAAAACTAGCTGCTTCCCGTGACTTCACCCGCGTAACTTTGTCTATACTAACATTATAAAGAGGAAAGATTTGATTGTTTGTTTGTTTGTATAGAATAGGCTCCGAAACTACTGGACCGATTTGAAAAATTCTTTTACCATTAGAAACTGACATTTTCCGTGATGAACATAGGCTACTTTTTAACACGGGAAAATGCTTCATTCCTACGGGAAATCTAAAAAAAAGTAAATACTAGCGGCTTGGCCCGGGAGATAGCGTCATCTATCCAAAATACGGTAGATGGCGTTTTATACTTTTCTACGCGGACGAAGTCGCGAGCACCAGCTAGTTAACTCATGTACGAAAGATCGTACAATTTTAAAATAACGATAACTACTTCAAAATGAAAATTATACCTACTATTTTGTTATATTATAGCTGTATTTTTAGTTGCGAATGAACTCATTATGTTTCTGCATACATTTTAGCAATTTGCGGAGATATACTCTATAGATATACTCTATACAATGTGACAATACCATGTATGTCTACGAGGCTCACTATATTGACGTGACAGAATTATTATAATATGCTAATATTTAATAATGTATACTTAGACTTATATCAAAAATAATAAAAAAAGTTAAGATCCGTTCAACATAAGGGCCGGCGTCGACTGACGACATGACACAAAAGCACTTTTCTTAAAGATTATTAAAGTGAAAACTTCTTTGGGCTCGTTGGGTATAAGGGCCGGCGCCGACTGACGACACGGCACAAAAGCACTTTTCTTAAAGATTATTAAAGTGAAAACTTCTTTGGGTTCGTTGGGTATAAGGGCCGGCGCCGACTGACGACATGGCACAAAAGCACTTTTCTTAAAGATTATTAAAGTGAAAACTTCTTTGGGCTCGTTGGGTATAAGGGCCGGCGCCGACTGACGACATGGCACAAAAGCACTTTTCTTAAAGATTATTAAAGTGAAAACTTCTTTGGGTTCGTTGGGTATAAGGGCCGGCGCCGACTGACGACATGGCACAAAAGCACTTTTCTTAAAGATTATTAAAGTGAAAACTTCTTTGGGCTCGTTGGGTATAAATACCGGCACGTAAGTTGGCAAGAATGGCGAGATGCGCAGAAGTCGTTTTTTGGATCTGATCGGGTATCAAGCGGGGCAAAGGGGCAAGATAACATAGAATGGTTCGTCACTCGCCCCGAGCCTCTCGCACCTTGCACATGTCCCGCTCACTCCTTCGTACACTTGCGTTAGTTTTATCTCACGTGCGCAAACTTTCTCCCACTACGTCAAAATCTTGCCAAGTTATGTGCCGGTTATTATACCTTATAATAATTATTTAGAATTTTGTTGGGGATAAAACACGGAACTCTCAAAATGACGTCAATGTCATCCAAAAATATAATAAAATTCTTCAACGCTAGATGGCGCTACAAGGCGTGCAAGAGAGTATAAACCGTTAGGAATAAAATTGTCTCAAAATATTTACATACTAGCTGTTGCCTGCGACTTCGTCCGCGTTAAAAAAGATAAAAGTAGCCTATCACGTGTCCCGTACTTCTAAATGTTTACCTACCAAGTTTCATGAAAATCAATTGATTCGTTTAAGAGTGATGGAGGAACATACAGAAAAAAATGTAAAAATGGTCAATTTAGTTTCAGTATTATCATGTATAGAGCCTATATACACGATATTTTTGAAAACAAAGTAAATTAGTCCACGACCGACCCCTACATATTTATTATTAGTATTAATATTGTTAAAATGCATTTGTTTGACGTTAGATGGCGCTGGGGTTTATTTTGATATAAATAATTTATAATAAAAAAAAAATAATTCCAAAAAAACATATTTCTTAACAACCCATAAATAATGTTCACAAGTTTGTGAAGCTTAAAAGTTTTCACTTTTTAACCTTATTGAAATGATCTTAGCATTATAATTATTGAGGTTTTTGGCATAGAAATTCGTATTTTTAAATGACTTTTTCTTCTTTTATATAAATAATCTGTACATTTAATTCTTTACTGTTATTGTACATAAGTATTTTATTTATTTAATGTTTAAAATATCAATTGTTAACGATTGTTTGGTGTATTAATTTATGTATAGGTTATTTTTAAATAAATAAAGTATTGTTTTGCAAGTTAATTTTATTTTCAACTAGCTAGTGCTCGCGACTTCGTCCGCGTAGAAAAGTATAAAACGCCATCTACCGTATTTTGGATAGATGGCGCTATCTCCCGGGCCAAGACGCTAGTATTTACTTTTATTTTTGATTTCCCGTAGGAATTAAGCATTTTCCCGCGCTAAAAAGTAGCCTATGTTCATCACGGATAATGTCGGCTTCTAATGGTAAAAGATTTTTTCAAATCGGTCCATTAGTTTCGGAGCCTATTCAATACAAACAAACAATCAAATCTTTCCTCTTTATAATATTAGTATATAGATAAAAGGAATTTATAACTTCACTATCATTATAAAACCAGTCTATAGATAGGGTACGTGAGTACATTTGGAACATTAAGGGATGATTTATATTAGAACGTGGCCCGGACGGGGCACCTTGTAATATAAACATCTTCATACAAAACAAATGTAACGTGCCAAGCGCGTGCCCCGTCCGGGCCACGTCTGAGGCACGCCCCGAACACGCCACGTTCTAATATAAATCATCCCTAAAGCACCATGTGACATGTCGTCACGTGACTACGGGTTGTCGGATGGCTTCTTGTTGGAATTATACCCTATTATTTATGGATGGCTTCCATTGTCCATAGTATTGCTATTACCTAATGCAATATTTACCTAATGGTAGGTAAGTACAATGGTAAGTACCTAATTGTAATTACCTAATGATAAGTACAAGTTTCAACCCTTAAAGTTATTTTATGTTTAAATTGGTGGTTAAAACTTTAAAAGGAATGTATTACTACAATTATGCTATTGGCCAATAGATGTCGTTAGCAGTCACTACCTACTTGCACGGAGTATGCAAGAGTTTTAAATTTTGTTGTAATGTAAGCTCATTTAATATTTATTTAATTTAATAGTAGGTAGGTATTATATGGTATGGTAGTATTTTAATAAACTAAAAGTACTTATTGCATAAATTTGAGGTTTTTAATATTAAATTAGAACCAAAATTCAAATCAAATCGTGGCTATAAATAAAATAATAAATGTAATTAATCTACAGCTTTTTATTTTTTAGATATTTTTAGTATCTAGACTATTTATTCACTAGGTACTTTTTACAAAATGTACAAAATAGGAATTTGAATAAGTCTAGGGAATAAGTATACATTTTATTTTTACGCTGGCCAATAATACCGAAGTATTTTTGCGTAAACAAATCCAATTCTATCTCTAGAACTGTTGAGAACAATTTTATTACAGAACAAGGAAAACATACTTATTGCATCAGCCAAAACGAGGGCAACATCGGGGGGAATTCCATAAAAAATGTCCAATAATACCTGTATAAAAATGTTGCGAATTTTTTTGAAAGATCTTATCGTTTTATTAGCAAAACTAATTTAGTACATTTAAATAACTAATATACATTTAAATAACTAAATTGAAAATCATACTGTTATAAATCGATATCGTTTTCAATCGATTGTATATCGATGTTTATTTTGAAGTGTAAATCTTTTTTGTTTGGTTTTTATTTATTATTTAGATAATGAGCGTAACCGTACTCGCCAACTTTGGAAAACGGAAGTTGTTAACATGTATTTGTCAAACAATTCATAATTTGAAATATCAGTCACAAATAGTCACAACCCGTTTCTCGTCTATTCTCGAATCTCGATTCTCAACATTCTCGAATTCAATGATTCTCGTTGACTGACAGCGCGCGCATGAGTGAGCGAGATAGACTACTCTTTATTTTGAATTTTTTTCGATTCAGTGCTATTATTTTAGAGCTTTCAGCGCTCAATATAGCGCTTTATCAAATTTTAGTACAATATTGGTATTAATATTATAATATCGATAGTAATATACATATACCTAAATAAATATATTTCAACTATTCTTTGGAATGTTACTAGGTAACTCGATTCCATAAAGCATTTAATTTTATTAGGATCTGTTTCTATAATTATTAAATCAAACAGATTGATAGAGAACTTTTGGCAAGCCTACAAGTTTTGGCAAGTCTTAGAAACGTTAATATTACATAGCCATTTCATTACTAGATAATACCTAATGTATAAGAAGAAACATTAATTTACGAAAAAGTGCGATCTCCTTATATCTCGGATAGTTGTGAAGATAATGATATCCAAAGCGCTCAAAAGACGCGTATTCATGAGAGTTGTAAGGTGCAAAAAGAATTTTTCGAAAAAGTAAAAACGAAAAAAGATGTGCTAGATAGTCGTGTGAGCTCTGATTAAATAATAGTTACTGTCGGTGTGAGGCACGAAATCTGTTAATTTTTTCTTTACAAATCGCGAATATAATTTAGCGCTTTTTAGTATCGTTAGCGCTAGACGTTTTTTTTTGAACAGGCAACACTGACTGCTTCAACTTCAAATTTCAATTCAATATTTTCAATTGTCATTTGATCTAATATGGCCGAATTGTAAAGATGTTTTTGTGATTATTTTTGCGATTTTTCATAATGGAGCCAAATAACGTGCATTTTTTCGATGAAAACAAACCAACGAGTGATTTATTTGCAAATTGCGATTGTGATAAAGTGTTCAATTCGTTCTTTTACTTGGATTTGAAGCGGATTCATTCTTTCGATTTACCCTTGAAGAACTGTAGACATTTCGACAAACCAAACCACCTTACGATACACGGTTTAAATCAACCACAATGGTCGCGTGAGTGACAATGACTTAGTAAACAAGTTAACAGAATACAATAGTTTAGTTTTTTTGGTGTAAATTTTTTTCAAAATGTTCGGTTCAAACAACAATTGGCACAACGTCGGACCTCCCAAATTTGGTATGTTGAACAAAACATATTCAATAGCCACATACGCGACGGACGCTCGAAGTAAACAAGAGCTGAACGTACGCGACAGTATTTTCGACGATTTACACAAACTACCTAATCCGTTGCAGAAGAATTTAGGTGATACTATAACACGTGAGTCCACCGTGGAGGAAATAAAAATGGCTCCGTTACTTACACAAGAGACGGAGGTGTACGCAACGCGGACAGAATCTACGTTTTCTGGTATTGGAAATTTTCTATCAAACATGGTTAGCGTTGTATCGGAAGCGGTCTTTCATAAGCGCGCGAAGTCTCCGGCGCCTTCATACTATGACTGCGTCGATGATTTAAACGAGGTCCGCGATCTTCTCAATTGGCATCAATCCAAAAGTGACGTTCAAAATAAGAATAAAGCCCCCAATGATCAAATGGTAGATATGAATACTGAATGTCGCGCGGCCGCCGCGCACTGTGAAGACAAGCTCCTCAAAGTGAGGCAGCTTTTGACATCCGAGGCGATCAAGGTACCGGTCAAGAGCAGATTGAGACGTCCTCGTAGAGTGTTTGTCGATGCGGCCTCGATCGAGGAAGATTTTGTCGATGCATTCGAACCGGAAGACTTCTGTCCGTTGCCTAATGAGGATATCCTCGAATTTGTCAGCCCGTGTGGATATCAAAATGAAGAATTGTTTGAAACGGATTCTCCCAAAATTAAGACTGATTTGTGTTGTAAAAAACCTGAAGAGAAATCTGCGGAATCTGTATCCGACGAGAGGTTGGATGTACCGAACATTGAAGAAACTAATATACAGATGAAGCCGTATAACACAGAACAGCCAATTCAAATCAAAGAGGAAACAAACATTACAATTACAGAAGAACCCACTGAAAAACTATCAAAAGACATTCCCAAAGTAACCGAAGTAAATGTAGCAATTGTTTCATCGTGTGAAGATAAATTGAGTAAGTTAAAAAATCTATTGATGAAGAGTAAAACAAAAAAGAAAACCAAGTCTGAATTGTATTGCGATAAAAATTGTAAAACAGAAAAAATACATGACAAACACTTTAAAAATCCGTGCCGTCTCAGCGGACCCAAAAGGGGTAAACAGAGAATGATGAAAGATATCCTCGAAGATATGGCCTCTAAGATCGACGATGAATCAGGCACAGAAGAATCTCTAAATCAATCATCAGATTCAAAATTTACCGACAGCTCGTTTACATCAAACTCCTCCATGGACAGTTCGGGGTCTTTGAAGTTTGGTGATTATTTCAACGAAGTCACCGGCCGTTTCAGAAATTCCTCCACAACGGAGAGTGAAGATTCGTTCCAAATCGTCTTCAGCGAAAGTCCGAGACAGAGGCGAGTGTCCGATTGTGAATCTGAGGATTCTTTTATCGTGTTTGAAGACTCGCCCGACAGCTGTTACGTTACCAACGATGTGATAAGCGAGGATTCCGAAACGGAAGACGAAGACTCGGACAGTTCCGATGGTGAAAGTGATTCAGGACATGTGGAGACCGGCGGCAGTCTCGCTCCGTTCTTGTCTAGAACAATCAGTGACTTGACTGACGACAGCCTTTACGAGGAAAAGTCTCGCGATGAAGTCGATTGCGCTGTTAGAATGTGCGAGGAGATACCTTCTCACGAGCTGGTCGAGCCGCAGCCTTGCGGAGTGCTGATTGATGGCGCTAAGAAGAATTTAAAAAGCAAAGAGTCACCGAAGAAGGTATGTTTTTAATGCTATTCCATTATTATTTTTTATTAGTTAGAGATGGGTTTGCTCTAGGCCGGCATCCAGGCGTGTAGCGAAGACGAGGTGAAGAGATAATAAATCTGTAGGGGTCGGTCATGGAGTAATTTACTTTGTTTTCAGAAATATCATGTATATAGGCTCTATACATGATACTGAAACTAAATTGACCATTTTTACAAAATTTTTCTGTACAAGTATGTATGTATGTTCCTCCATCACTCTTAAACGAATCAATTGATTTTCATGAAACTTGGTAGGTAAACATTTAGAAGTACTGGACACGTTATAGGCTACTTTTTATCTTTTTTAACGCAGACGAAGTCGCAAGCGCCAGCTAGTAATACAACTAGCTGTTGCCAGGTACATACATACATACATACATACATACAGAAAAAAATTGTAAAAATGGTCAATTTAGTTTCAGTATCATGTATAGAGCCTATATACACAATATTTCTGAAAACAAAGTAAATTACTCCATGACCGACCCCTACAGATTTATTATTAGTATTGATGATTTATTATATAAAGGCCCCCAACGAGGCAGGCATCTAACTATAAAACACAGTTCAAAGTAATGAGCACAACATTTCAACACTTTTATAATTAGTACTAGCTGGTGCTCGCGACTTCGTCCACGTAGAAAAGTATTTACTTTTATTTTAGATTTCCTGTAGGAATGAAGCATTTTCCCGCGGTAAAAGTAGCGTGTTCATCACTGATAATGTCGGCTTCTAATGGTAAAAGAATTTTTCAAATCGATCCAGTAGTTTTGGAACCTATTCTATACAAACAAACAAACGATCAAATCTTTCCTCTTTATAATATTAGCTAGTATATAGATTAGAAACTAAAGCAACCCTTTTAAATATGAATGACTCAACAGTAAACAACCCTAACTAATCCATGGGAAATATATTACTAATAAATCCACAAATATTTTTGGCATTACACTAGCCGGATCATGTGTCTACAATTGAATGTAGAATAATGTTATTAGATGCAAACCCACTTCCTTGCCAAAATGTTGCTAATATATCAAACTATATAATACGTTTGATAAAATACATGTGAAATTGTCACTATTGTTATGTTGTATTTACGTTTACATTGATAATTTAAATACAAATGTACAGCGAAAATTGGTTACAACAACCTTCAGTCTTCAATTCAGTTAAAAAATCTTCAAAAAATCTTTGGAAGTTAGAAGTTAGAAAATATTCAATATCTTAAAATCAAAAGTAGGTACCTGACCTAGCTTTTAAGAAATAAGGACTAAATTAAAGCTAAACTAAATATATATCTCATTATCTATACTAATATTATCAAGAGGAAAGATTTTATTGTTTGTTTGTTTGTATAGAATAGGCTCCGAAACTACTGGACCGATTTGAAATTTTTTTTTACCATTACAAGCCAACATTATCTGTGATGAACATAGGCTACTTTTTACAGCGGGAAAATGCTTCATTCCTAAGGGAAAACGGGTAATAGGACAACGGGTGGTAAGAATTATCCGTCCGTACTTATCTTTTTCACATAACTTCTAAGCGGCTGAACCGATTGGGTTGAAATTTTGTATGTGTATTTCCATGGTCTCACAGACACGAATGTATTATATTTTATAAAGTTACGCGGACGAAGTCGCGTGCAACAGCTAGTTATTAATATTTAACATTAGCTAATTACATATTTTTATTTTAAGCACATTAAGATATTAAATATCAATTAAATAAATAGCATGATATATCAAATATCAATATTTATAATATATAAATCAAGGTTCAAAGTATACGAATGACCTTCGTCTTAATTATTTTCCTACCTTTCCACTTTATTTAAACAGACTATAAATTAGGTACAAACAAACAAACTTATTAATCAATAATATTATTGTTATTGTGTTTAATATTACTCATTGTTCCTTCTGATATTTAATAAACACCTATGTATAATGTATATGTGGACCCAATGCCAACATATACATTATATAATATATGTATGTGTCGTTCAATATATCGGCGTATGTCCTTCTGTATGTATGTATGTATGTACGCTTTGATCTTTTAAAGTACGCAACGGATTTTAATACGGTTTTCACCAATGGAAAGAGTGGTAAACAAGGAGGGTTTTTATAAATGTAATTTGTAAAAAAAAATCACCCATGTGAAGCCGGGAGCGAATCGCTAGTCTATGCTTATGTACTAATATTATAAAGAGGAAAGATTTGAATGTTTGTTTGAAATGAATAGGCTCCGAAACTAGTTACTGATTCTTTTTTGAAAAATTTGAAAAATTCTTTCACTGTTGGGAAGCTATAATTACTCTAACAGATTTGTCAGCGAGTAACATATAGGCTATATTTTATAAAGTTACGCAGATGAAGTCGCGTGCAACAGCTAGTCTATAATATATCTATACTAATATTATAAAGAGGAAAGATTTGATTGTTCGTTTGTTTGTTTGTATGGAATAGGCTCCGAAACTAGTGGACCGATTTGAAAAATCCTTTTACCATTAGAAGCCGACATTATCCGTGATGAACATAGGATACTTTTTACCGCGGGAAAATGCTTCATTCCTACGGGAAATCTAAAATAAAAGTAAAAATACTAGCGGCTTGGCCCGGAGATAGCGCCATCTATCCAAAAACAAGTGAAGCGACTAACATGACAACTGCTTGGTGATATTTTTAGATGGCTTTTTATACTTTTCAACGCTGACGAAGTCGCGAGCAGCAGCTAGTAGTACGTTATAAATTTTAAATCTTTCTACACTTAGTACCTAGTTTTGGCTGTGCGTTGATATTCCGGTCAGGACATAGGATTTTTTTAATTTATAGTTAAATATAAAGATTGAAACTTGTAGCAATCTTTCTTTCAATATTAACTATGCATTTTTAGTAGGTATGCTGTTATGTTATAGTAAATAGATAATAATGCATTTAGGACTCGAGGTCCCTCTCACAAAGGACAATTATCTCAATGATAACATTTTTACATTCCATTTGTTTATTATCTACTAGCTGGTGTCCGCGACTTCGTCCGCGTTCTAAAAGAAAATATATGAGTAGTTATGTAATAACGCCCGACATCGTTATCGCTATCGACAGACAGACGACAGAGTTACTTTCGCATTTATAGTATTAATAAGTTAGGGGACTAGGGACTTCCTCACTACTGCCCCGATATTGCCACCGATTTTATGGCCGTGTGAAGGCGGGGCTCGTCTGGACTGGAGACATTAGTAGCCATCTCATTACAAAAGACCACTGTGAATAAAAAATTAACTAGGCCTAAATGTTATATGCATTTAAAAAAAAGTTCTTTGTCATTATTTCCCTTGAGTCATGACGTGATGACGTGGCGCGTTTGCAATGTTGATGCAATTTCTTCTACAAGATAGGCAACGATATTGCAAGAACATACACAACAGTAGTTATACTGTCCTGCTATTAACAGCAGGTAGCTACTCTATACGCATCTCAGGACATTTTTTTATTATTATAAATTCAGACAGTCTGCCTCTTTATTATAAGCTCGTCTAATAGAAAGATCAGACACCTCAATCGTTTTTTTGTACACTCAAACATTGGTGGCAATGATCGCTTTTAACAGAAGCAACGCTATGAAGATTCACATCTCGTAGCGTTGCGTTACAGAACATCGCATGCCATTATTTACGTGAAATAGTTAGTAGCATGTGTGCTTTCAGTGAGAGAAAAAGGGATGACTATTGACTTAAGTCCATTTTTTCCTATAGCTGTTCCTAATCTGTACATTTACTACTTTACTGTCCGTTAGTGCACTTGCATGCATCCCCTGTGGAGTTTCTTGTGGTTATAGGCGACGGTAGCCACATTTTTTTTGGGAAATCCTCTTGTATGCCCGGCAGTGTAGTGTAGTGTAGGGCAGTGTGGGGTTAAGCCGCGGGTTCGTACCGGCTAAAACCCAACGAGTTTCTAGTGCGGCCGTTGATGGGCGGGGTCGCGGGGACGTCATTTTTATATGTTAAGGTCGACAGACAGGCTGACGGTCCACTTGATGGTAGGTGGCTACCGTCGCCTATAACACAAGCAACCCCATAAGTGCTACAAGTGCGCCGCCGAACATACAAGGATTAAAGGTAAGGAAGGGATAAAGGAGGGTCGGGGTAATGGGCTCTGGCATCCCTTACTCACTCACCGAAACCACAGCAGCACATAATGCTGTTATTTCACGGTGGTATTCTGTAAGGTGGTGGTTACTGCCGCCAGACGGGCCGCCCAAATGACTGCGAAAGTCGAAAGTTATGAGTTCACAAACATTTTAAAAAAACCAGTCAAATTGAGAACTCCTCCTTTTTTGGAAGTCGATTGAAAAATGCCTAACTATTGCCTACACTAGTGGTGTATATTCAAATTTCTATTACGCATTCAATCATCTGTGTTAATTTTGCGCTCGTATAAATATTGTTTCTGATAAAATTTTGTTATCGGACATTTCAATAGGAACGTACTTCTGATCCGATCCGAGATTCCGTGGACAATGTCACGTCGTCCGTCACACTTTATTGCGTAACATTTTATAATGTATTGCATCGTGTTTGGATTTACTAATTGACAATTAATGTCTTGCGTGTTGAATGATTAGGAATCCGACTAGTAAATAGGTAAACATGGATCCGTATCCGTACGAACCGAATCGGAATGTTTTATTTTAGTGACTAGGTGACTAAAATACTTATATATGTATATGCCAAAAGTTTAGGTTTATGTTACCGACCCTAACTAAGTCATTTATCAAATTATCATTTTTTGGCGGTTTGTTTGACCCAAAAAAGTGAAAGATTTTTTAAAAAAATCTTTCCACTGGTTTCGGAGCCTATTAAATTCAAACAACCAAATCTCTCCTCTTTATATTAGTTATCTATATAAATAGATATTCAATAGCTAATGATTAATATGACCCACATAATCACAGTGTGCTTTTACGTTGTTTCGTACTTTGTGTATATCTACTTACTAAGTTAAACATTTCAATAATTAATATATTACACAGGTCAACACGATTTTTGGGTCTGGCTTCTGCATATGAAATTTTGATTTCTTCTATGTTAAAAATGAGGGAATAAATAATTTTTTTTTGATCAAAGTTTGCTTTTGTAGAGACTAGAGCATTTTTTTTTTAAATTTTTTTAAGACAAAATATGATAGATTCATACATTATTTCCATACTTTTATTTTCAATTACAATTAGAACAGTTTTTGTTGAACACTAGAGCCTTTGTCATTTAAGATGTTTGATGAACAACAGGAAATATATATATATATATATGTAAAATATCGGAAAAATTAAGTTCAAAAATGAATATTTTTAGTGTTTCTCTTATTAAATGTTTGTATGGGCTGTCTCGTATCTTACTTTTACTTATCGTCATAAATCAGACAAAAGCAAACTTTAAAAGCTAAAAATGAAAATGCAACTATTTTTAGATGTCTACAATCAGAATTTAAGCATTAGAACAGAAACCAAAAAAAAAAAAATTTTTGTTGACTGATGTTATATATATATATTATATGTTTTTCTTTATATCTGGAAATTTAACATTCAATTGGCACGAGTCCACTCTGACAACACGATTGTTATAAAAAAATGGGGACATGTTCGCACAAATGTTCTATAACTATGGACGCGTGGTGTTTATTTTGGAAATTGTTACAAGATTAACACACGCTATTAAACAAACGGTCAATTGGGATTTTTGAGTCGAACAGAATTAAAAAAATATATAATAGGTACGGATGCAAAAAAAAATCTGCAAATTTATTAGGTATATTTTAGGTACTACAAAATTTTCCTCGTTCATCATTCTTTCCATTGGAAAGTGCAAACCGTATCAAAATCGGTTGGTTGGTTTAGATTAGAAATGACTAGCCGATGCTCGCGACTTCGCCCGCGTTGAAAATTATTTATATATATATACTAAAACCTTCCTCGATAATCACTCTATCCATTGGTGAGAACAGCAGGAAAATCGGTGCAGTAGTTTTTGAGTTTATCGCGAACAGACAGACAGACTCGGCCGAGGATTTTTTCGTAATGATTTTGAGTCATCCTTTAAAAAAAATATATCATTTTTATTTTCATCTATTTTATTTAAATTTCTTGTCATAAAAAAGTCTTGATAAAAATGTGTAGGTAGTCAAAGTCCTCCGCCGTGTCTGCTTGTCTGTCTGTTCGCGATAAACTCAAAAACTACTGCACCGATTCTCATGCTGTTCTCACCAATGGATAGAGTGGTTCTCGAGGAAGGTTTTAGTATATAATTTAAAAAAGTTACGCGGGCGAAGTCGCGGGCAGCAGCTATATACCTAGTTTCTTTAATGTAACACGTTGGGTCCATTTTATAGATAGCAGGGACATGACCAAACATTATGGACAGTTGTTTCTGGAGCACAAACAAAATGATATTACGTCTCGACGTCATTGAAAAATAAACCCAAGCGCAATCGGAATAAGGGTTATATTGTAATGTTGTAATATGTAATAGTGATAAACAAAAGTACCTACTTATAATTATTATTAACTATAGTAGGTGAATGCAGTGTCTGATGAAATAAATGGAGGCATTGTTTAAGGTCGTTTAAATATTCATTGAAAGTATATAAATTAATATGGAAATAATCAACGACATGTTTACATACACAAGTATGGAGTTGCATTCTCCATATATATATACCTACTAGCTGGTGCCCGCGACTTCGTACGCGATGTTAAATTAAAAATATAAAAACAATTACAACGCTTGACAACTTGTTGCTATAACACATTGGCCAGGCGTTAGTTACAGTTTTATATTTTAGATAATCCCTCGGGAACATTACTTTTTTCTTGGATGAAAGGTATCCTATGTCCTTTCTGGTGTACCAGACAACGTGCATGCAAAATTTCATGGTGATCGGTTCAGTAGTTTTGGCGTGAAAGCGAGACAGACAGACAGATACTTTCGCATTTAAAATATTAGTAAGGATAGTTTGTAACATTTTAAAAGTATAATAAAAATTACAAAAATATATAATAAAAATAAAAATTATAAATATAATTTTTCTCCATTAGTATATAAAAATTGCATCACGAGCGAAGCCGGTATCGGGTCCCTAGTATCAAAAAGTTGTAAGAACTTGTGGGATAGTTAGTCCCAAAAATCAATCGTTGCATAAGAAAAGGTCATAGTTAATTATTATGATCACCTACTATCTTTTGATAGCAAATTATTACTACACATAGATACCTATACATACATAGATACATAGATTAGATATGTATATATATATAAAACAGAGATTAGACGAAAAGGAAAAACGCATTTAAAATTTGTCTTATCAGTAGTTTTATATTTTTATTAAAAAAAAATCATTACTATTTTGATATTATATTATATAAATACTTAATAAAATGGCGTTAATATATTTATATATAACTGTTTTTAACAAAAAAAAACCGACTTCAAACCGTTTTCTCATGGGTGCCATGCATTATCAGAACTGGACCAAATTAGCAATGGGACCACACGGGAAGGACCAGATTTTAAATAAAAAAAGAACCATCAAAATCAAAATTGTTAAAAAGTAACAAAAATAAAAAAAAAATACAGTCAAATTGAGAAACTAGCTTCCTTTGTTGGAAGTCTGTTGAAAATGTGTTAAGGCGCGGAATCAATGCGTATTTTTGCCATCTTCACAAGGTTTTTGTCTGTCTGGGCAATGTGTTATGACGTCATGCAAGGTTATTGCTCGCTCGTCACAGATACAACTACAACGTCACTTGACCAATGTTTTGTTTATTTATTGGCCCATATGAGTCATTCATTTCGTCATGTGGATGATTCGTCATTGTTCGTCACTTCGCCTCTGGCGGGGACACCCGGCTAAATTATGGATTTATAATAGTCTCGCTTTGGTCCCAATTTTTTTTGCTGCATTTCAAAAATTTTTTCCCATTCGTCCCGTAATAGTTTGAAATTATTGTTTCGCCCCAAAAACTTGCAAGTTGAAATTACAGTTGACAAAAATGAAAGCTTATTAATAATATATATTTCACTTTAGGTGAAATACTTTAGAACCAACCAACTTCCAAGTCAGTTGAAAAAAGGTCTTGCAACGCAATGCATTATATATTCGGCAGGACTTTCAGCGTGTGTTTGATATATATATATATACTTGATTGATATATGCATATTTGATGTCGTTGCAGGTGACATTCTCTAGTGCCCCACCGGTGGTCCACACACTGAGAGTGTGGGCCTTTGCAGCGAGACAAGCAAGACCTGGACCGTGGGAGCAGATCGCAAGGGACCGGGAAAGATTTCAACGGAGGTATGTACAGGACAATTTATCATAAAACAGTCCTCAGTCGCGTCTGCATGTGCTGTCTGTTCGCGATAAACTTAAAAACTACTGCACCGATTTTCATTCTGTTTTAACTAATGGATAAAGTGATTCTCAAAGAAGGTTCAAAACAGGCCGCTAGTAATAAATAAATATCTCCCACACAGCACCATTTAGTTCCACACTAAGCAACTATGCTTGTATTATGGATACCATAATACAACAGTTGATATAGTTACTGCATACATTACATATTTTTTTTTCGTAAATACATCAATCAATACAAATAATAAATCTGTAGGGGTCGGTCATGGAGTAATTTACTTTGTTTTCAGAAATATCGTGTATATAGGCTCTATACATGATACTGAAACTAAATTTACCGTTTTTAGAAATTTTTCTGTATGTATTGTATGTTCTTCCATCACTGTTAAACGAATTAACTGATTTTCATGAAACTTGGTAGATAAACATTTAGAAGTACGGGTCACGTGATAGGCGTATACTTTTTATCTTTTTTAACGCGGACGAAGTCGCGGGCAACAGCCTAGTAATGAATAATAGTCTGGTGGAGAAATCTCAAAAGGCGCCTGCTTTCAACGGTCAACGGCATTTTAGAGTCAAATTGGTCAAATTGTACTCATTTCAAGATCAATATTATTGATTTTTTTTTTGAAGGATTGCCAACGTCGAGATGTCCATATCTTGGGTGCTTAAGCCGCAACATAGATTGCGAGTTGTCTTCCAACGTTTCCGCCCCTGGTGGAACGCACAGAGACGGTTGGAGATCGCCGCAGAAGAAGAACAGAAGAAGAAGAATAAGATTGCCAAGTTGGACCAAGAATCTATAGGTAATGCAGAAATAGAAGGAAACAACGAAAAGAAAACAGAAGAAAAGAACACCGATGATGTAGATTTAGATGCAAGCGTAACTCGAGATGAAAATGATGTGAAAATTGTAGGATGCAAAAGTGATATTGAAAAATTAGATGATCATGGTGATGATGATGATATTAAAGTGAATCCTAAAAATGATAATTCAAAAGAAATAATAGAAACAATAGAGATAGAAAGTGAAATTGTAGTTACAGAGATAGAGACACAAATTTTAGCAGAAACATTGGCACAAAAGAGACTAACAGATGAAACAATAGCGGACTCTATATGATAATGTCTATAGAATATATTTTAGTGCGATAAATAAAAATTAGTAATTATATTTTTATAACTTTTAAAACGAAACCTGGCAACGGAACGGGTAAGTGAGGCTTGAGTCTTGTTTGTTTTTTTGACGAATAAGTAAGTTTAGATTTGTGATATTAATTCAGACTGTGTTGGGATTATTACTCAAAAATTTAATGCAAATCGTTAGCACTCTCCACTTGGGGTACATTAATTAAACCACTTTCATGTTTAGTCCAAATACTTTTATCGTCCAACCGATATATCAGAAGTACAATACCAAAAATATAAAGGTGCTCTCTCACCCCGGGAACATTCATGTGTAATGTAATCTAACATTATAGATTCGACTTTGAACATTACATTACAATACTACTCCCTGAGCATTCACATGTAATGTAACATTATACAATAGATAACTGTTGCGTGGGCTAATACTGAGCGAGCCGGGATCCGTGGCCGGCCAGACACATTAAGGTCACAGTATAATAATGAGTACTAGCGTACAGTATGGTCACTACTCCCTGCCTCCCGTTGAAAGTGCCCCCACCCGCACTCAGTTACCTCACAGTTACCGGCTGGCAAGGACGTCTTATCTCATGCATGTTTTATCTCACTCGCACAAGCATGGTACGCGTTCACCTACATGAGCTTAGACTGTGTGCGTAGCAACGCGTTTGTTTCATACATTTGATCGCCAGTGACCGGGGTGTGTTAAGGTGCTCCCTCACCGGGAGCATTGGCGTGTAATGTAACTTAAAGCCTCGTATTCATGGTAAACATTTGTTTAGCAACAAAGTTGAAGCAACGCGTTGTGTAGTTGCTGTCAATATGTTGCTGGCAACACTACGTGTTGCAGAGTTGACAACTGCATGTTGACAAATTCTCGCCCGACGCGCGTAAACATCAGCAACAAAATGTTGATAAACTGTTGCTGAACAAATGTTTACCACGAATACGAGGCTTTACAGATCAGTGATGGAGGAGAACCGAGCATTACAATGCGCACATTGTAATGATACAATGTGTATCATCATCATCATCATCTATAATGTTACATTACAAGTGAAAGCTCCCGATGAGGGAGCACCTTTACAAGTGAAGCGCATTGATGTTACAAGTTGTATCAATATATTTACACGCCATTGTATCATTACAAGGTAGTCATTGTAATGCTCGGTTCTCCTCCTTCACTGATGTACTGTAACGTTACATTACACGTGAATGCTCCCGATGAAGGAGCAACTTTACAAGTGAAGCGCATTGATGTTACAAGTTGTATCAAGGTATTATACATTGTATCATTACACGGTGCGCATTGTAATGCTCAGTTCTCCTCCTTCACTGTTGTACTGTAACGTTACATTACACGTGAATGCTCCCTTAAGCACCTTAAGATGTGCGGACTTGCGGACATACGACGACGACCTCTCTTGGCGAACGCGTTCGTTCAACTGACTGATACCCTTTCAATAGTTTCAATATTATACTACCGAATGAATCTGAACGAATGAACACCTCTTTTTGAAACGTCACATAGCACTTTTCAATCGATTAACTTCAGTCGACATAAATAGCAGACGCCTAACAATATGAAAACTTTATATAATTATAAGGTACTAGTGGGTGCCCGCGACTTCGTTCGCGTTGAAAAAAAAAATTATATGCTAGCTTGACCCGGCCAAACGTTATTTTGCAACTATCACTTACCTACCGAAATTTTTTTTTTTTAAAAATCGGTCTTCGAGATCGGACCTCATGCTACAACAAAATTCTGAACGCACCTATAAATATTTGACAACCAAGTGACAATTTTAGACAAAATACATCAATAATGTTTCACACCTAGGAACCTTTTGATTTTTGTGTAATGTCATCTCATGTCATCTTATATCGCTGTGACGACGATGGCGCCGCCATGCGACAGTAGCGCCCAATTTTTCATGTTTTTATATGCTCCCCCGGGAATACTTAGTCCCTTTTTTCTGGATGAAAGGTACCCTATGTCCTTTCTGGTGTCCCAGACAACGTGTATGCAAAATTTCAAGGTGATCGGTTCAGTAGTTTTTGCGTGAAAGCGAGACAGACAGACAGTTACTTTCGCATTTGAAAATTCTAAACCCACTTTACACCAAACATCACAAAATTGCCAAAAAAAAAAAGAAACATAATTATATATTGTTGACAACATCACAATTAAAATAGGTTAGACTATGTTATTACTATAATAATATAAATGTAGATATATGTAGTTGTTTATTTATAAGTTTCTTTTTTTGTCTCTTAGTTCCTTTAAATCCGTCCGCTGTGATTGTGTTATATTTGTTTAAATCCCTGATCACATAATGCAAAGATATACCTATTTTATTAAACTTTGAATGAGAAGTATTTTTGCTAAAATAGAGTGTGTTTATCTCTGGTATTGGTTTTACTAGTTTTTAGTAGGATTTCGAGAAAATGTCATTATTTTTTAATATATTTCTAAAGGTCGATCTTGAAACAAAGTGGTTAACTTAATTGAGTGGTCACGAACTTTAATTATTGGTCCTCAAAGTTGTAATATATTATGTATTTATATACATAATATATTCATAGTGAAATATAAAGATGAATTACGTATAATATTGTTTTAATTTTAAGGTTTATTTTTTTTTAAAAAAAAAAGAAAGAATATTTTATTAAAAAAACAAGACTTCAAGCCAGACGTGTCTTGGAATTTTAATATTAATTTAATCGCCAACCATATTATCAATTGTGTTCATTTTAAACCAATTATTTCGTTAGGCTGTAATCGGATTCTATACTAATATAAGTTCTATTATTATTATTTGATGTGTTTTTAATGAGGAAGATTCCTTAAAAGTGATTTATTTTGATGAAAAATTATGTAAATTGATGATGCAGTTTTTGGATTATTTGGATTATTTCAAAATACATAATATTGACGAAGTGGTTACGAGCAGTCAAAGTTTTAATAACGTGTTTACATTTGTATAAATTATATTTGAAAAAAAAAAAAAAAAAAAGTGGTCTAAAAAAAAAATTTCTTTTTCAGTCGTTTTTAGGCCCTTAAATAAAAAAAACGTATTTTTTACCTTTTTTTTTTTTTCGAAAAATCGGTATAATATCTTAAATAATTTAAAAAAAAAATGCAATTTTGAAATAAGGAACTTATTTGTCTTGCCACAGGCTACATTTTCACCAAGTAACAAGTTTAAAAACATCAACTTGACAAAGATACACGAAAAACAAAAAATGTCGATTTTTGACGGTTTTAGTGACGGTTTTACAAATAGTGAATCGATTTAACCTACAACTTTTTCATTTGCCTTATTGCCATTTAATTATTTTTCTTTTATACGCGAAAAACCGTTTTTCTTTTTCAACTTTACGATTTTTTTAGGTTATGAAGGACATCGAGAATTCACTGGAAAATTACACAATGCAGTTTCTTAGAATTTTTTATTCTATACGACCATATATGTTTTTTATGCTGTTAGGATTTTTGGCAAATTTAACATTGGGCCGTTCCCTATTGATTGGACTACAAGCGGTTAAAGGCTGCGTCTGAGTGGTCACGTGACTGGTGACGTCACGCGTGTTTTAAGCGCTCGTCAATAGCGCGCTCACTTTGACAGCTCGTAACTTTTACCCTAGCTAAAATTTTTTTTTAAGTAAAATTTATTTTTTTATCATCATAAACAAAAATACTTCAGGAGTTTTCCTCACTGTGGATATTATAATATTATTTAAAATGACATCACAAATTGTCTAATCTTTTAAGTTGACTGTATGATTTATATCCAATTGAAACATTCATTGGTCGGAACATTCATTCATTCGAGGAGTGTCGACATTGTTTGTGCAAGAAATCATTTTATTAATGGTACAATTTGTAAATAAGATTATATATATTTTCTTCTCAAAATTATTGCATTTCTGATAATTTTCTCTTTCCATATATATATATATCTTTCTCTTTCTTTCATGCATATAATCTGTGAAATATTTCTTTACTAAGTAACTCAGAATATCGGATTTATCCGACATTTATTTTAGTGTCAATTTCGCCTGAGCCGTATATATATACGCCAAATTCCTCTATTTGCGTAATGATTATTTTTGAATCATTGCGTTGATTTCTCAAAAAAATACGAGTCAAGCGCGTTAAAGCATCGAAGTACTACAAGTATGGACTTTGCGTGACAAATGCCAAAGCGGCACTTAAAAAGTAAGCCTAAAACGGAATCGTGGCGGAGTCAATGATGAAAGGTAGTAACGACCAACTTTTACTATTCATTTTAAACTCCAATGTGTCGACGTAAAGTCTCATTTTCTTTAAACGACAGATGTTTGGTTGTTTATAAATGACGGATGACAGAATTGTTTTTCTACGCATATGTCACTTTTAAATGTTTCCATGCTCTACGCATATGTCACTTTTTAATGTTCCCATTCTCTACGCATATGCCACTTTTAAATGTTTCCATGCTCTACGCATATGCCACTTTTTAATGTTCCCATGCTCTACGCATATGTCACTTTTAAATGTTTCCATGCTCTACGCATATGTCACTTTTTAATGTTCCCATTCTCTACGCATATATCACTTTTTAATGTTCCCATGCTCTACGCATATGCCACTTTTTAATGTTCCCATGCTCTACGCATATGTCACTTTTTAATGTTCCCATACTCTACGCATATGTCACTTTTAAATGTTCCCATTCTCTACGCATATATCACTTTTTAATGTTCCCATGCTCTACGCATATGTCCCTTAAATGTTCCATTGCTCTACGCATATGTCACTTTTAAATGTTCCCATGCTCTACGCATATGTCACTTTTGAATGTTCCCATGCTCTACGCATAAGTCACTTAAATGTTCCCATGCTCTACGCATATGTCACTTTTAAGTGGTCCCATGCTCTACGCATACATCACTTTTAAATGTTCAATAAAGTTCCTGCGAAATCCATAGTTGTAGTACATTTATGGGTTAA
Organism: Synanthedon vespiformis; assembly: GCA_918317495.1. NCBI lineage: Eukaryota > Metazoa > Arthropoda > Insecta > Lepidoptera > Sesiidae > Synanthedon > Synanthedon vespiformis. Next base: position 2,891,195 of record OU906973.1, read on the forward strand.
TTAGCGTAGCGTAGGTTTGTTAATAAATAGTAGTTTTTCCATAGACAAGGTGCTTGTTACATCACAAAATTTTTAACTAACTTCTTCTATATGTATGGAGTACGTGTCTTATTCTATCTATACTATGCTATTCTATCTTCTTTATGTTCTATGTATATGAAGTTATGAAGTGTATGGATAATGTGAGTACCACTGTTTCTAATGTCTTGCCAATAGTGTGTGCTATTTTTTTTATTGTATTTTTTATTTGTCAATCTGTACCATAATAAATCATCTGTACCATTACATTGTGTTTTATTTACCTACAATACAGGGCGTCCCACGACTATGCCACATGGAGGGAATGTACCTTGAATATTGTAGATAGAACATTTTACCGAAAGAAGACATTATTTTAATTTAAAGAACAATTTAAACTGCATTCATAGATTTTTAAATAATTACATGGTTGAACCGGGAATCGAACCCGCTACACGAGAAAAAAAATTCCCTGTAGCTTTATCGTACCGATCGAAAGGCTTCATCATAAGGATTATTTTTTGCTAAATAACATAGTGTCAGAAATAAAAGGAAGACTATTTCACATTTGATGTGAAATATTGTTCAGAAAATGTCTGGTGACCCTAGACAACGTGTATGCAAAATTTCATGGTGATCGTTTCAGTGGTTTTGGCGTGAAAGCGAGACAGACAGACACAGTTACTTTCGCATTTATAATATTAGTAAGGATGGATTATACTTTTGACTATTTGTAATTCTGAAGGAAGATTTGAGAAAATGACCATCTGAAAGTCTGTCTTTTTTGAAAGTAATAATAAAATCGCACGCACACACATACCCTACCCCAGATTCCTCCCCCATTTATCTATACTAATATTATAAAGGGGAAAGATTTGATTGTTTGTTTGTTTATATTGAATAGGCTCCGAAACTACTGGACCGATTTGAAAAATTCTTTTACCATTAGAAGCCGACATTATCCCCGATGAACATAGGCTACTTTTTACCGCGGGAAAATGCTTCATTCCTACGGGAAATCTAATATAAAAGTAAATACTAGCGGCTTGGCCCGAGATACACTTGACAGCGCCATCTATCCAGAATCAGGTGAAGAGACTAACATGACAACTGCTTGGTGATATTTTTAGATAGCGTATTATACTTTTCAACGCGGACGAAGTCGCGAGAAACAGCTAATCTACACAATGAAACCCTGTAATTAGCAATGTAAGTAGCAATAATGTGTCTATTGTATGTTATTTTGTTTTGATGTTGGGTTTATGTTCAAAATAAATAAATAAAACACATGAATTAGATGACAGTGTTTGTAATCAATTCAACTCCCTTGTTTTCATGCTTTTATCGAAGGGTGGCAACCCAAACTGTTCTGGTTGGAAATCCATCAGAGATCGAATGACTATGGTCGCTTGTCGCGTATACTCTCTGTCCAATCTTGGATCTGGTATCATTACCACCTGAAATGCAATTGCTACATTGTTTATTATGAGTACCTATACATAATAATATAGTATAGACAGACATGCCGATGGTCACTTGATGGCTCTCCGTCCACTTGGCTCCCACGTCTAGGATCCCATGGGATCCTAGGATACTTTTTTGTCACTTTTTTTCTACCGATGGCGTTTTATAGTACAGAGTACACTATAGGTATGTGGCAATTCAAAAATTCACACCTGCTCCGGCTCGCTGCCTACCGAATACTCCTCAGTGTTGCCACCATAATGGGGGAGCCAGGGGAATGGGAATTGCTAAGCATCGCGCCCTGCAAATACCACTTAAATTTTTCAGTAAACCATTCTTATTAAGCTTTTACCTGCATACCTGCATCCTTAGCCGCTGTTACGCCGACTGGGGAATCTTCGAACACGAGACACTATGAAAACAAAATTACTTACATTGTATCGTTATTTTTATCTTTCTTTATTTACTAGCTGCTGAAACCTTCCTCGAGAACCACTCTATCAATTGGTGAAGACAGCACGAATATGGGGGCATTAGTTTTTGAGTTTATCGCAAACAAACAGACAGACGCTGCGGAGGACTTATGGTTTTATGATATTATGTAGTGATTCTTTGGTGGATATGGATAGCCAAAGTTGACGACATAGCTTACTTATAACGATTATAAATTCGTTTATAACGACCAAAATAGTTATGACCGATTTTTGATGTATTTAAAATTAAAAGAAGACTATGTTTTTTTTTTTTTTTTATGTTAAGGTCGACAGACAGGCTGACGGTCCACTTGATGGAAGGTGGCTACCGTCGCCTATAACACAAGCAACGCCATAAGTGCTACAAGTGCGCTGCTGACCATAGAAGGATTAAGGATAAGGGATAAGGAAGGGAAGGGGGTAATGGGCTCTGGCATCCCTTACTCACTCACCGAAACACAACAGCACATATGCTGTTATTTCACGGTGGTATTCTGTAAGGGGGTAAACTACAATACAAAAAAAAACTACAATACATATAACTAAACGAAGATGTGAGTGTGAGTGGATGAAGGTGGTATGTCGCATAATTCGTATTTTGAAGAAATCGTGGTTAAAGTTTTAATTTTAGTGATAAGTCGCCACGGAACTGATTTTTGTACTAAATTATGATGAAAAGTTGTGTAAACGACCTAAAATGTTAGTGGTATGATAGCAATAACACACTTCCATTTTTTAATTAAAAAAAAAAAAAACTGAACATAGCTCCATTTTCCATTGACAAAAGTAAACTTTTGCGCACTCTTTGCTTTTAAAAATTAACTGTACGTACACAACACCTTTTTCAACTTTTTATTTTCCAAAAATGTCTTAAATCGACGATCTGTAATTATTCATAAGGACATATTACCTTCATCAACGCAAAATAAAAGCGAAAAAACCCAAAAATGCGACGTAACACCTTCATCCACTCACGTCTTCAAACATGTTAGGTATATATAGTTATTTATAGGTAAACTATACCTACCTCAATGGGCTTCGGTTTCTTTGGAAATCTTGATGCTGCTATTAAGTAAATATCTGGATATGGTTTGCCCCTGTCGAGTGCTGGGTCCGTTACGCTTACCTATGGCAAGTGCTTTGATAAAATAAATTGTATATTTCTTTTTGTAAATACATCACATATACATGATGACACAGATACAAAGGTACAAAATGTTCACATAAATATTTGCTCGTAGCTGGATTCGAACTCGCGACCGTTTGGTTAACAGCTAGAGGGTTACTACTAGCCACTAGACAAAACGTGTCAAAAAATAAGAACTGAAGATGTGAGTAAAACGGCTTGTTCCTCGTGGAACTTCCTCGTTACTTAAGTATATTACTACTTAACAGGGGACGCTACCAGCGTTTTCCCATATAAATGTAATCCCCCGTTTTCTCCCCGGATAGTCCATCTATAGCAAAACTTTTTTGTTATAAAATCTAAGTCCATTAAAGCTATGCCCCTATCATTTCTTTTTTTCCACCAACTAATTACATAAGCAAATATAACTTCTCAAACATCGTAATAAATGGCGCTTTTATATCACCCTAATCAGACGACTATAAAACAAATTTAAGATAAAAAAAAATTATAGGCACATAGATTCGTTCTTCCTGAAAATATCTGTGAAAAAATTATTCGATAGGCTCAATTTTTAGAGGAGAAAACAGGGGAATAAGAAACCTCGATTTAGTCAAACCTCGATTTAGTCAAAAATTTTGTAAGTATAATCGGTCTGAGCTGCATTTTGTCCCTATCGCACAATACGGGGTAAGGCTGTAGAGCACAGCGCGATGGCCATAGTTCTTCAAATACCTATTTTTCAAATTCTGCTGTACCCGCGTCCCATCTTAAGTATTTTATACATATTTTCACCTTATGATGAAATAGTCCAAACAGTTTCGGTCGAGCCATAGCGTGTAATCTTACTGCTTGCTCTGTGGAGTTAGTGGCCAAAGCCATCGGCACATTGTAATCGTGGAGATGGGTTAATAGACGTTCTGCTCCTGTGAAGTGAAATATTTTTGATGTGTTTCTTACCGCTCGGTTTCGTGGTTCTAAAATCTTGCCATTTGCAACGGAAATTATGGAAACGTGTTATTAACATCGCAAATCTTAATGGACTCTGACCTTGAGCGGGTATAGAATTGCGAACAATGCGGCGGACCGTCGCAATACCTCACAAACAGACCCAAAATCGGCTATTGCGCATATTTGACACGTGATATCATATCACCAGAGCCCATCAGTTAAGTTGCCAGAAAAAAATCTGTAGAATTTTATTCGAAACTAGTTGGCGCCCGCGACTTCGTCTGCGTTGAAAGAACATGCTAAGTATATCAGCTGTAAGTTGCTGAGGAGTTGGGTGTCCTGCAGACTACTTGATGCTGCAGCTCAGACCAAGGTTATTACCATGGCATGGAAATACCACCGAAGTAACAGTAATTATACCTACCAAATTAACCAAATTTCACATCAATTGAACCTGTGCAATTTAGTGAAATCCTTTCGTCAACTATGAAATGGGTTGACGATTTTCAAATGCCTGAACAGATAGATCTTCATAAACTATTGCTAAAACGAAAAAACACGGTCCACCCGTTTGGGAGCTACGATTCCCGAGGGAGACACACAGATATACGCATAAACAGACGCACACGTCAAATATATAACACGCCGTTTTTGCGTCGAGCGTCGGGGTTTACAAAAGCTTACCGTGTAGTAAAGGTGCGCTCGGCAAATTCTTTGCCACAAGATCTCTCAATTGCACGGCGAATTCGTCAACAGATATCGGCATTTTGAGTTCTCTCACGACCGACAAACATATCTCCTTATCGGTAACACCGTATAACTGCAATATATTTATATATACTAGCTATTGCCCGCGATTTCGCCTGCGTAACTTTGTAAATTATATACTACTAGCTGGTGCTCGCGACTTCGTCCGCGTTGAAAAGTATAAAACGCCAATTACCGTGGAGCGGATCGCTAAAATGTTTGTTTGTATAGAATAGGCTCCGAAACTACTGGACCGATTTGAAAAATTCTTTTAACATTAGAAGCCGACATTATCCGTGATGAACACAGGCTACTTTTTACCGCGGGAAAATGCTTCATTCCTACGGGAAATCTAAAATAAAAGCAAATACTAGCGGCTTGGCCCGGGAGATAGCGCCATCTATCCAAAGTACGGTAGGTGGCGTTTTATACTTTTCTACGCGGATGAAGTCGCGAGCACCAGCTAGTATTTTATAACTCTCTCTTATTAATTAAAATAATTATAATTACTTTAATTTGCAAATCCTTTTTATATTGGCGGCCATATTTCTCGCATAATTCCTTAATCATTTTGTGGTAAATAACTTCAGAATCTGTAAAATAAAAGGAATCTATTTTCGCGCTCTATCCATACAAAATAAACTAGGCCGTATCAGTTTATAGGGGAAATTATAATAATTACCCGAATTAGGTATGTATGTATAACTTCGTACATATAAATTCTTAAAATATTAACCACAATCTCACTTAGGGCCTCTTTCATCATCTGTCAAGTAGGCTAACTGCCATTTAAAGTCACCGGTAACCGGGGATGATTGATGGTGCTGGTATTATACCTTTATTTGTACGGTAAAAGTCCCAAACATTAAAAAATAATAATAATAAAATTGCCTATCGAAGGATGTTTTATATGTGTGTGTGTCGTGTCTGGTCACGCAGCGCATTTGTTGCTAGTGCTAAGCGCACCTGTTGCTAGCGTTTAACGCACTTGTTGCTAGTACTAAACGCACCTGTTGCTAGCGTTTAGCGCACTTGTTGCTAGAATTAAGGACACCTGTTGCTAGCGATTAGCGCACTTTGTTGCTAGTGCTAAGCGCACTTGTTGCTAGTGCTAAGCACACTTGTTGCTAGCGCTAAGCGCACTAGATGCTAGCGTTTAGCGCACGTCTTGTTTGCTAGCGCTAAGCGCACATGTAGCTAGCGCTAAGCGCGCTTGTTGCTATCGCTAAGCGCACTTGTTTCTAGCGCTAAGCGCACTTGTTGCTAGCGTACAAGGAGAGATTGCTTCTTAGCGATGCTTGTGTTGTGGGTGACGGTAACCATCTATGATTAAGAGATGTAGACGAGATGTCTAAGAAAAAATATATCTAACATTTAAACTTCATTTTGCCTAAAAACTAAGATAAACTGTGACGGCAGCAACTATGTGGAAATCGAGATAATATATATGTTTTTAACTAAAATAATTACAGTTTAATATTTTACCTAAAACAGTACCATCCAAATCGAAGATACAATGAGATACTTTCCTAAAATTTTTGCTGCAAAAGAATCTGCTCTGTCGTTTCATTATGAAAAAAACTAGGACATTGCACAGAAATTGACCTAGATTTTAATGGAAGCATGTTTAATTTTAATGGTGCTATTTTTTATATAAACTTTATTATTAATTAATGACTTATTTATTCACGAAATACACAATTGTCAAATTGTAACTACATGATGTCAGTTGATGACTTGAGTGCGATTGTACGACCCATAATTCCCATACAAATAGAAATTGTTCAAAAATTCTGAGATGCGACCACAGAATACTAACTCTCAACGAGTAAAAAGTCTGTGACATTCACCAAATAGGTTTCCTACAAAGAAGACAAGCTTCTATCCTCCTTGGTTTCCTATTTACCTATATATCACTAGCTGGTGCCCGCTACTTTGTCCGCGTTTTAAAGTATTATATAGGGTGGATTTTTGTAATGCCACTGGAGGGAAAGTACTCTTAATACTGTAGATAGAAAGTTTTACTCAAAGAAAACATTCCTTTATTTTTGAATAGAAAGAAAACTGCATTCAAAGATTTTCGAAAATTCGCTTACCACCCCCGGGAATCGAACCGGCTAAAAATTGCAGCCTGTACTTTTATTGCATCGATCGTTAGGGTAAATTATAAGGATGAAATCTCTCTAACAAACTCGATAAATTAACTGAAAGGAAAACCATGAATTAATCTTAAATTATTTTAATTGCTAGCTCGGGTATGCCGAATTCGGCGTAGTATTTGTTGCCGAATATTTGTCAAGTACGACGGCTGCATCTAGTAGAGCGCAGCGAGACCAATCAAATATCTTTGATTAGTAAGGATAGCGTAAGGATGTATATTATTATGTTTTTACCTCGTCAAAATAAACCAATGAAAACAATATTTACAATATAACGTATAATATCATTTATTAAGATATGTTTAACAAAAATTACTAGCCCAATAATTAAGCATGTTTTACTTTAAATAAAAATATATAATAATTTTGTAGTACATAGGTTCGATTACAAATAAATTTTTACACAAAAATAAACATTACTTTAAGAAAAATTTAGACAAATAATTATACGCTATGTACAGGCAGATAAAAACGAAGAACAACTTAGTCGCACGATCCAAATAATATAATCTGAAAAAATAAGTAAAAAATAATTAAATGTTGAATAGTTCGAGGACACGTTTGGTCTAGTTGCTAGTGTTATCACTAGCTGTTAACCAAACGGTAGCGGGTTCGAATCCCGCTAGGGGAAAACGTTTTGTGTGTTAGCATTTTACCTTTGTACAGTCGGCCGCATAAGTCGATTAACACATTCACAACTGCAAAACAACTAAACACTTAACGCGCCATAAGTCGTTATGACGACTAGATAACAAAATATACTTCACGTACAAACGATCGTAAAAAGTTTAAGTAAGTAAGTTGAGTGTTCAGTTGTTTTGCACTTTTGAATGTATTAATCGACTTATGCGGCCGACTGTACCTGAGTCATGGATGTTTTGTATTTATAATATGTATGTATTTACAAAATAGAAAGTAATTTATGTAGTACTAGCTGGTGCTCGCGACTTCGCCCGCGTAGAAAAGTATAAAACGCCATCTACCGTATTTTTGATAGATGGCGCTATCTCCCGGGCCAAGCCGCTTTATTTTAGATTTCCCGTAGGAATGAAGCATTTTCCCGCGTAAAAGGTAGCCTATGTTCATCACGGATAATGTCGGCTTCTAATGGTAAAAGAATTTTTCAAATCGGTCCAGTAGTTTCGGAGCCTATTCTATACAAACAAACAAACAATCAAATCTTTCCTCTTTATAATATTAGTATAGATAGCCTATGTTACTCGCTGATAATGTAGCTTCCCAACAATGAAAGAATTTTTCAAATCGGTCCACTAGTTTCGAAGCCTATTCTATACAAACAAACAAACAAATTTTTCCTCTTTATAATATTAGTATAGAAGAAGTATAGCGTTATATTATCACAATAAAAAATACAAATGTCCGACTTACTGTTTGTGTAATCTCCTCGCTTGTGGCAAAGTAGACGGATCTTCTTTTAAATAATACTCCTTGATTCCCTTTATGTAGATTCTTATGAAGTCACTCCAATTTATCATCTGTAAATGCAATAAAACTTTTTAACAAAAAATAAAACCGCCGAAAAAACTGAAAAGCACAAAATAATCTTATTATTTTACCTAAGTAATGTTGAGTCGCCGCCGCGCATCACTCTTTACGTAATTTTTGCTTGTTTGGCGCCGACTCAAAATTACTTAGGTAAAATAATAAGATTATTTTGTGCTTTTCAGTTTTTACGGCGGTTTTATTTTTTGTCAAAAAGTTTCATTTTATATTTTTTTGTGGCTATAATCTAATATTTACTACATGCTTAATTTTTAATTTTCCTACCCCCATTTTCCCACCCTTAGGGTAGGAATTTTTTTCCAAATTTATACGAGTCCAACTTCGAGGTATACCCTATCCATTAAAAAAGAATTATCAAAATCGGACTACTCTGTAAAAAGTTATACGTGGTTATACGCTACAATCGGTGAGTGAACAATCAATCATCCCCTGTTTTCCTACCCTTAGGGTTGGAATTTTATTTCCAAATTAAAATGGGACCCCCTTGGGGTGAACCCTTTCAAATAAAAAAAGAATTAGCAAAATCACCCCGTCAAAAGTTATGCGTGATCATACATTAAAAAAAAAAACAAAAAAAAAAGGTCAGAGCCAGGGTGGGGCAAGCGCCCCACCCTGCCCCACCGTGGCTAGTGATTTCGGGCGTCATAACATAAACTCATGGTAGTGCTACTGAACTGAAATCTATAGTGAAATAACAGCATAGTATGTGTTTTGTGTTTCGGTAAAGTGAGTAAGGGATGCCAGGATGCCAGAGTCAACAAGTGATGCCAGTAAGTATCCATTATCCAAGTACTTCTATGGTCTAGTGGCTAGTACACCTAGCTAGTACACCTAGCTAGTAAGCAAACGGTCGCAGGTTCGAATCATCACCATAGTGGCGTCGAATATGGTTTTAGGATGCGCCTGCGCAGAAGAGGAATTTTCAAAGCGTGGGAAATGCTATTACCAATCCACACACTCTGTACCGCTATTGGTCGCCAGCTGGCGCCATGTTAGCGGCTATGTTACGCTCGTGCGAGTGTGACAAAACTAACAGCTGCAGTGTATTATGAAAAATATCTTAAAATGCATGTTGTTAAATTTTGTAATGAGTTATACATACATTAATGTCTGTGTAGAAAATTTTGTCGTCTTCCGTCGATATTCTCTTTCTGATTCCCAAATAATTTTCGTTTTTGAAATTCCAGTCCCTCATCGCGTAGTACTGTAAAACGGCTAGACCGTAACGGATGCGCTTCTGCACTTTCACCATGCTTTAAAATGAAAATGAAAACATTTTTAGTGAGCACTTTCTAAGCATCTTTCAAATTACATTTTCAATTAGTATCGGAGCCAAAAAAATAGATATTTTTTCACGATTTTTTAATAGTATGTGAGCCAAAAAAAAAATAGTTCTTTTTTAATTGTGTTAAATTTAATAAAAAAATACACAAACGGTACACGTCGATCCTTATATCAAGACGTTTAATTAACTATGTTTTATACTTGTTTTTAAAGTTATACATAATTTAATACTTACATGTTACTTGTAATGCACTAATGGAAAAAATTAAGAGATTGATTTTTTTTTGTTATTTTTGAATTTTAGTTCAAAACGGTCATATCGAGATGAAAAAAAGCATTTTCAAAAAATTTTAATGTTTTCCTCATTACTTTTTTTAGGTCTACGAGATCGTTTTTTTGTTGAAACTAAAATAATAAACACACACAAACACACTCTCACACGCACACGCACACACGCACGCACACACATACACGCACTCTCTCACACACACACACACACACACTCACACTCACACACACAAGCACGCACACGCACGCACACACATACACACTCACACGCACACACACAAGCACGTACACGCACGCACACACAAGCACGTACACGCACGCACACACAAGCACGCACAGGTGCGCTCACATTCTCCTGGCACAGGCTCATTCATCTAGGAGTATTCAATCATGGCTTTTATTATAAACGATTTTTCTAACTGTTATTAAAACATTTTAATTTTTAATTTTTAATACTAACAAAGTCTTCTTTCCGAGTAGGAACAGAAGTAAATCGACGAAGTAAGCCGGCAGCAAGTGGAAGAATATCACAGCGAATTCGTGGCTCAACCTGGATGTCTTTATTGATCCATCGGGATACCAGAGGCAAGTTGTGAATGGGAACTCTTCTATGTGAATACGACCTGTTTAAGACATGTATAAATAAAACGCATTGATGAGCTGGACATTTGAAAAAATGTATTATAGAATAGAATACAATTGAATAATGTTTCATTGTAAAGGACATTATAACTAGGACATTATAATTTGTAGTAAAGGACATTATAACTACGTACATAGGTAACACAATAGATGGCGCTGTGTTTCGATTTCAAACTTAATTGTATTAGTTTTGGGATAACATAATTATTGCCATTTATTTTACAGGAAAACTATCTTCTGTACGTGTGTATGCCACTGAGTATAGTTAGATTTAAAATTGTAACCAATAGGTGGCGTTGCAATAGAGTTACAACTTTTTTCTTATCCGAGTAAGAAATCGTCTGTTGATTCAACCGATTCAACCGCTTCCGCTGCTAACGAAACCAATGCTACGTAACCGGTTACGTGTGAAGAATTATTTTTTCTTGCTACGAAACTAGTTACGTACAAAGATGTTTTTTTTCTCACGTAACTAGTTACGTACGACGCTACAAAACCAGTTTCTGACACTGATTTTGTAGGAAAGGGACAAAACACATTTTTGTATTTTGTTAACACAGGCATTGCTATTGGCTATTTCGTAGAAAGAAAAAAAAATCTTTGTTCGTAACTGGTTTCGTAGAAAGAAAATAATTTTTTTTGTACGTAACTGGTTTCGTAGCAAGAAAAACAATATTCTTGTCACGTAACTGGTTACGTAGCGTTGGTTTCGTGAGCGACCGAAGGGGATTCAGCTAGTAAATAAATAAATAAATAAATAAATAAATAAATAAATACAGAATAACTTACCCAATTCTAGGGCTTCACCCCAAGTGATAGGGTTCTGCCCTGACTGACTCACATTGTAGACTTGAATTTCGCGCGGTCTGAAATAATCACCCAAATAACCCTTTTTAAAACTTTTAATATAATTTTCAAAATTGACTCTGGTCTGGATTTGAAAAGTAGTGGTAGGGCACACTGCGTTTCGCAGCCATTTGGGCAGCCCGTCTGGCGGCAGTAACCACCACCTTACAGAATACCACCGTGAAATAACAGCATTATGTGCTGTTGTTTTTCGGTGAGTGAGTAAGGGATGCCAGAGCCTATTACCCCATCCCTTCCTTATCCCTTATCCCTTATCCCTTAATCCTTGTATGGTCGGCAGCGCACTTGTAGCACTTCACTTATTAAAAAAATATTTTTGTGTTGAATAGTCCATTTATCGAGGAATGCTTTAGGCTATTTAATGTGACTTAAAAGGCTAATATGCATATTATCTCTATTTAGATTACTTAACGCCATCTATCGTTCAGTGGCAGAACTATTAAGACAAACAGCTTTGACTCAACAACTCGGCTGCTCACCGCGAGAGGGCTTTAGTCTATATAACATTTTGATAGTTAACAAGACATACATCCCTTTTTTAACATTGGGAAACAAGAGGTCAAGTTCTATTACATTTCTTTTAGTTTTTAACATGGACAAAGTCGCGGGCACCAGCTAGTATAATATGAAATACTTACTTCTCGTATCCAGTTAAATAGGCCAATAGTATGCAGGCGTTGACAGTCATGTCTACAGGAATAACATGACTCAACAATTTATCGTTGCACAGCATCGATCGAATCACACCTTTAACAAACATACATCCATAAAAAGTGCGGAGTGTTTTACGCGGACGAAGTCTCGTCTATACTAATATTATAAAACAAGAAAGATTTGATTGTTTGTTTGTTTGTATAGAATGGGCTCCGAAACTACTGGACCGATTTGAAAAATTCTTTTACAATTAGAAGCAGACATTATCCGTGATGAACATAGGCTACTTTTTACTGCGGGAAAATGCTTCATTCCTACGGGAAAACGAATAATAGGAAAACGGGTAGTAACTTTAAAAATCGACGGCGACATCGGTCGCTGGATGAGGAGCTCTCAAGAAAGAGACCCTCTCCTCGACTTCCCTGCCTTTTAAATACCGCTGCGGTCTGCCCCTCTTTGCCTCATAGAGCTGCGCTGCTTCTGCAATACGCAACTCAAGAGGCAAGAGGCCCGACAACGTCAGAGCAGCATTTAGGGAGACGGTGCGATAGGCTTTGCAGATTTTCTGCGCGAAGCCCCTCTGCACGGCGTGCAGCTGTTTTTGTACGCATCTCTTTTTGGCTGCGGGCGCCCAGACACTGGCCGCGTACAGGACGATAGGCTCCACAACTGACACGTATATCGTTCTTATGACTTCCGGAGACAATCCCCATGTCACTTTCGCTGCACGTGCGATTTGTTTATATAGATTAGTAGTTTTTCTACATAGGTGGTGGACATGGGGATTGACGGTAAGTTTTTTGTCTATTATTAGACCCAATAGTTTAATTTGGTCTACAACCCGGATGGCAGTGCCACCCATTTGCATAAGTGGGGCGTCAATTTTCAGCTTTCTTGTGATAACCATTGCATTGGTCTTCTTCGCTGAGAATTTTAGCTTATTTTTGACGCCCGACTCATGCACGCGGGCAATCACGCTGTTGGCCCTAGGTTGTATATCTTCCATTTTGTGTCCGGAAAACACAAGAACGACATCGTCTGCAAACGCCTAACAGTGAACATCTAATTTATCCAATTCGCATAGCAGCGGATCCAGCAACAAGTTCCAAAAGGTTGGGCCTCCCACGGAGCCCTGCACGCATCCCTTTGTTGCATTCCTGGTGGCTGACCGACCCGCATAGGCCACATTCACCTGCCCGTGAGATAATGTCCTACTAATCTTTGCAGGTTTTGTGGGCATCCTCTTTCGGCCAGCCGGCACATTATAGCCGGCCACCACGCATTATCGAAGGCGCCCTCTATATCTAGGGAGACCATAACATTTATCTTCTTTTGTTCCAGATTCCTTTTAATATGTTCCACCAGATCATAGAGGGCGTCCTCCGTACAACGCTGCGGGACGAAGCCAAACTGCCCAAGATTAGCCTCAGGCAGAAAAATTTTTCCCAGGACCGGCAGGAGTCCTATCGGTCTATAAGACCTGGGGTCCCTATAGTCGTCCCTGGCCGGCTTCCGGAGGACAACTATCGCCGCGGTTTTCCAGATTGCGGGAAAGCAGGATAACTCCAGACATTTATTAATAATGTCCAAAAATATCCCCTCACTTCCCGCAATTGCCGCAGCGCAAATGTCCGCCGTGAAGCCGTCCAGACCGGGTGCTTTCCTGGGGTTAAAACTGCGAACCACCTTCCCAAGCTCGGCTTTGTAGGTGTTCAGCTAGAGCTCGCATTTCTGCATGCACCGCCTCATCCGTGTTAGGATTGTCCTGTGGAAAAAAGGTCTCTGCCAGTAGTTGGACGCAATCTTCTGCCCCCAGCGACACGCCATCTTTAAAGAGAAGTTTGTCTTCTCTTTTCTTTGCCGTGCCCCTGATTACTCTGTAGACTCCATCCCAGAGACTCTCTCGATCTTGTTTCCCACAGAACTCCTTCCAGCTAAGAATCCGAGCCTTTTTCACTGCCTCTTCATACCTATACTTAGCCTCGAGGTACGTGCCCACCACGTACTGGCGGCGTCGAGCTGCAGCGCATGCTATACGTCTCTTTTTTGTGACCATGTCCCTTTTCAGACCACCGAGCTCATCACTCCACCAGGGGACATTATGCTTGGGCGGCTTCCTTTTCCGGGGAGGAATGGCAGCCTTGCACGCTTTATCAACACATTCCGTATATTTACTAATCAGTTCCTCCAACTCCTACCTTTCCTCTATCTGTGCTACCAGTCCCTCCTCTATACCGCCCTTGCACAACCCCTCCCGGAGCCGCGTGCGGAACAGCGACCAGTCCGCCTTGGAGGTATTATATACCCTAGTGCTATTACTGGTCGCTGCCTCGCCCACCGCCTCGAGTCTGATTTTAAGAGTGATGGCATTGTGGTCCGAACTGGTCATGGTTTTGTCCACTTTCCATGAGTGGACTAGATGGAGCATAGCTGCGCTGCAAACTGTGACATCTACACAGCTTTTAAATTCTTTGCCCCCACGTATCGTGTAGAAGGTGGGCTCCGTACCCTCGTTCAATACTTCCATCTCTAGTTCATTCGTCATGCCAAGCATTTTTTCAGATCAGATTCAGATCCCCACCAAGTGCTCCAGGCGTTGCAGTCCCCCCCCCCCCATAAGAACCCATGGGACCCCGATTTTTTCGCGTATGGTCTTGATGTGGTCCAAGTACGGCTCTATGTCCAGGTGGCCTTCGAAGTAGTACGAAACTACTCCAATGTACCATCGGTCGGTTGTCAAGACGGCTACCGCTATGTTTTCGGTGGTAAGTGTGGGAAACTCCTTTACATCCACTTTACCATCGAAAACCAGTACGGCCGCCTTGACCGGTCTCGTTCTACTTCCATCCCTCTGGACAATACGAACCACTGAGAAATGCTGCATTTCTCCTAGGGTACCCACGTAAGGTTCTTGAACCACAGCAAAGCGCACACCAGTCTTTTGAGACTCCATCACCAATTCCTGGGTTGCCAGCCTGGCCCTCTGCAGGTTGGCCTGCACCACCTTCCAGTCAAGGACTGCAACCGTAGCGTCACCCAAGCCGCCCTTAACAATAAGCTATGGACGCCCGTGCCACCGCGTCAACTACTAAACGGCTTGACCGATTGGGTTGAAATTTTGTATGTGTATTTCCATGGTTTCACAGACACGAATGTATTATATTTTATAAAGTTACGCGGACGAAGTCGCGTGCAACAGCTAGTTAACAAATAAAATTTCCATACCTTTTCCACTCCCAATAATGATGCCTGTAGGTCCATTTATGTTGTCGATCCAACCAGGCATTGGCTCTTTGAAAGACGCTATCACTGTGAACATACATACATACATAATAATTATTATAAATGTGTTTATTATATAATTAAATGACTGACGTACCGCCCCCAGCTTCAAAACGTAGATATAGACACAGACACAGAGACAGACACAGACACAGATAGAGACATAGACATAGAGAGCCAGAGCCAGAGCCAGAGACACAGACAGAGACAGAGACAGACACAGACACAGACACAGACATAGACATAGAGATAGACATATAGACATAGATGTATAGGTAATAGTAAATTTAAAGTATAGTTATTTTAAAAACACCAACTCACCTATCGAAGGTCTGGCAATGACAATGGGGAATTTACCCTCGTATTGAGAAACTAGGTCTTCGGTGAGAGCCTTGGTGAAGCTGTAAGTGTTTGGCTGGGGATGGATCAGTCTGGAATATAAAAAATACTTATTTATTTACTGTGTTATTTACAGACGATTTACAGACTCAGATTCTCTATACATAATACGTGAAGGTGAAAAGCTCAGGCTCTCGAGGAGGGTTGAAGGCTATAGCATAATATCATGAGAATACGAGTCTTAGAAGTAGAGGAAAGTGAAACTTTGGGCCTTGGGACACAACCAGTTAATAATAAAACTGTAATTTACAGTAGCAGCAATTATCAACTACTAGCTGCTGCCCGCGACTTCGCCCGCGTAACTTTGTAAATTATATTATACTAGCTGTTGCACGCGACTTCGTCCGCGTAACTTTATAAAATATAGAAAAGTATAAAACGCCATCTACCGTATTTTGGATAGATGGCGCTATCTCCCGGGCCAAGCCGCTAGTATTTACTTTTATTTTAGATTTCCCGTAGGAATGAAGCATTTTCCCGCGATAAAGAGTAGCCTATGTTCATCACGGATAATGTCGGCTTCTAATGGTAAAAGAATTTTTCAAATCGGTCCAGCAGTTTCGGAGCCTATTCAATACAAACAAACAAACAATCAAATCTTTCGTCTTTATAATATTAGTATAGATATAGATAATGTAAAGATTAGTAGAAGGTGCTCACTTGGGCTCTATATGCGAAACCAATTCATCGTCCATCCATTTCATGGAGTCCATGATTTGTTGCGGGTTGTGTTTGCATGGGTACACCTTCTCTTCAAGTACTGGCAGCTCGCACCGATTGTAAGCCGTTGATGTGTGCAAGAACACCTGCAATTCGGAATTATTTATTATTTAACAAATAACGGAATGTAATTTAACAATCATAATCGCCCACTAACTTTTCGGGGAATTCCCGAACCATGTATAATTTCTGGTCGGTGACACCAAATTTTCTATTCTCTTACCTCTAATTTCTTCATGCCTTCAGCCAACTCTAGAACCATTTTTGTTGCAACAGTATTAAGATTAACAGCATCTCGCAAGGGCATGTCAAACCTGAAATTTAAAAAGAAATTATATTATTTTTGCCAGTAATGACATATGGTATGGCGCTGAAACATGGTCTCTAACTATGAGCCTCGTAAAAAAGCTCACAGTCGCTCAAAGAGCTATGGAGTAGGTGAACGGGCCTTCCTCACCCGTGGTCCACCTCCACCTGCCTAGTTCACTTAAGTGGTCTACGGGAATTTGTTTTTTCCCGTCGTCCACCTGGGTGTACCATTTTGATGAATATTAGGGTTGGTAAAGTTGCACATATGGGTAATATGTAAATTATGTAATATCTGGGTAATGGGTAATTCTGAGAGATGTAAAGTATCAAAATTATGCTCTATCTTATCATGGGGAGTAAGATTTAGGGGCGAAGAGGAGGGGGCATGTAGCGGTGCTGACACAGCACACTACAACGCAGCAGGCATAAGGTCGGGCTCTGCGTAGCCGACAGTGCTCTGGTTGCTCCCGTGCGTGCAACACGCATAATAAATAGTATACACCACAAGTCGCCTTTCATTCTATCACCTTAGGGACGCATATACCAGGGTATCTCCAAAGTTATCTCC
Organism: Synanthedon vespiformis; assembly: GCA_918317495.1. Taxonomy (NCBI): domain Eukaryota; kingdom Metazoa; phylum Arthropoda; class Insecta; order Lepidoptera; family Sesiidae; genus Synanthedon; species Synanthedon vespiformis. Next base: position 2,908,670 of record OU906973.1, read on the forward strand.
TAACATCTCCAAAGTGGTGACCCCGCGTTTAACTTGACAAAGGTGATAAAACAAAATAGAACAATTCGTTAAATAATAATTAGTGTTCGGAACGTGTGCAAATACAGGGCGCTCGCTACAAATTTGCTGACGCGCGACATACTTACTGGACAGCGGTCACTGCGCGGCAAGCGCATAGTAACACGTCATACAAGAACGTGGTGCATTTACACGTGTACAAAAGCCATAATTTTTTTTTAAATAATGGCAGCCATAAGTATTAACTCGAGACTTCCCGAATTTTGGCCACACATGCCAAGATTATGGTTCGCACAGTTCGAACACACGCTGCTACCGCAAAGGGCAACTGACGAAGTAAAGTTCCACGTGGCCATATCAAAGCTGACTCAAGACGCATTACAACAGGTTAGCGACATAATTTATAACACAAACTTAATTAATAAATATCAAGCATTAAAAGACAGATTGTTACAAGTTTACGAGGATTCGATCAATGCTCAATTCAAGAAATTGGTCAGTGAGCTAGAACTCGGCAGTCAAAAACCGTCGCAACTCCTACGCATAATGACAGAGGTAGGACGTAATATGAATGTGTCGGAGCAAATTCTAAAAAACTTATGGTTAAGTCGATTACCAGCGTCTGTGAGAGCGAGTTTAGCAGTCACACAGGAGACCGTTTTAGAAAAATTGGCCATTGTAGCAGATAATATAATGGAGCACATTAATGTAGGAGAAGTCGCACAGTGCAACACATCCTACTCACCACTCACAGAAATGATGGCACAGTTAAATAAACTAACACTGGAGTTGGCATCGGTACGTAACGAAATAAATCGAGGACGCAGTCGTTTCCATGGTCGAGGCCGCGGTAGAGGATACGGAGGACAGCGAACGAGATCACACTCCCGCAGCAGGACGAGATCACGAATCGACAACCCCAACTGGCTGTGTAGGTACCATTTCAAATTCAGGGAACAGGCAAGGCGCTGTGAACAACCCTGTAACTGGAAGAACAGGAAGAACAATCAGGAAAACTAAGTGAGGTACGTACGGGAACAGGCAACTACGTACCCAACAGCAATCATCGCCTGTGTATAACCGATTGGACAAACAATCTAAAGTTTTTAGTGGACACCGGTGCGAATGTTTCTGTGTTACCAGCGACACGAAAAGATAAAATTAACGGTGAGTCGTCACAATATCATTTATTCGCCGCGAACGGTAGTGAAATTAAAACGTACGGTGTAAAGACATTAGTTCTTAATCTTAAGCTTAGACGTAATTTTAGATGGACATTTATTATTGCAGATGTGTCACAACCGATACTAGGTGCTGATTTTTTAGTATACTATAAGTTGTCAGTAGATTTAAGTTCTAAGAAATTGATAGATCAAGTAACAAATTTAAACATCCTTGCTTCTCTGGTTGAGCACGAACATTCAACTATTAATACCATAGGTAATAACCATCCATATTATGATTTATTAAAATTATTTCCTGACGTCACGAAACCGATATCTTTTAAGGACATTCCGTCACACTCGGTGACGCATCACATAGATACAACAGGTCCACCATTATATGCTAAAGCGAGACCACTACCACCTGATCGTTACAAATTAGTCAAAGACGAATTTACACATATGCAAGAATTAGGTATATGCAGACCATCCAAAAGTGAATGGGCTAGTCCACTGCATATAGTACCCAAAAAAAACGGACAATTACGTCCCTGTGGAGACTATAGGAGATTGAATCACATCACTAAACCTGATAGATACCCAGTACCACGGTTGCATGATTTTACATATATTCTAAGCAATAAAAATATATTCTCTCGTTTAGACATTAATAGAGCTTATCATTGTATTCCAGTAAATGCGGATGATATTAAGAAAACCGCTATCATAACACCTTTCGGTCTATTCGAATTCGTACGAATGCCTTTTGGTCTTTGTAATGCAGCACAAACATTTCAACGCTTCATGGATCAAAGTGTATTATCAGGATTGAATACAGAGTTACAATCAGATTTTTATTTTGCATATTTAGATGATGTCATAATAGCTAGTGATAACGAAGAAACGCATAAAAAACATTTACAAGCAGTATTAAAAAGATTTAATGATTTTGGTATCACAATTAATATATCTAAATGTAGTTTCGGTCAAAAAGTAATCGAGTTCTTAGGTCACGAAGTGTCATGTAAAGGCATACGACCAATAGAAAAGAAAGTTGAAGCTATTCTAAATTTTCCGAAACCGGAAACCGTAAAAGACTTAAGACGATTTTTAGGTATGGTTAACTTTTACAGACCGCATATTCCAAATGCGGCAGAGATACAGTCTAAATTAAATTAATTAAACTAAATTAAATTTACATAATACTAAGCGTAATGATAGTACTAAAATTAATTGGACGGACGAAGCGATATCGCAATACGAACAGTGTAAAGCAAGCCTTAAGAATGCAGTTACGTTATCTCATCCGTTACTTGATACTCCGCTAGCACTTATGACTGACGCATCAAATTCGTGTGCGGGTGCAGTATTACAACAAAAAGTTAACAATCGATGGGAACCTTTAGGATATTTTTCAAAAAAGTTTTCAGACGCTCAACAAAAATATTCAACATATGATCGTGAACTTACAGCTATTTACTTATCAGTACAATATTTTCGTAAAATGTTTGAAGGACGTCAATTGATTATATATACAGATCATAAACCTCTAACTTACGCGTATAGCAAAAAAAGCTCAGACAAAGAATTACCAAGACGCATTAGACAATTAGCATACATAAGTGAATTTACAACGGACATACGTCACGTAACTGGCAAAGGTAATGTAGTAGCAGATACATTATCACGAATAGAGAGTATAACGTGTCCCATTAGCATTAATTATGATGATTTAGCAATTGAACAGTCATCGGATGACGAGTTAAAAGAGTTATTAAATAAAACTGACAGACAAGCAGATAATTTACAATTTAGGGAAATACATTTACCGAACTGTAAAAATTCTTTAGTCTGTAACATGTCTACTCAGAAAGCTAGGCCGTATCTAACAGAAAAATATCGTAGGATTGCATTTGATACATTACATAATCTTAGTCATCCGGGAATAAGAACTACAAAAAAATTAATTAAAGATCGTTACTATTGGCCGTCAATGAATAAAGATATATCGCGTTGGAGTAAAAAGTCAAAAATCCAACGTCATACAATGTCGGAATTAGGTCAATTTACACAAAGCGGACGTCTAGAACATGTACATATTGACATAGTAGGGCCATTACCTACTACAAAAGAAGGCTATAGATATCTCTTAACAATGATAGATAGAGGAACAGGTTGGCCGGAAGCCATACCCATGCGTGAAATTACGGCAGAAGTGGTAGCTAAAAAATTTTTCGAAATCTGGATTTCCCGTTTCGGATGTCCAAGACGTTTAACGACAGATCAAGGTAAACAATTCGAGAGTAGTTTATTCACTCAATTATCAAAATTTTTAGGTATAGAGAAAATTCGTACTAATGCATACCATCCACAAAGCAATGGTATGGTCGAAAGATGGCATAGATCGCTTAAATCAGCATTGAGAGCGAGACTAAACAATAATTTAAACTGGTACACGGAATTGTCAGCAGTTTTGTTAGGCTTACGCGCTGTTCCACGAACCGATACTTGCGTTAGCGCAGCCGAACTCATGTACGGTATCAAGTTAAAACTTCCGAGCGATTTCTACGATGCAAATGACGCTAGAGAATTCGATTCACACGAGTTTGTAAAAAATCTTAAGAACACTATTTCAAATTTGAAACCGAGATCAGTCAAGCAACGAGATTCAAGATCAATTTTTGTACATAAAGACTTACGAGATTGTGAGCACGTTTTCTTAAGAAAAGACGTATTAAAATCATCTCTTCACCAACCTTACGAAGGTCCATATAAAGTTATTAAAAGGGGAGAAAAGTCATATATAATTGATATTTTTGGCAAACAAAGCTCAGTATCAATTGATAGACTTAAACCTGCTTATACATTAGGGTTCTGTAAGCAAACAGACAGTCAAGGATTACCAGAAAGTAAATATAAATTAGTAGATAAGGATAAAGAGATTAAAGTTGATAACCAAAATGATAGATCGAACAATAGTGAAAAGTCTAATACTTACACCACACGTAGTGGCCGAGTTTCAAAACCAACAGTGAGGTTTGCGCTTAGATAATCAAAAATAGTAAATAAATAAGTATTGTAAATTTAAATTCATTATGTAAATATTGTTATCCGTGAGGGTATGATCATTAAAGATCCACACCCAAGATTTAATAATATATTTAAAATGGGCAAAAGTTACAGTAAGCCAGAAGAAATAATTATCGCACAAAACGGCGCAAACAGTGCAAGCACAAGCGATATAGACACACACCTAAAGTTACATGAATCAATTATGTTGACGGTCCTAGTGATGTTAAGTGTAGGACTATTGTATTTTCTATATAATAAATGCAAAGCAAGGAGTGCGCTTTGGGTGCAGCGGCAAGTGCAATCCATAAACACCGAAGCACCAAGGATAGTGGTCCAGCAGCCGCAATCCCAGCCGCAACCGCAGGTTGTGTTTGCTCAACGACCATAACATATTGTAAAAAAAGTTTGCTTTAATTGTAAGTACTAACATAGTAGTAAGAAAGGTACAATAACATTTTCTTTTCTTTGTTTTTTATTGATTTGTATAACATTTAACAAATAGTAACTTAAGTTCCAAATTGTAATCTTTTATAAGAGGGGGAATAGTGTAGCGGTGCTGACACAGCACACTACAACGCAGCAGGCATAAGGTCGGGCTCTGCGTAGCCGACAGTGCTCTGGTTGCTCCCGTGCGTGCAACACGCATAATAAATAGTATACACCACAAGTCGCCTTTCATTCTATCACCTTAGGGACGCATATACCAGGGTATCTCCAAAGTTATCTCCTAACATCTCCAAAGGGCAAAACACAGATTTATTGGCTGAATATCTTATTGCCCGTGGTCCACCTACTTTGTACACCTAGATGGACCACGGGCACAAAATATTGCCCGTTCACTTATAGTCCAATTAAATAAGCCTTTAAATCAAAATGTGAGGTAAATACTTGAATTTTTGATATAAGTTTCTTTGAAAGATTAGAAAACGACCTGTGAAAGTATTTTTTAAAATAACCCCCGAGAAGTTGTGAAAAAAAAAAATATAAAGTGTGATTTTCAAATTTTGGGGAAGGGAAGGGGTATTTACCGAGTAAAGCTGTTTTAATTCGGTCCTTAAAATTTTGAATTGTTATAACTATATTATAAAAAAAATTAAAATAAATTTTTTTTGAATTTATTTTTTTCCGAGTAAATTAAAAAAAAATATTAAAAATATCAATTCTTTAACGACTTATGATTTTTTAAAGTTGTCACTATCATCCCCTAGCTGCTATCCGCCTTATCTCGGATAATTTTAATTTTGGCAAAAACATAAAAAGACATTTCTTTATAAAATTTGATGCTCTACAACTTTTATTTAGACTTTTTTTTTCTAGTTTTTTTTTTTTTTTTTATGTAATCAAGGCAGCGCTTGGCCGCGATCTCACTTGATGTTAGGTGCAGATGCGGCCAAAGATGGACCACGCTTACCTAGTAAGTGCCCATTTACCCTAGACTTGAAGACCCCGAGGTTGTAATTTTGGGGAAACACGGACGCAGGCAATGAGTTCCACTCCTTAGTAGTTCGGACAACTCGGGGGTTATTTTAAAAAAATACTTTCACAGGTCGTTTCCTAATCATTCAAAGAAACTTATATCAAAAATTCAAGTATTTACCTCACATTTTGATTTAAAGGCTTATTTAATTGGACTATTACTCCCCATGATAAGATAGAGCATAATTTTGGTGCTTTACATCTCTCAGAATGTTACCCTGATGTGCAACTTTACCAACCCTAATATTCACCAAAATGGTACACCCAGGTGGACGACGGGAAAAAACAAATTCTAGCCTGCTTTAGTAGTACGCTCGTGTTTATATATTTATTTATTTATTTATTTATTTATTATATAAGGCCCTCAACGAGATCTACATACACTTACACTAATTACACTGCGAGATCAAGCAACACTGTACCTACCTAACGCATGCAGCACAATGGAATATAATTTGGCATTCCCATTGCAATTCTTCCCTGTCTTGGAGGGAGAGTCCCAAGTCCTTCAGCAGGATGTCGCCAGGAATCATTTGAAGATTTTCGAAAATCTCTGGTTTTTCTTTCTTCAGACACTCGAATATCTGTGGATAGGTTCGTCACGAATATCAGTGAGCTAAAAAGGGAATATGCTTCTATTTTACTAATATTATAAAGAGGAAAGATTTGTCTGTTTGTTTGTATTGAATAGGCTCCGAAACTACTGGACCGATTTGAAAAATTCTTCCACTGTTGGGAAGCTATATTATCAGCGAGTGTTATAGGCTATATTTTATAAAGTGACGCGGACGAAGTCGCGCGCAACAGCTAGTTTCATAAGCTCCTCCCATAATTTTCCAAAAAGACCTGTCAGAACCAGCCTGGATCCATCGTCGAACCGCGGCTCTCATCTATCCACTTTTTAGGCTATTTATAGACCGTCTGAAATAAATTACCTAAACATATTTCATTTTAATATTATTTAAGTAGTTATTTTAAATGGCGCTTACCTGACAGTTGACGAATTCATCTAGACGCTCCTTACAGGTTCTGCCTCTCTTTGATCTCATTAAAATGTAGACCTTAGCGATGTCTGGACATGATCTGAGCAATTTCTCGACAAGAACTTTTCCCAGGAAACCGGTGGCTCCAGTAATGAAGATGCTTTTGTTGGCGTAGTACTCGGCGACGCTAATAGATGCCGCCATGTTTACTGTAAAACAAAGGGACTATGTTGAATTTTTCTTAAAAACAATACATATCTGAGGAATTGAGGAAAAGTAATTTTAAATATTTATTTATTTATTTACTATCCAACACATAAATTCTACAAAATAAGATAACAATGTCTATAAACCCTTATTAGGTTTGTCTAGACATTTTATTTCACGCCATGACATTACAGTATATTAATAAAATGAATAACGAAATGAGTAGTTACTAATTCTTAACTAATAGGTAATTTTTTCCGGTTATTATTGGATTTTTTGGAGTGGATAAACATCCACTCCAAAAAATCCACCCTAAGGGGGATACTCGGAAACGCATGTCCGAAAATCCACCCTAGCCAGGGTGGATAAACCTATCCTATACATACATGCCATCTCTGTACCTTAAAAATTTTTTAAAAAATAAAATAATTTGTACAGTTGTGATTATGTTAACAACGTCAAAAAATATATTTTTTAAAAATATTATATACCTTGCGTTTAGGTTGTGCACAGTAAAAATTGGAATTGATAAGTGCGAACCCGGCGGTCTGTCGCTATAATAAATAGTAATTTGGCCTTAGATTTTTTATACTTATTCTGTGGCGTAACATTGATTGACGTAATAAATTTTATACCTCATTTTTTTTTATTACGCGAGGAAATCTGCGAATCAGATTCCCACCGACCATCGGGAGATCGGTGGGGTATGTGGGACTTCTACCCACTAAAACCCCGCGGTGTTTCTTCGCGCCGTCTATGGGCGGGGGTCAGGGGACGTTTCGACACGCTACGTTGTCCGCCCGTCAGACGAGGCCCGCACGCGGGCTCCACCTCGATTAGGCGCGGAGTGTGACCTCCGCGCCGTAAAGAGACATACCAGAAACACACAGCACGTCTCCCCTCGTTGTGTGATGACGGCGGACGACCCCATGTCCGCCGCCCCCAGGGCGAAGCGGCACAAGCCGCCAATTCTCAACTCTCGCAGCGGGCAGTCAGCGAAGGGCTTCACTCATGAAGCACCCCATAACCTCTTCTCTGCGGCACAACCTACCACAGAGATAGAGACCGCTTCCACCTGAAACTCTCGGAAAACCCCTGCTCGTGTGGCCGCTCATCACTACGGCATTAAGGGTGGGCGGCCCAAAGGGGGTTTCCGCCTGACATTTCCACATCAATCGCGGCAGCCCCAGACAGGCTTCACCTCGTGTCGTCGGAAGAGTTACTAGGCCGGGTGGCGAGTCCGGGTTTTCACTCTTCCAAACGACTGCAGAGGGTGGTTACTAGGCCGGCCGCGCTACCGGGTCTTCACCACCCTCCACAAAACCGCGATTGCAGTACTCTGCCAGACGGTCCTTCCCTGTCGTAGAGCTCCGTCTTCGCGTGCGTTGCCCAACTACCACTGAGCGACAGAGCTATCCGAGAGAATAAGCCCGCTGCGACCCGCGCCGGTTTTCGTACGCAGAAACGAGACCCATACCTCTGTCCGACGCACAAGGACCGGGGGTGCCGTCTCTCAGCGGCCTACACCCGCGTGGGTCGAGTACGGTTCCTCGGCCCAGCGAGCGGTGACTGGTGAAGCTCCAACGGACAGTTGGAGCCTCCAAACTGTTGCTCCGTCACGCGCTCCGATGGTCGGAGCCCGCTCGGAGCACACGCATGTGGGTCTTCTTTGTTCCCCGCGACAATCCGATCAGCCAAGCAAAGACCGGTGACCCCACCGGCCCCTGCAACCGTCCGGATTGCCGAGGGTTAAGCCCCCCCACCACTGCACGGTCATGACCCACCGACGGGGGGAATAAATTTTATACCTAGCCTGTATAAAAAAAACCAATGCTAATTTTCTCAGTGATTTTTGAATTTTAAAATAGTATTTCCAGTTTTAAGTCAATGTTAATTTTAATTTGCATTAATTTACAATGGCATTTTATTTTAGACACATAAAAAAACGGTTTAACGCTTTTTCAACGACTACACTAGTTAGTTGTAGATGTAGCTAGGATGTTTCCATTGGAAAACATTATTGGCTTTCAATCAATAATTACGAGATCTCAACCAGCGAAAGTGTGACAAATTCTGCACATTTTAGAAATTAATTATACTAGATATAAAATAAATTTCAGTTTTTTGTTTCTATGCAAACCTTCATATTATGTCTCAGAAAAGTCATGTTTTTTCATGTGTTACTACAACTAATAAGTAATGAATAATCATGGAATTACGTGGTATGGAATTGGTAAGCCGCTCGAGTTGGAAAATGGCCTCTTAAGGACGTTAAGGGATGCCGAAGGGCCTAAATGGTTGTCGTTGTCACCCTGATGCTTTGTTTTTGCATTTTCAAAAAACTACCACGAGCTTGCAATCGTCAGTCTGCGAACTTAGTTTGGGTTCAATAAAAATCCCACCCTGGAAATCTAACAATCTTGAGTAGGATTTATATTTTTTAATATAAATATAAATATTTACTCAAATTTTTATATGGACGGTTCAGTTTGAACTTTGAACTCCTGTAGCACTACCATGAGTTGCTATCGAAATCTTACGTTAGATTACTTCTGTCGATAACGAACGTTTCACCCTTCAATGTGCTAGTGAATGATTTAACTACTAACGTTACGGTATTTCTCGAGAGCATCAGTCAAATTTGTAACTCATGGTACCGATTTTGTATAGAAATGTCAAGTTAAACGTCAGTCGCTAATGGTCGCTAGCGAATACATTCGATAGGTTTTTCACTTATACAACTCATGTTACCGGTTTTAGTTCTTTGCGTGACCGCTAGAGGCGCTGTACAATTTTTCATACAAATATTTTACGTTCTCGCTCATCTCTCGCTAGCGATTTCGGTCGTCATAAACTCATGGCAGTGCTACTGATCGTGTTGATCTATAATCTGACTAAAATATGAAGGATTTTTCTTAAGACCGCATTGGAAATTTTGGTGGCAGGGATTTAAATTTTTCTCAGCTATGACAAAACATATGAAAGTGACGTTTGGTAATTTGTTCCCTCATGTTATTGATTTCATATTAACGGTTGGATTTCACGATTGATAAACTTTCATAAGATAGAAAAAAAATCGTATTGTCGCATAAGACCTTTTACGACATAAGCAACGTTTATGTATGGAATTACAGCCCCTGAGTTTCTCCTTAGATTTTAGATTAATTGTTTATCGCTGCGTCACCTTAATCTGTACTAGCTGTTGACCGCGACTTCGTCCGGGTAAAAAATGATAAAAAGTAGCCTATCACGTGCCCCGTATATGTGAAAGTTATATATGAAAAAGATAAGTACGGAAGGATAATTCTTACTACCCGTTGTCCTATTACCCGTTTTCCCGTAGGAATGAAGCATTTTCCCGTGGAAAAAAGTAGCCTATGTTCATCACGTATAATGTCGGCTTCTAATGGTAAAATATTTTTTCAAATCGGTCCAGCAGTTTCGGAGGCTATTCTATACAAACAAACAAACAATCAAATCTTTCCTCTTTGTAATATTAGTATAGATATAATTAATATACAATAATATAATATCATATTGATAGCCTAATATAGCTTCCCAAAAGTGAAAGAATTTTTAAATCTGTCCAGTAGTTTTTGGAGCCTATTCAATGCAAACAAACAAACAAACAAATCTATCCTCTTTATAATGTTAGTATAGATTAGCAAGAAAATATTAATTCCTATAAAAATAAAAGATTGTCGCGATTTTTCAATAGAAATTAACATTTCAGTGTGAATTAAGCGGGATGGTTTTAACAGACGTAATATAATGAATTTTCTCATGAACATGCTACATCGTATAGGCAATTTTACAAGTCAGTTTTTCTCCATACAAAAGTAAAATGTTAATTTTGAGGGTGATTAGGTCAATTCATTGTAAAAAAACTCCAAAATACTTTACATATAAACATTGATTAGTTATTCAAGAGTACAAATAAGTTTACACGAAATAGATATATGCAGTAGTTTTGTCAAAAAGAGTATACGCCCAAGGGTCTGTTTATGATTTTATTTTTGGTATGAATGATTGTGCATCTCAGTCGAGTGCTCTTCCCGCGCTTTGTGCTGTGTGAGACAGGACGCATTTTAGACTTGAGACCGATGAGTTAAATATCAAAAAATAAAATAAAAATATAAATTTTAATTATAATAATAACAAATTATAAATTAATAAATATACACTAAATTTAGGTACATATAAAAGCAAATTTGGAATATTAAATGGTTAACGTTTTTTAGTCTTTCAAAACGAAAATTCGCATTAATCTAAAAATGTTTTCAAACTCGATTTTCTCAAAAAATAGTTAATTTTTCCTGGTCGTGGATGTTAGTTGGGTAGAAGTCCTACATGTCCCAATTATACTATTCTTTGACGATACGTTTGGTCTAGTGGCTAGTAAAGTAGTAACCTCTATTAACCGAACGGTCGCGGGTTCGAATCCCGCTAGAGGCAAATGTTTATGTATTCATATTTTACCTTTGTACCTGAGTCATGGATGTATTTTATTTTATAATATGTATGTATATCAACCGTCTGGTATACATAATACAAGCATTAGTTGCTTAATGTGGAACTAGATGGTGCTGTGTGGAATGTGTGAAGATCTTTATTTATTTACTAGCTGGCGCCCGCGACTTGGTCCTCGTTTTTTTTTTTTTTTTTTTTTTTATGTTAAGGTCGACAGACAGGCTGACGGTCCACTTGATGGTAGGTGGCTACCGTCGCCTATAACACAAGCAACGCCATAAGTGCTACAAGTGCGCTGCCGACCATAGAAGGATTAGGGGTAAGGGATAAGGGAGGGATGGGGTAATAGGCTCTGGCATCCCTTACTCACTCACCGAAACACAACAGCACATAATGCTGTTATTTCACGGTGGTATTCTGTAAGGTGGTGGTTACTGCCGCCAGACGGGCTGCCCAAATGACTGCGAAACGCAGTGTGCCCTACCACTACTAAAAAGATACACTACTACACTCGTTAAAAAAGATAAAAAGCCTATCACGTGTCAAGTATACGTCTAATGAAAATCAGTTAATTCGTTTAAGCGCCTGTTTCACCAACGTCAAGTAAAGTGTTGATTAGTTACTTTTAGAAATCATTTTCTTTTTTATTGAATTATGCACTCGTTTTACTGCATCATTCGATAGGCGAATTTTTATTATAATTTTCTATTTAATATTTGGGACGTTTGCCGTACAAATAAAGGTATATCAGCTCCATTATTCCCGGTTACCGGTGACTTATAGAATAGAATAGAATAGAATAGAATAGAACAGAACAGAACAGAACAGAACAGAACAGAATAGTTGTCATGGTTGTTGTTGTTGTTGTTGTGGTTGGATACTCATGAACGTCCTGTATGTTATTTAGAACTACATTGCACTGGTAGGTCTTCGCGTTTCCGCCGCAAAGTAACCAACCAAGTTTGGATTGTTGTGCAATGGGTTGTGACTCGTCTTCGCTTTTAATCATTCCGCTCAACATAATGAGGGAATAAATCAAGGCTCCTAGTAACAAGTCCACTGGTCGACTCTTGTTGAAATCTGGGTCTGCTAAATTAATGTTAGAAATGAGGTCCCAGGATGGCCTTTCAAATGTTTTATTCGGCAAGTTTTTAACTAAATTGTTCATGATTAAAATGTAAAATTGTCGTATAATGAACAACATTCTATTTCAGACATGCCCTTGCATGTGTTTTCTTTTTCACCGACTCCAAAGATGGTACCTTGACAATGTTGTCTCTTAATTCCCAATTGTTGAGCTGCTCTTTCTGTTATGATTGAAATCTGTGAGCCTTGGTCAATTAAAGCTCTCATGTTGTGGTAAGTACCGTCTTTGGCCTTTACTTTTAAAAGGGCTGTTGTCAGCAATACTTCGCAACATTCAATGTTTTCACTGCGAAAATTAGCGATCGACGACCGCGATGTAAACGCCTGACTTATTTCGTTATATGCGTCGTGCAATATCGTATTATGCTGCATAGGACATTTTCGACATGTTTTTGTAGAGGTGCATGAACTTCCGTTATGACGAAATAAGCAATTACTGCAAATGTTGAGTTTATTGACCGTTTTTATTTTTTAGTCATTCGACATATCGTGGAAGTTTTTACACTTATAAATTCCATGATTTTGAGAACAAAGCGGGCATCTAAAGGTACTTGAAGCATGATATACTTTTGAATATTCTTTAATGTTTTTATGTTGAATGTTATTGTTATTACGTTCTCGATTTTGTTGGAAACCTCTGTTCGCTAAGTTGTTAGTAGGTCGATTGAAGTTGTTGGTATGTTGATTGTTTGTTCTTCGAGACGATTCTAAGGCTGTAAACTTAGCTTCCAAGAAATTTAAAAATTCGGTTAACACTGGTAGTTCTCGTGGATTTTTTAAGGATTCAATATAATTTGAATGAGTTTCACCATCTAGCTTCTGGCATAAGAGATGAATTAGATGAGGTCCCAGGTTGAAGTGTCAATGTCGAGGTTTTTTACAGCGTTCAATGTTTCTATTGTGACATCGTGTAGTTTTTTAATTTGTCCTGCTGACTGATGCTGCATGTTCGGTAAGGTAAGAAGAGTATTCATGTGTGACGTAAAAATAAGCTTCTTGTTATTGTAACGATTGTCCAAGATATCCCAGCTGGCTTTGTAATTTTCTGAGCTTATTTTCAAACGCTCAGCATCACCACGTACTTTGCTGCGTAGAAATTGCATTTTTTGAGCGTTAGACATAGAAGAATTATTATGGATTGCTTCCCGGAACAAATCTTTAAAAGGTACCCATTGATTATAGTAGCCACTGAAGATAGGAATGTCCAATTGTGGGGTTGCTTTTTCCCGATGTGCTTCTGACCATATTTTTGAATTTATCGCTTTTTTAATTTGTATATATTTTCTTTCATAAAAATTAAACTTTCCTTCATACTCAATGTTTTCTTCGTAATTTTCACATACGATCTCCCAATGTAATTTGTCAACTTCCACCCAACGCATTTCTAACGTTTTCAATGAATCTTCTGACTCCCATTTTGCTAATGTTTCTTCAAGGTCAATAATACTCAGTGTTCGATTAAAAGCTTTGAAATTAGCTTCCTGCTTACGCAATAATCTACAGATAATGTTTTGAGAGTCTTTACTCTCTGTGTGTTCTTCAGATTGTACCTGTGTTGATCTCTGTTTTCTGTCCTGCTCGACTTCAGGAACCGTTTCCATATGTTCCAATACTTTGCTTGTTTGTCCTGGGTCTTGCCCAGACGTAGTGCTCAATGTTAAAAAATTTTCAATATAACTCCGTGTTTTTGTATAAAATTCTTCAGTTTCTTTGTAACGGTTTAGCGTAAAATATTCATACAATGCTTTGTTTTGAATTTCGTCTTCTAATTTGAAATGATTGTCTTGAAAATCTTTCCAATAAGTATCTAGCGTCTGTAGACGCCGATGTATGAAGGATTCTTGCGGGAAAGAGAATCCTTTTTAAAATTAGTTAACAAGGCATCCATTGCCTTCATCAACTCTATTTGTGTTTCCATAATTCCTTCCATGTTTTTAGCAGGAAAAAGGGAAAAAATGTTTAAAAGAAATTATCTTATTTGATCTGTTGTTGTTGTTGAATTTGAGGAAATCATTGTCGTAAGTCCCGCTCAAGAATCATTTTAAGAATATTTTTATAATTTATATTCAACTTGCTGTTTTCACGCAAATTCGTCCCCGTAACTTTATAAGGAATAGCCTATGTTGCTCGCTGATAATGTAGCTTTTAAATTTATTCATTAAAAACAAAAATACAAATCAAGTATCTTGTACAAAAAAAAAATACAATCAAATGGCTATATTTATAAAATATAGCCATTTTGTAAAATATAGCCTATGTTATTCACTGATAACGTAGCTTTCTATAGGTGAAATAATTTTTTAAATCGGTCCAGTAATTTGGGAGTTAATTAATTACAAACAAAAATAGAAATGTACTCTCTTCATAATGTTACTAGCTGTTGCACGCGACTTCGCCCGCGTAACTTTATAAAATAGTTAAAATTATAAAATAAATATAACGGTAGTTTTTGAGTTAGTTAATTACAAACATACAAATCTCTCTTTTTATTATGAACTTCCGTCTAGCATCGATATTTGTGACGTCATCAACGTTCGCGAGTATTTGGGTGGCGCACGTACTTTGAACAAGATATCAAAAAATAAATCAAATCACTATCCGCCTTCGGCCGCAATTGCTCGTCAACTGGCAGCGTCCGTCGATGTGTGCGTGAGGCTATTTGTATGTGTTGTGTGCGATGCTCCGGGGGCAAGAGCGCACGAGCGACAGCATGTGTTTTCTTAAATACCTATTTCGTTAGGATCGCAAAGGTATACGTTTCTCTTAACTTATTATTGAAGGCCTTGAATCGCGATTATGTTAAAAAGTGCGTGTCTGAAAATAAACAGTATGTTTCTTACCAAAATTATTATAAAACTAGCTGGCGCCCGCGTAACTCTGTAAATTATATACTAAAACTTTCCTCGGGAACTACTCTATCCATGAAAATCGGTGCAGTAGATTTTGATAATAACATAGCTATTGAGGATTTTGATGTGATATTTTACAGTGATAATTGCTGCGGCCAGCACAAAAATAAGTTTACGGTATCAATGTCAAATCAGTGTGCACACTAAAGAACGATCAGGCATCATGAAACTAATCAATCTGAAAATATTAGTAAACCAAAGAAACTTTATATCCAAAAACTAAATGTTACGCAAGCAAAGGAAAAGAGTATTCTTAATCTTATTACTTATAGTTATCATGACCTATTCCAAAATATTATGAATCGTTCTTTGCAAATCTTTAACTGATATTTAAGTTATTTTACTTTAAAGAAAGTACTTCAAAAATTAAAAAAATGGTAGTATTGAGTGATCTCAAGAGTGTTACATTATATATTATATAATTACATTTAATATACTATCATAGTTATAAGATAAAAGAATTGTTCATTCTAAATTTGATTTGATTTTAGTATTTTTTGTTCAAAATATTTAAATATTTTGTTACGTTAGTTATGATAATCAGTTTTAGCACGCATAACTTTTGACAGGGTGGTCCAATTTTGATAATTCTTTTTTATTTGAAAGGGTGCACCCCCGAGGGGGTCCCATTTTAATTTGAAAAAAAAAAATCCAACCCTAAGGGTAGGAAAACAGGGGATGATTGATTGTTCACTCACCTATTGTAGCGTATAATCACGCATAACTTTTTACAGAGTAGTCCGATTTTGATAATTCTTTCTTTAATGGATAGGGTATACCTCGAAGTTGGTCTTGTATAAATTTGGAAAAAAAATTCCTACCCTAAGGGTGAGAAAATGGGGGTGGGAAAACTAAAAATTAAGCATGTAGTAAATATTAGATAATAGCTACAAAAAAATATAAAATAAAACTTTTTAACAAAAAATAAAACCGCCGAAAAAACTGAAAAGCATAAAATAATTTTATTATCATTTTACCTAAGTAATTTTGAGTCGGCGCCAAACAAGCAAAAATTACGTAAAGAGTGATGCGCGGCGGCGACTCAAAATTACTTAGGTAAAACTAAAATAAGATTATTTTATGCTTTTCAGTTTTTTTCGGCGGTTTTATTTTTTGTTAAAAAGTTTTATATAATATGTAGGTGATTCTTTCGTGGATTCACATTTCAGACAATTTGGGATTTGGTTGTAATGGACCGGAACCAACTGAAGACTATGTGGGTAAAACGGCGAGGAACAACTTACTTCACCTTACTTACTTACTTAAGTATATTACTACTTAAGTACCTATATTATACATATTTTCACCTTATGATGAAATAGTCCAAACAGTTTCGGTCGAGCCATAGCGTGTAATCTTACTGCTTGCTCTGTGGAGTTAGTGGCCAAAGCCATCGGCACATTGTAATCGTGGAGATGGGTTAATAGACGTTCTGCTCCTGTGAAGTGAAATATTTTTGATGTGTTTCTTACCGCTCGGTTTCGTGGATCTAAAATCTTGCCATTTGCAACGGAAATTACGGAAACGTGTTATTAACATCGCAAATCTTAATGGACTCTGACCTTGAGCGGGTATCTTTCGTTTGCGCATATAGAATTGCGAACAATACGGCGCACCTGCTTTCTCTCGTACAAAATGTTATCATTGCGTCTCGCTCATTCCCTGGCTCATTCTCATCAGTCCCAAAATCGGTTATTGCACATATTTGACAATAGCCCATTAAGATTTGCGCCGATTATACATGAAGCCGCCGGGATTTATAGAACGCGCGCTATTTGATTTGACAAATGAGCGCGTGCGGAAATCACCTCAGTGTTGCAAACGTGAAATATTAAATATCGTTAAAGTTGCTAGAAAAAGTTGGGTGTCCTGCAGACTACTTGATGCTGCAGCTCAGACCAAGGCATGGAAATACCACCGAAGTAACAGTAATACCTACTAAATTAACCAAATTTCACATCAATTGAACCTGTGCAATTTAGTGAAACCCTTTCGTCAACTATGAAATAGGTTGACGATTTTCAAACGCCAGAACAGATCTTTATCTTCACTATAATTATATTATATATTATTGAAACTGAACTGAATTATATATTATTAATTTAAAAAACCAATTAAAATAAAACAAAAAAGAAAAGAATATTCTATTTGAAAAAAAAAATAAATAGTAACATACATAAATGATTGGTCTCGCTGCGCTTGACTAGATGCGTACGGCCCTACCTAAAAGTAATAATAGCTCCGTCAATGCGGCAACTTTCTTTTGTAGTGTTTGTAAAACGTCACTATTTATCACTTTTTAGACAGTTTCATTAATTTTTTATACAGTTTCACTACGTAAATTGGCATTTTATTATGTCCAAAATTAAATAAATCATTCGGCATGTACACATCACAGTCAGTTTGCAGTGTGACTAGCTCGGGTACGCCGAATTCGGCGTAGTATTTGTTGCCGCATTTGTCAAGTACGACGGCTGCATCTAATAGAGCGCAGCGAGACCAATCAAATATCTTTGATTAGTAAGGATAGCGTAAGGATGTATATTATTATGTTTTTACCTCGTCAAAATAAACCAATGAAAACAATATTTACAATATAACGTATAATATCATTTATTAAGATATGTTTAACAAAAATTACTAGCCCAATAATTAAGCATGTTTTACTTTAAATAAAAATATATAATAATTTTGTAGTACATAGGTTCGATTACAAATAAATTTTTACACAAAAATAAACATTACTTTAAGAAAAATTTAGACAAATAATTATACGCTATGTACAGGCAGATAAAAACGAAGAACAACTTAGTCGCACGATCCAAATAATATAATCTGAAAAAAAAAAAATAAAAAAAAAAATAAAAAAAATGTAATCAACACTTTACTTGTAGTTGGTGAAAGAGGCCCTTACATATTAAAAAAAAATATACAAGTGAACCAGGTACCGACCGGTCAATGTTGGTAACTTTGCCTGGTCAACAAACTTTGCCTACTGAGGTGACTTGTTGGAGAAAACAATATTATTCCGAAACTATGTCAGATATTATGTGACTACAATTTATGGATTAATATTTTATCCATAGTTTCGGAATAATATTGTTTTGCTCAACAAGCCACCTCAATAGGCAAAGTTTGATGACCAGGCAATGTTACCAACATTGACGGTACATCAGTTCATTATTTTTTTATATTATTATGATTTTGTACTAGGGTATCGAATTGCAGTGGTCTGTAGGAAAAAAAAAAAAAAAAAAAAAAAAAAAGGGGTCTGTAGGGGCGGCAAAATTTGAATAGCCTACGAGCGGCAAATGTGTAAATCCGCCACTGAACAAACTCTTTAGCTTAAGGGCCTCTTTCACCAACTGTCAAGTAGGCTAACAGCGTCATTTAAAGTCAACTGTCACCGGGAATAATTTAGCTGACATACTTTCTATTTGTACGGTAAAAGTCCCAAACATTAAATAGAACTAAATAAAAAAAAATCGCCTATCGAAGGATGCAGTAAATCGAGTGAATAATTCAATGAAACATAAAATTAATTCTCCAAGTAACTAATCAACACTTTACTTGTAGTTGGTGAAAGAGGCCCTAATATTAGTAAGTATATGGAATGGATATATGGAATATTGAGCGTTATACTATCACAATATAAAAATACAAATGTCCGACTTACTGTTTGTGTAATCTCCTCGCTTGTGGCAAAGTAGACGGATCTTCTTTTAAATAATACTCCTTGATTCCCTTTATGTAGATTCTTATGAAGTCACTCCAATTTATCATCTGTAAATGCAAATATGCATATTTACTGTACTGAAAAGTATTTCACTGTACTGTATAACAGTGAATATACTGAAAAGTACTGTAGTAACAGTGAAATAATAATAACTAGGCACACTCAGTTATTTCATGTTCCCATTTCATACACTAACTATGCACAAAATTCTCTAGTTTGTAACTTACACAAAAATTACAATAGATTAAGTATATTCATCATTAGTCTTATTTTACTTTAAAAAGGCAGTGTTTAGGTTTAGGAGTCAACTAATAAAGCTTATAATAAATCTGTAGGGGTCGGGGTCATGGAGTAATTTACTTAGTTGTCAGAAATATCGTGTAAATAGGCTCTATACATGATACTGAAACTAAATTGACCATTTTTAGAATTTTTTTCTGTATGTATGTATGTTCCTCCATCACTCTTAAACGAATTAACTGATTTTCATGCAACTTGGTAGATAAACATTTAGAAGTACTGGACACGTGATAGGCTACTTTTCGACCGATGAAAACAAAAAAAAAACAAAAAGGAGGAGGTACTCAATTCGACGCGTATATATATATATATTAATTTTTTTTTATGTATGATCACACATAACTTTTTACAGAGTAGTCCGATTTTGATAATTCTTTCTTTAATGGATAGGGTATACCTCGAAGTTGGTCTTGTATAAATTTGGAAAAAAAAATCCTACCCTAAGGGTGGGAAAATGTTGTTAAATTTTGTAATGAGTTATACATACATTAATGTCTGTGTAGAAAATTTTGTCGTCTTCCGTCGATATTCTCTTTCTGATTCCCAAATAATTTTCGTTTTTGAAATTCCAGTCCCTCATCGCGTAGTACTGTAAAACGGCTAGACCGTAACGGATGCGCTTCTGCACTTTCACCATGCTTTAAAATGAAAATTAAAACATTTTTAGTGAGCACTTTCTAAGCATCTTTCAAATTACATTAGTATCGGAGCCAAAAAATAGATACCTATTTTTTTTCCACGATTTTTTTAATAGTATCTTATCCGTAAAAATAAATAATTATTTTTTAATAGTATCTTCCTTATCCCTTATCCTTAATCCTTCAATGGTCATCAGCGCACTTGTAGCACTTATGGCGTTGCTTGTGTTATAAGCGACGGTAGCCACCTACCATCAAGTGGACCGTCAGCCTGTCTGTCGACCTTAACATAAAAAAAAGTATGGTAGCCAAAAAATAGATTTTTTTTTCACAATTTTTTAATAGTATGGGAGCCAAAAAATATATTTTTTTTCACAATTTTTTTAATAGCATGGGAGTCAAAAAATAGATTTTTTTCCACAATTTTTTAATAGTATGGGAGCCAAAAAATATTTTTTTTCACAATTTTTTTAATAGCATGGGAGCCAAACAATAGATATTTTTTCACAATTTTTTAATAGTATGGGAGTCAAAAAATAGATTTTTTCACTATTTTTAAATAGTAATGGGAGCCAAAAAATAGATTTTTTCACGATTTTTTAATAGTATGAGAGCCAAAAAATAGATATTTTTCACGATTTTTATAGTATGGGAGTCAAAAATAGTTTTTTTTCACGATTTTTTAATAGTAATGGGAGCCAAAAAATAGATTTTTTTCACAATTTTTTAATAGTATGGGAGCCAAAAAATAGATTTTTTCGCGATTTTTTAATAGCATGGGAGTCAAAAAATAGATTTTTTTTCACAATTTTTTAATAGCATAGGAGTCAAAAAATAGTTTTTTTTTCACAATTTTTTAATAGTATGGGAGCCAAAAAATAGATTTTTCCACGATTTTTTAATAGTAATGGGAGCCAAAAAATAGATATTTTTTCACAATTTTTTAATAGTATGGGAGCCAAAAAATAGATATTTTTTCACAATTTTTTAATAGTATGGGAGTCAAAAGACAGATTTTTTTACAATTTTTCGAGATGAAAAAAGCATTTTCAAAAATTGCAATGGTTTTTATTAAGTACTTTTTGTAGGTCTACGAGTTCGATTTTTTTTCTGGTGAAACTAAAATTATAAATTGTATTGCACTTGTAAATTTCCCTAATTCTTTTTTTAATAAATAAATAATAAATTGTAAAAAATTTGGAATTAAGTTAGAAAATAAATATATGTGAATATATAATAATAAATAATAAGTTGAACTGTACTTACAAAGTCTTCTTTCCGAGTAGGAACAGAAGTAAATCGACGAAGTAAGCCGGCAGCAAGTGGAAGAATATCACAGCGAATTCGTGGCTCAACCTGGATGTCTTTATTGATCCATCGGGATACCAGAGGCAAGTTGTGAATGGGAATTCTTCTAGGTGAATACGACCTGTTTAAGACATGTATAAATAAAACGCATTGATCCATAGTGAAAACAAGAAATATTATGACTAGTAAGTTTTTTAGTGACCTTAATCTTTAACACTTTTTTATCTTGGTTTTCTTATCTACAAGTGGAAATTTTTTATTAGGTTTAAGTTATTTACAAACACTATTATTATGTAAATGTACCTGTAAATTAAAATAAATAAATAAATAAATAGGTACCACAATAGATGGCGCTGTGTTTCGATTTCAAACTGAATTGTTTTTGGATAATATAATTAATGCTATTCATTTTACAGGAAAACTGTCTTCTGTACGTGTGTATGCCACTGAGTATAGTTATATTTAAAATTGTAACCAATAGGTGGCGTTGCAATAGAATTACAGCTTTTCTTATCCGACCGCCGACGAAACCAATGCTACGTAACCGGTTACATGTGAAGAATTATTTTTTCTTGCTACGAAACTAGTTACGTACAAAGAGGTTTTATCTTTTTTTTTTATTAAGGTTCACAAAACTGGTATACAATTCCATATACACGCAAAAGAAAAAAATAACTAAAACATACAATACAAATACAGCAATCAATTCGGAATATAACCTACTATATGTGAACACAACATACAAAATAAAAACATAGTTACGGGACAGTTACAACAAAACAAACAAACAACAATTATGAGGTAACGTATTTAAGAATTGATTTCCTTGCTGAGACCGCAGAACCATGGAATAAATCAAATTCATTTCGAATACCGTTTGTAAGAAGAGCACATGCGATAAATTGGGCTGTGTTGATCGAGATTAGTACGACATGGAGGTAATGAAAATGTTTTACGGTTGAAAATCTTCTCACGTAACTAGTTACGTACGACCGCCTACGACACCAATGCTACGAAACCAGTTTCTGACACTTTACATATGTGGGAAAGGGACAAAACAAAATTTTGTATTTTGTTAACACAGGCATTGCTATTGGCTATTTCGTAGAAAACAATCTCTGTACGTAACTGGTTTCGTAGCAAGAAAAACAATAATTATTCTTGTCACGTAACTGGTTACGTAACGTTGGTTTCGTGAGCGGCCGAAGGGGATTCAGCTAGTAAATCAATGCTAATCAATAATAATAAATCGGTAGATATATGATACTGAAACTAAATTGACCATTTTTAGAATTTTTTTCTGTATGTACATATGTATTATGTTCCTCCATAACTCTTAAATGAATGAACTGATTTTCATTAAACTTGGTAGATAAACATTTAGAAGTACGGGACACGTGATAGGCTACTTTTTATCTTTTTTAACGCGGACGAAGTCGCGGGCAACAGCTAGTAAATAAATAAATACAGAATAACTTACCCAATTCTAGGGCTTCACCCCAAGTGATAGGGTTCTGCCCTGACTGACTCACATTGTAGACTTGAATTTCGCGCGGTCTGAAATAATCAAAAAATATTTCTTTAATAAAACTAAATCAAAATAAATCAGTATAAAATACTATAGTGAAAAAAAATTGTTCAAAAAGTATCGAAACCGGCACAAGAATGTCCTCAAGTTGACTTGCAATCTCTGCAGTTTCGGGGAATTTTTATGTAAAAGAGCAGCCAGGTCTAGAACTAGCTGCCGCCCGCGACTTCGCCCGCGTAACTTTGTAAATTATATACTAAAACCTTCCCCGAGAACCACTCTATGCATTGGTGAAAACGGCATGAAAATCGGTGCAGTAGTTTTTGAGTTTATCGCAGACAAACAGACGGGCGTGTCAGGCATTTTTGAAATGGGGTAATGTAAGCGTTGATGTAGCTGATAATAATAATCTATAGCAATATAAATACAGCTGAAGAGTTTGTTTGTTTGTTTGTTTGTTTGTTTGTTTGTTTGTTCGAATACTACTGGTTCGAATTAAAAAAATATTTTTTTGTGTTGAATAGTCCATTTATCGAGAAAGGCTTTTAGGCTATTTAGTGTGACTTAAAAGGCTATATAATTTATAATATAATTGTATAATATGTTTATATAATTTATAGATGCGTATATTGTTATAATTTTTTTAATTAGGTATTAGCACTTCTTTTCATTTTTTGTACTTAGAAAATTTAAGATGCCTAACCTTGTAATAGGCTATATAAAAATATATAATCTGTTTTATATATTTGTTAAATATTAAATGCTGTAAGGTTAGCTATTAAATAAATAAATAAAAAATAAAAAAATAAGGTTATCTTTATTTAGATTACTTAACGCCATCTATTGTTCAGTGGCAGAACTATTAAGACAAACAGCTTTGACTCAACAAGTCGGCTGCTCGCCGCGAGAGGGCTTTAGGCTATATAACATTTTGATAGTTAACAAGACTTGCATCCCTTTTTTAACGTTGGGAAACAAGAGGTCAAGTTCTAATACATTTCTTTTAGTTTTTAACATGGACGAAGTCGCGGGCACCAGCTAGTATAATATGAAATACTTACTTCTCGTATCCAGTTAAATAGGCCAATAGTATGCAGGCGTTGACAGTCATGTCTACAGGAATAACATCACTCAACAATTTATCGTTGCACAGCATCGATCGAATCACACCTTTAACAATAAATTGCGTGAAAGTGTAGTAACAAACATACATCCATAAAAACTTTCGCATTCATAATATTAAGTAGGGATTTTTTTACTCGGACGAAGTCTCGGGCACCAGCTAGTCTATATCTATACTAGTCTATACTAATACTAATATTATAAAGAGGAAAGATTTGATTGTTTGTATAGAATAGGCTCCGAAACTACTGGACCGATTTGAAAAATTCTTTTACCATTTGAAGCCGAAATTATCCGTGATGAACATAGGCTACTTTTTACCGCGGGAAAATGCTTGATTCCTACGGGAAAACGGGTAATAGGACAACGGGTAGTAAGAATTATCCTTCCGTACTTATCTTTTTCACATATAACTTCTAAACAGCTTGACCGATTGGGTTGAAATTTTATATGTGTATTTCCATGGTTTCACAGACACGAATGTTTATATTATATCTCATAAAGTTACGCGGACGAAGTCACGTGCAACAGTTAGTAAACAAATAAAATTTCCATACCTTTTCCACTCCCAATAATGAGGCCTGTAGGTCCATTTATGTTGTCGATCCAACCAGGCATTGGCTCTTTGAAAGACGCTATCACTGTGAACATACATACATACATAATAATTATTATAAATGTGTTTATTATATAATTAAATGACTGATGTACCGCCCCCAGCTTCAAAATGTAGACACAGACACAGACGCAGCACAGACATCGACACTGACACTGACACTGACACTGACACTGACACTGACACTGACACTGACACTGACACAGACGCAGCACAGACATCGACACTGACACTGACACAGACACAGACACAGACACTGACGACACTGACACTGACACCGACACTGACACTGACACTGACACTGACACTGACACTGACACTGACACTGACACTGACACTGACACTGACACAGACACTGACACTGACACTGATACTGACACTGACAGATACACAGACACAGACACAGACACAGACACAGACACAGACACAGACACTGACATAGACATAGATGTATAGGTAATAGTAAATTTAAAGTATAGTTATTTTAAAAACACCAACTCACCTATCGAAGGTCTGGCAATGACAATGGGGAATTTACCCTCGTATTGAGAAACTAGGTCTTCGGTGAGAGCCTTGGTGAAGCTGTAAGTGTTTGGCTGGGGATGGATCAGTCTGGAATATAAAAAATACTTATTTATTTACGGTGTTATTTACAGACTCAGATTCTCTATACATAATACGTGAAGGTGAAAAGCTCAGGCTCTCGAGGAGGGTTGAAGGCTATAGCATAATATCATGAGAATACGAGTCTTAGAAGTAGAGGAAAGTGAAACTTTGGGCCTTGGGACACAACCAGTTAATAATAAAACTGTAATTTACAGTAGCATCAATTATCAACTACTAGCTGCTGCCCGCGACTTCGCCCGCGTAACTTTGTAAATTATATTATACTAGCTGTTGCACGCGACTTCGTCCGCGTAACTTTATAAAATATAGAAAAGTATAAAACGCCATCTACCGTATTTTGGATAGATGGCGTTATCTCCCGGGCCAAGCCGCTAGTATTTACTTTTATTTTAGATTTCCCGTAGGAATGAAGCATTTTCCCGCGGTAAAAAGTAGCCTATGTTCATCAGGGATAATGTCGGCTTCTAATGGTAAAAGAATTTATCAAATCGGTCCAGTAGTTTCGGAGCCTATTCTATACAAACAATCAAATCATTCCTCTTTATAATATTAGTATAGACATAGATAATGTAAAGATTAGTAGAAGGTGCTCACTTGGGCTCCATATGCGAAACCAATTCATCGTCCATCCATTCCATGGAGTCCATGATTTGTTGCGGGTTGTGTTTGCATGTGTACACCTTCTCTTCAAGTACTGGCAGCTCGCACCGATTGTAAGCCGTTGATGTGTGCAAGAACACCTGCAATTCGGAATGTTCCTATTTCAAAACAATTTTAGAGGAGCAACGTTTAAGTGCAGTCTTTCGTCGATTACAAATTCGATGGAACGGCTCGTGGTTCAGGATCAAGTTGAGGGCAAACACCAAAAAGATAGAACACAGATTAGTAGTGGTAGGGCACACTGCGTTTCGCAGTCATTTGGGCAGCCCGTCTGGCGGCAGTAACCACCACCTTACAGAATACCACCGTGAAATGACAGCATTATGTGCTGTTGTGTTTCAGTGAGTGAGTAAGGGATGCCAGAGCCCATGACCCCATCCCTCTCTTATCCCTTACCCTTAATCCTTGTATGGTCGGCAGCGCACTTGTAGCACATATGGCGTTGCTTGTGTTATAGGCGACGGTAGCCACCTACCATCAAGTGGACCGTCAGCCTGTCTATCGACCTTAACATAAAAAAAAAGATCGCCTAAACGCTGGACAAACTTAGTAAAATTCACAACTAGATCTACTGTGGCGCATTGAAACAGTATCTATTGAAAATAGACTCGTCTGATATATAAAAAATTGCAGCTACTTGCTTTCTAAGACTATGGGTACCCAAAATAAGTGGTAATTTTTTTTTTATTGCTATTGCTTTTTTTAGAGGACACTGACATAGATTCAAGTTTTATTTTACTAACAAAAAGTGGGCTGTATAGATGCTTGATGAATAATGACTTATAACCATTTCGGGGAATTCCCGAACCAAGTATTCTGGTCGGATTTCTGGTCGGTGACACCAAATTTTCTATTCTCTTACCTCTAATTTCTTCATGCCTTCAGCCAACTCTAGAACCATTTTTGTTGCAACAGTATTAAGATTAACAGCATCTCGCAAGGGCATGTCAAACCTGAAATTTAAAAAGAAATTATATTATTTTTGCCAGTTATGACATATGGTATGGCGCTGAAACGTAGTCGCTAACTATGAGAAGCTCACAGTCGCTCAAAGAGTGATAGAGCTATGATTGGTGAACACATAGGTGAACGGGCAATTTTTTGTAGCCGTGATGGTTCACCCAGGTGTACAAAGTAGGTGGACCACGGGTAATACATGTTATGCTCCGTTGTTCGTTTTTCTTCTTATGTAAGTAACCCCTCTCGAAAAGGCCTCTCTATTATGCGTCACTCGGAACAGCTCTCCCACTCCCGTGATTCCAGATGATTCTTAGATATAATTATCACAAATATAGATGCTAAATCCCAAATATGTGCTGTATACATAATACATGGACATGACGCAAGCATTTGATCATGTAGAGTTGTAGACCATATATGTAATTCTTCTTGAAAAACTCGAAAGTTATGGAATAAGAATTAGTCATTTATAATAAGATCCCAATTTATTGAAGACGAAAATGAAAGAATTACGAGTTGATAAATGTTACTACGATTTAAAAGATTATATGTCTGAGGTGATTAATTAGTGGATAGCACACCCTAATGGTAGATTGTAGCGAGCCTAATTCATTATATATTACTTATATTCATCAAATAAATTATTATTATTAAAGACGTCAGTCTGTCTTTTATTCTCTCCTCTTCGCCCCTCAATCTTACCCCCCATGATAAGATGGAGCATAATTTTGGTACTTTGCATCTCTCAGAATACCCAGATGTGCAACTTTACCAACCCTAAGTAATTCACCAGTCACCGCGAGGCCGAGCAACACTGTATAGTTCGTGCAGCGAATAAAGACTTCTCGGAAAATGTGGGCAGAATTCTATTTTTAGGTGTTTGAGGGGGCAGAGGAGCGTAAGCGGCTGAGTCTACCAATAACGTGTGCCGACACGTTATTGGTAGACTCAGTCGCTCTCCCCCTCCCGTACTTCGCGACACGTTATTGGTAGACTCAGTCGCTCTTCCCCTCCCGCACTTCGTTCGCGCGTCTCGAGTCTCTTTGGTACTGTTGCGTACAGATTGTTTTATCGTATTATTAGTAATACGCCATGGTGAATAAATGCATAAAAAAACGTTCTTCTTCGACATCGCACGATGATTTAATGGAAGGAATATCAACACTGCCTGTAATGTTATGTTAGGGAGGTGAAAAATTACGAAATAAGAAAAAAAAATGTCATTTTCCTTAGCAATTTTGTGCGCAATTGTACACATGCGCCGATGGCCCCCACAAGTGTCGCCTTCAAACCTTAATATAATAATTCAGGTATACCTACCTAACGCAAGCAGCACAATGGAATATAATTTGGCATTCCCGTTGCAATTCTTCCCTGTCTTGGAGGGAGAGTCCCAAGTCCTTCAGCAGGATGTCGCCAGGGATCATTTGAAGTTTTTCGAAAATCTCTGGTTTTTCTTTTTTCAGACACTCGAATATCTGTGGATAGATTCGTCACGAATATCAGTGAGCTAAAAAGGGAATATGCTTCTATTTTACTAATATTATAAAGAGAAAAGATTTGTTTGTTTGTATTGAATAGGCTCCGAAACTACTGGACCGATTTGAAAAATTCTTTCACTGTTGTAAAGCTATATTATCAGCGAGTGTTATAGGCTATATTTTATAAAGTGACGCGTACGAAGTTGCGCGCAACAGCTAGTTTCATAAGCTCCTCCCATAATTTCCCAAAAAGACCTGTCAGAACCAGCCTGGATCCATCGTCGAACCGCGGCTCTCATCTATCCGCTTTTTAGGCTATTTATAGACCGTCTGAAATAAATTACCTAAACATATTTCAATTTAATATTATTTAAGTAGTTATTTTAAATGGCGCTTACCTGACAGTTGACGAATTCATCTAGACGCTCCTTACAGGTTCTACCTCTCTTTGATCTCATTAAAATGTAGACCTTAGCGACGTCTGGACACGATCTGAGCAATTTCTCGACAAGAACTTTTCCCAGGAAACCGGTGGCTCCAGTAATGAAGATGCTTTTGTTGGCGTAGTACTCGGCGACGCTAATAGATGGCGCCATGTTTACTGTAAAACAAAGGGACTATGTTGATTTTTCTTAAAAACCATTACAGTGGAACATATCCGAGGAACTTTTTGGACTTTTTTTTTATATTAATTTATATTAATAAAATTAATAACTAAATGAGTAGATACTAATTCGGTAATTTTTTTCCGGTTATTCCGTTTTTTATCCACCCCAAAAAATCCACCCAAAAAATCCCCGCAAGTTGCCATGTCAGTAACTTAAAAATAAAAAAAAAAACACAATTTGTACAGTTGTGATTATCAAGTGATTATGTTAAGAACGTCAAAAAATATTTTTTTAGAAATCTTGTAGTTGTCTTTGCGTTTACATTGTGCACATAACAGTAAAAATTGGAATTGAAAACTGCATAAGTAATTACAGTCAGCCGCATAAGTCGATTAACACATTCATAAGTGCAAAACTAACTAATAAGTCGTTGGTCACGACTAGAGAACAAAATAAACTTCGTGTACAAATTATCGTAGAAGCTTCAGTAAGTAAGCAATTAAGTAAGTCAGTAAAGCGCACCCGAGACGGTCAAACGGTTTGATTCAAACTTTACGTGTTTGATGCAACCGTTTGATGTCGGTTTGAACGGTTTGTCAAACGGCACTGCGCAGCTTGGTTCGGTACGCGCTGTCGAGTACACTTGTGATGCAGACAAGATGCCCCCGAATAAGGATCGCGACTTCCTCATGTTTATAACGTTAATGTCCTGCATAGAAAGAGAGCAAAATAAGAAACGAAAAAGAATCTGGTCCAAAGATTGGTACAAACAAGATCAAACGGCTCAACCACCTTTGTAAACGATCAAAATGGTTTGAGTCAAACCAAAATTTACGTGTTTGAGTTAAACCGTTTGACCGTCTCGGGGGCGCTTTAGTTGAGTGTTCAGTTGTTTTGCACTTTTGAATGTGTTAATCGACTTATGCGGCCGACTGTACGTGCGAACCCGGCGGTGGGTCGCCATAATAAACATTGAGATACGTACTAGAGAAGCCATCTCAAACAAAAGTCTTAGTGCACTTGCAAAGAGCAAAAGTGTGTACTTGCAGGTGAGAGGTGATTCCTTGGACTTTATTTGTATTTCCTGAGTTGTTTAAACAGTACCTTAGCACCTTAGAAGGCATATTTAATTAAAAAGAACACAGAACACAAGCGTATCGTCGCTAGCCAGACACTTTAGACTTGCTAGTTGGTAGAGATAGAGCTAGCTGGCTCTAAGCTGCAAAGAATCTGGTTGCCATGTCTTCTCTAGTACGTAGTACATATTATCTCAATGATAATAAATATGATAGTAATTTGGCCTTAGATTTTTTATACTTATTCTGTGGCGTAACATTGATTGACGTAATAAATTTTATACTCTGTATAAAAAAACCAATGCTAATTTTCTCAGTGTTTTTTGAATAGTAAAATCTCCTTAAGTAAAATAGTAAAAAAATAATAATTTCGAGTTTGAAGACAATGTTAATTTTAATTTTCATTAATTGACAATGGCATTTTATTCGTCAGTCTGCGAACTTAGATTGGGTTCAATGAATATCCCATCTGGAAATCTAACAATCTTGAGTAGGATTTATATTTTTTTCCCATTTTTTACATTTCCGTACGGACGTGGGGACATTCACATTTTCAACCGAGGAAAACGAAAAAAAACAAAAACGGAGGAGGTTCTCAATTCGACGCGTATATATATTTCTTTTTTTTTACTTTTTTTTTATGTATGATCACGCATAATTTTTGACAGGGTGGTCCGATTTTGATAATTCTTTTTTATTTGAAAGGGTGCACCCCCAAGAGGTCCCATTTTATTTAGGAAAAAAAAATTCCAACCCTAAGGTTAAGAAAACAGGGGATGATTGATTGTTCACTCACTGATTGTAGCGTATAACCACGCATAACTTTTTACAGAGTGGTCCGATTTTGATAATTCTTTTTTATTTGAAAGGGTGTATCCCCAAGGGAGTCCCATTTTATTTAGGAAAAAAAATTCCAACCCTAATGTTAGGAAAACAGGGGATGATTGATTGTTCACTCACTGATTGTAGCGTATAACCACGCATAACTTTTTACAGAGTGGTCCGATTTTGATAATTCTTTTTTATTTGAAAGGGTGTATCCCCAAGGGAGTCCCATTTTATTTAGGAAAAAAAATTCCAACCCTAATGTTAGGAAAACAGGGGATGATTGATTGTTCACTCACTGATTGTAGCGTATAACCACGCATAACTTTTTACAGAGTGGTCCGATTTTGATAATTGTTTTTTATTTGAAAGGGTGTATCCCCAAGGGAGTCCCATTTTATTTAGGAAAAAAAATTCCAACCCTAATGTTAGGAAAACAGGGGATGATTGATTGTTCACTCACTGATTGTAGCGTATAACCACGCATAACTTTTTACAGAGTAGTCCGATTTTGATAATTCTTTTTTTAATGGATAGGATATACCTCGAAGTTAGTCTCGTATAAATTTGGATAATTTTGATATATTACCTTCCTCAACGCAAAAAAAACGAAAAAACCCAGAAATGCGACATAACACCTTCATCCACTCACGACTTGTTATGAATAGGAAGTTCACTAACTTCGTCAACTATGAAATGGGCTGATGGTCTTCAAACACCTGAACAGATCTTCATAAATTACTTATATTATAACTAAGAACCTTCTACTAACAATCCCGATTTCGTCAGCCTTCAAATAAAAAAAAAAACCAAAAAAATCGGCCCCCCAATTTGGGTGCTACGACACCACAGACAGATACATAGATGAACAGATACACAAGTCAAACTTATAACACCCCGTTTTTGCGTCGGGCGTTGGGATTTAAAAATGCACAAACTGCACTACATTTATGATAATTTTTGGTAATAAGTTAATTTGAAATAACTTGCTATCAATGTAATTTCCCTTTAAAAAGGAAATGGCTTTATATCGAGATGCAATAAAAAATAAAATGAAAGTGCAATAATTATATTTTTTATGAAAGTTCAAATTGTTATCAATGCCGAGCCGTTTTGTCGGTCGAGTAATTTATTAAAAAAGTAATATTTTAATTGCAAAAAAACATAATATCAGTAACTGCAAGATAAAGGTCCTTTTAAACATCCGTCAACAAAGTTCACGCAAAAAGTTTGTACAAATTTTGATAAAACTTTATAATATAGGTAGTTAGGAGCATAGATAGTATAGTATAGTTTATACATGAGATTTACTTATCGGTATAGGCTATCTTCTATACTAATATTGCAAAGAGGAAAGATTTGATTGTTTGTTTGTTTGTATTGAATAGGCTCCGAAACTAGTGGACCGATTTGAAAAATTCTTTCATTGTTGGAAAGCTACATTATCAGCGAGTAACATAGGCTATCTATACTAATATTATAAAGAGGAAAGATTTGATTGTTTGTTTGTTTGTTTGTATAGAATAGGCTCCGAAACTAGTGGACCGATTTGAAAAATTCTTTTACCATTAGAAGCCGACATTATCCGTGATGAACATAGGCTACTTTTTACCGCGGGAAAATGCTTCATTCCTACGGGAAATTAAAATAAAAGTAAACACTAGCGGCTTGGCCCGGGATACACTTGATAGCGCCAACTATCCAGAATCCGGTGAAGCGATTAACATGACAACTGCTTGGTGATATTTTCAGCGATCCGCTCCAAGGTAGATGGCGTTTTATACTTTTCAACGCGGACGAAGTCGCGAGCACAAGCTAGTCATTAATAAATGATTGGCAAACTACAATATCTAATGATGCAAACAGATTGCGATGTGGTGACGTAGCCACTATCCGTTATTAATTACTTTTACACTTAACGCAGTGCATATAAACGACACAATTATCTTGACTCATGATCGTATTGTTACGTTTGCGTAATATTGTTATAAACAAATCATTTAGCGTAACGTATTTGTTGTAACGCCTTACGTAGAGAAAAATGGATGAGAAATGCACAGTGGAAAAACTTAGAGGAGTATAGTTGAATTATTATATTAAGGTTTTTAGGTGACACTTGTGGGGGAAAATTGCTAAGGAAAATGAAATTTGTTTTTCTTATTTCGTAATTTTTCACCTCACCAACTTAACATTACAGGCAGTGTTGGTATTCCTTCCATTAAATCATCGTGCGATGTCGAAGGACAACGTTTTTTTAGGCATTTATTCACCATGACGTATTTACTAATACGATAAAACAATCTGTACGCAACAGTACCTAAGAGACTCGAGACGCGCGAACGAAGTACGGGAGGGGAAGAGCGAATGAGTCTACCAATAACGTGTCGGCGCACGTTATTGGTAGACTCAGCCGCTGACGCTCCTCTGCCCCCTCAAACACCTAAAAATAGAGTTCTGCGCACATTTGCCGAGAAGTCTTTATTCGCTGCACGACCTATACTATGTCGTTTGATAAGCGAAGAAAAATAACTCTTTTTAACAAAAAAAAAACGGAAGCTGTCATGAGGATTGCCGACAGAAGTGAAAACTTAAAACTGAGCGTCCAACGCACATACATACAATCGGGTATATGAAATGTGTTGGCGTCATGCTAACCGTGAGCATTAGCATGTTGCTGACGCGATCCGATACATTTTTCCCCTACCGAAAGTCGTATAACGCGGCTATAGAAGTTTTCACTTCAAAAATAACAGACTTCAAACCGTTTTCTAGTGGATGCCATTGTCAGAATTGGACCAAATTGCGATGGGACCACAGGGGAAGTACTATCTTCCAAATAAAAAAAGAATCATCAAAATCGTTTCACCCAGTCGAAAGTTATGAGGTAACAAACATAAAAATATATATTACTAGCTGGCGCTCGCGACTTCGTCCGCGTTGAAAAGTATAAAATTATAAAGATGGCGTTATCAATATACTGGTAGATACCGTGGAGCGGAACGCTAAAAATATCATCAAGCAGTTCTACCCAAATCCGATAGATGGCGCTATCAAGTATCCTGGGCCAAGCCGCTAGTATTTACTTTTATTTTAGATTTCCCGTAGGAATGAAGCATTTTCCCGCGGTAAAAAGTATCCTATGTTCATCACGGATAATGTCGGCTTCTAATGGTAAAAGAATTTTTCAAATCGGTCCACTAGTTTCGGAGCCTATTCAATACAAACAAACAAATCTTTCCTCTTTATACTATTATTTATTATTAGTATTGAAGATTGATATCTAAGTATAGATGTTGAAATCACTCGCTCATTTTAACCCAATTTTGCAACCACAACAAAAATTTGAGTGCAATCTAATTTCTTTGTTTATTTTATTTACTTATATAGGTAACTAGTGGGTGCCCGCGACTTCGTTCGCGTTGAAAAAAAAAAATGCTAAGTAGCTTGACCCGGCCAAACGTTATTTTGCAACTATCACTTATATACCGAAAAAAAGTTCTTAAAAATCGGTCTTCGAGATCGGACCTCATGCTACAACAAAATTCTGAACGCACCTATAAATATTTGACAACCAAGTGACAATTTTAGACAAAATACATCAATAATGTTTCACAGCTAGGAACATTTTGTGTAATGTCATCTCATGTCATCTCATATCGCTGTGACGACGATGGCGCCGCCATGCGACAGTAGCGCCCAATTATTTATGTTTTTATATGATCCCTCGGGAATACTTAGTCCTTTTTTCTGGATTAAAGGTATGTAAAATTTCATGGTGACTGGTTCCGTAGTTTTTGCGTGAAAGCGAGACAGACAGACAGACAGAGTTACTTTCGCATTTATAATATTAGTATGGATTAAAAATCACTAAAGAGCAATAATTAAGACAATATCACAATAACAGATCTTTTACGTCGTCATCAGCGAATTGTTTCATATGGAGCGACCATTCTAAAGAGATCCCTAATGTAGACTCTATGGGGGTTACTTTTAAGACTATTATCGCTTGTCAGAAGGTTTCGCTTGAACAGGTTTTTTCTTTCGTGTTTTCCATTCATCTCTTTGTGATGCAATGTGCTTACTGCTTAGTGCTTTGTGACCTTAATATGTATATTTAGACGCACTGTTCGCAATATAGTATGTTTTATATGTCTATACTAATATTATAAAGAGGAAAGATTTGATTGTTTGTTTGTTTGGATAGAATAGGCTCCGAAACTACTGGATCGATTTGAAAAATTCTTTTACCATTAGAAGCCGACTTTATCTGTGATGAACATAGGCTACTTTTTAAAGTGGAAAAATGCTTCATTCCTACGGGAAAACGGGTAGTAAGAGTTATGCTTCCGTGCTTATCTTTTTCACATAACTTCTAAACGGCTGAACCGATTGGGTTGAAATTTTATATGGCTATTTCGATGATTTCCTGGATGATTTAAAAATACAATTGGACCCGGTAGGTGGCGCTGCTGTCGGTATATCAACTGCTAAACGGCTTGATCGATTGGGTTGAAATTTTGTAAGTGTATTTCCATGGTTTCACAGACACGAAAGCATTATATTTATAAAGTTACGCGGACTAAGTCGCGTGCAACAGCTAGTATTTAATAATAGCTAAGAAATAAAGGGGCTATTATTAAAGTCAAAGTTTACAGTAAAAAAATCAGTTATACCTACGTAAAATAATATAAGAAATCTCCATCTATATAATTGTCATAATATTCGTAGGTACATTTTTTTATTTATTACTAGCTGTTGCCAGCGACTTCGTCCGCGTTCTAGGGCCATCCTCGATAAACGGACTATCTAACACAAAAAGAATTTTTCAATTCGAACCAGTAGTTGCTGAGATTAACGCGTTCAAACAAACAAACAAACAAACAAACAAACTCCAATTCCATACTCCAACTTCAATCCAATAGTATAGACTGACTGGCGCCCGCGACTTCGTCCTCGTTGAAAAAGAAGTAGGTAGTCTATCCTGTGTCCTGTATAGTGATGTGCAGGATCGTTAAAAATGTAGATCCGCGGATACGGATACGGATACGGATATTTGGTGTCAAGATCAGCGGATACGGATACGGATCTAACGCCCGCACTCGACGCTTGCATTTTAAAGGTGCCAAATGTTTAAGAAATAAAAAATCAGAAAATAATATGAATGGAATTTAATGGTTTTTCATTGCTACCTAATCAAATCAAAATCAAAATATTTATTTATCAATTAGGTTTCTAGGAGAAACTTTTATGATCGTCGTTATGAATTTAAATTTACCAGGGTTTCGGAAAAAAGCCAAGATGACGATCCCTATATATAGAATTACAGCTATAAATTAAAAATTAATAAGTTAAAAGATCCGCCAAAAAGTAACGGATACGGATACGAATCTTTCTTCACCGTCGGATATCCGCGGATACGGATACGGATATCCGGCACATCACTAGCCTGTACGTCTAAACGTTTATCTACAAAGTTTCATGAAAATCAGTTAATTCGTTTAAGAGGGGACGCGGGTACAGCCGAATTTGAAAAATAGGTATTTGAAGAAACTATTGCCATCACGCTGCGCCTCCAGCCTTACCCCGTATTGTGCGATAGGGACAAATACAGCTCAGACCGATTATAAATACAAAATTTTTGACTAAATCGAGGTTTCGTATTCCCCTGTTTTCTCCTCTAAACATTCAGCCTATCGAATAATCTATGAATTGAAAGACTTTTAAGTCCTTATTATATTTTTTTATCTTAAAAGTCTTTCAAATTTGTTTTATAGTCGTCTAATTAGGGTGACATTTATTACGATTTTTGAGAAGTCATATTTTCTTATGTAATTACATAACTAATTAGTTTACAACTACAACTAATTACAACTAATTAGTTGGTGGAAAAAAAGATATGATAATATAGCTTTAGCAAACCTAGATTTTATAACAAAAATTTTTTGCTCTAGATGGATTATCCAGGGAGAAAACAGGGGATTAGATTTGTATAGAAAAACGCTGGTAGCGTCCCCTGTTAAGAGTTATGCAAGAACATAATATACTTACATACAATACCCACACTTACAGAGATTTATTATTATAAACAGTATCGATGATTAACTCTTATTACAAAACAAAATATTCAAATTGTGCAAGTAATTTTTTTACTTGTCATAATTCTTTTGGCAAACACTTCTTAACCCTAACATATAAACACAAAGTGTGGTGTAATTTTTTAACTATTACAAAACGATCAAAATATCACATGGTACGCGATATTACAGTAATAAGTTAGGTATAACCTTTATGTTATTATTATTTCTTCGAATACTTACATTTGATAATGTAATGTTATTGCGAAATATTGCCTTGTAAGTATTCTTTCGTTTATTATGAAAGCCGTACATCTCTGTCGAATGTCATGACAAGAATTGATGAGTTGAATGGATCTGATGAATTTCATTATTCATATACAAACTTACTAGCTGTTGTCCGCGACTTCGTCAACGTTAAAAAGATAAAAAGTAGCCCATCACGTGTCCCGTACTTCTAAATGTTTATCTACCAAGTTTCATGAAAATCAGTCAATTCGTTTAAGAGTGATGGAGGAACATACATACATACATACAGAAAAAAATTGTAAAAATGGTCAATTTAGTTTCAGTATCATGTATAGAGAGCCTATATACACGATATTTCTGAAAACAAAGTAAATTACTCCATGACCGACCCCTACAGATTTATTATTAGTACCTATTGGTCATATAGGTACTTCTATCTATAATAATAAATCTGTAAGTATGTATGTATGTATGTTCGTCCATAACTCGCCTTAAACGAATTAACTGATTCTCATAAAACTTGGTAGATAAACATTTAGACGTACAGGACACAGGACAGTAGGCTATTTTTTAATTCTTCAACGCGGACGAAGTCGCAGGCACCAGCTAGTCTATATCTATACTAGTCTATACTAATACTAACATTATAAAGAGGAAACATTTGATTGTTTGTTTGTTTGTTTGTTTGTATAGAATAGGCTCCGAAACTAGTGGACCGATTTGAAAAATTCTTTTACCATTAGAAGCCGACATTATCCGTGATGAACATAGGCTACTTTTTACCGCGGGAAAATGCTTCATTCCTACGGGAAAACGGGTAATAGGACAACGGGTAGTAAGAATTATCCTTCCGTACTTATCTTTTTCACATATAACTTCTAAACGGCTGAACCGATTGGGTTGAAATTTTATATGGCTATTTCGATGGTTTCCTGGATGATTTAAAAATACAATTGGACCCGGTAGGTGGCGCTGTTGTCGGTATGTCAACTACTAAACGGCTTGACCGATTGGGTTGAAATTTTGTATGTATATTTCCATGGTTTCACAGACACGAATGTATTATATTTTATAAAGTTAGGCGGACGAAGTCGCGTGTAACAGCTAGTATTTAATAAAACTTAAAAGCGAGTCGCCCCATGCGCAACTAGTTAATAAATAAACCATTGTAAAAAAAATCCTTCAAGGTTAATTTTCAACGTGTTTGACATATATATTGACCAAATTTTATATATGTAACAATTTATATACAATACATGTGCGTAATGACATAGCTACATTTTAAGGTGGTAATATTTTAGTAGTAATCAAAATAATGTGAAGGATTTTTGGAATTTTTTTGCATATAATTATTTATGCAAAAATTGGTATATTATATTATACCAATTGGTATGAATATTTATGGCAGTAAAATCAAAATTTTTACACGAATGCGTTGTATTTTTTTTTTCACAAATGCGTTTCAGAGATATTACGCCATCTACACAATATTATTTAAAATTAGCTTTTGCACGCGACTTCGTCTGCGTAACTTTATAAAATATAATACATTCGTGTCTGTGAAACCATGGAAATGCCGTTTAGTAGTTGACAACTTGACATACCGACAGCAGCACCACCTACCGGGTCCAATTGTATTTTAAATCATCCAGGAGACCATCGAAATAGCCATATAAAATTTCAACCCAATCGGTTCAGCCATTTAGAAGTTATGTGAAAAAGATAAGTACGGAAGGATAATTTTTACTACCCGTTGTCCTATTACCCGTTTTCCCGTAGGAATGAAGCGTTTTCCCGCGGTAAAAAGTAGCCTATGTTCATCACGGATAATGTCGGCTTCTAATGGTAAAAGAATTTTTCAAATCGGTCCAGTAGTTTCGGAGCCTATTCTATACAAACAAACAAACAAACAATCAAATCTTTCCTCTTTATTTATAATATTAGTATATAATTAATATATCATATTATATCATATTGATAGCCTATAGCTTCCCAAAAGTGAAAGAATTATTAAATATGTCCAGTGGTTTTTGGAGCCTATTCAATGCAAACAAACAAACAAACAAATCTATCCTCTTTATAATGTTAGTATAGATTAGCAAAAAAATATTAATTCCTATAAAAATAAAAGATTGTCGCGATTTTTCAATAGAAATTAACATTTCAGTGTGAATTAAGCGGGATGGTTTTAACAGACGTAATATAATGAATTTTCTCATGAACATGCTACATCGTATAGGCAATTTTACAAGTCAGTTTTTCTCCATACAAAAGTAAAATGTTAATTAATCCGCTGTTTTATGTTTAATTTACAAAAGTAAGCATGTAACCGATGTGTCCGCAACTTGGTCCTCGTTGAAAAGGAAAAAGTTGCCTATCTTGTGTCAAGTACTTCTAAATGTTTATCTACCAAGTTTAGTGAAAATCAGTTAATTCGTTTAAGAGTGATGGAGGAACATACATACATAGGCAGAAAAATATTGTAAAAATGGTAAATTTAGTTTCAGTATCATGTATAGAGTCTATATACACGATATTTCTGACAACTAAGTAAATTACTCCATGACCGACCCCTACAGATTTATTATTACTTAGTATTGATTTATATTTTCCCACGCACAAAAGGCGGGTTGCTAATTAAATAAATTAATATAACAATTATTATCTTTTCACACGGTGAAAAGTGTGAAATGTTTTGTGCAAAAAAGTGTATCGACGCATTGAAACTATTCTGTCTCACGGTCCAAATATTTTTTTATCGACATATCGTTTCATGCGATGCATTCTCTATGGCGTCACAGTCTATTTTGACTGTAGTTAGTTACTGGAAGCAGTGCCGCAGGCTTATTATCTACTAGCTGGTGCTCGCCACTTCGTCATCTACCGTATTTTGGATAGATGGCGCTATCTCCCGCCCGGGCCAAGCCAGTATTTACTTTTATTTTAGATTTCCCGTAGGAATGAAGCATTTTACTGCGGTAAAAAGTAGCCTATGTTCACCAGGGGTAATGTCGGCTTCTAATGGTAAAAGAATTTTTCAAATCGGTTCAATAGTTTCGGAGCCTATTCTATACAAACAAACAAACAAGCAAATAATCAAATCTTTCCTCTTTATAATATTACTAGCTGGTGCTCGCGACTTCGTCCGCATAGAAAAGTATAAAACGTCATCTACCGTAGTTTGGATAGATGGCGCTATCTCCCGCCCGGGCCAAGCCAGTATTTACTTTTATTTTAGATTTCCCGTAGAATGAAGCATTTTACCGCGGTAAAAAGTATCCTATGTTCATCACGGATAATGTCGGCTTCTAATGGTAAAAGAATTTTTCAATTCGGTCCAGTAGTTTCGGAGCCTATTCTATACAAACAAACAAATAATCAAATCTTTCCTCTTTATAATATTAGTATAGATAGTATAGAAATGCCTCTGCTGAAGGACAGGCGAAAAATTTGTGCAATATCACACTAAATTGTACACGTAGCTCATAACACTAGTGTGGTTTGCGTAAAAAATTAGCGATTTAGTATGATACTAGCTGGTGCCCGCGACTTCGTACGCTATGATAAATTAAAAATATAAAAGCAATTACAACCCTTGACAACTTGTTGCTATAACACATTGGCCAGGCGTTGGTTACAGTTTTATATTTTAGATAATCCCTCGGGAACATTACTATTTTCTTGGATGAAAGGTATCCTATGTCCTTTCTGGTGTCCCAGACAACGTGTATGCAAAATTTCATGGTGATCGGTTCAGTAGTTTTGGCGTGAAAGCGAGACAGACAGAGTTACTTTCGCATTTATAATATTAGTAAGGAAGTAAGGATTGCACTTCGCATTTTTCGCCTGTAAGCGGAGATATTTAGATAATAAGCCCCGACGAGCTAACCAAATGACAGCGAAACTTTGAAATGGTGCGTTTCCAAATTTGACCTTGCCGCGGAATTGAACCTAGGACCCCTGATACGTTAAGGCAATCACCCTAATAACTCATCCAACGGGCTCGTCAAACAACTGAGCACAAGACCCTGATGACCTTATAATACCTTTTGAGATGAGAGTTCATTACTTTTTGTAACCTTTGGCATTAATTCCGAAATATTAATAAAATAATCTGAACTTATTGGCAATTTATTGGCAACACCGGAAGTACCCACTTATGGTCCAGTATCCCTCAAAGGATTTTTTTTCTGATTACTAACGCTGAATGTTCGTGAGTAGCTTCAGTTTGCCGAGACGAACAACTTTTTCCTCTGCGAAAACTCTCGATAGAGGTAGCTAAAGGAGTTAGCAGCCGTGAACAACTTCCAAACGTAGGACTGGGAAAACGTGCCACTCAATTTGTAGGACTATGCGGCCATTTTATTATACAAATGTTTACTAAGCTGCAGACAAAAAATCGGCTGGTCAGTAATAATTATTTTTATGACCTCTTTATTATTCACGAAGATTCAGAAAAAAATACTGGACTATTAAGGATAAAAGAAAAAACAAAAAAAATGAGAAATTTTACTTGTCATAATCTATACTAATATTATAAAGAGGAAAGATCTGATTGTTTGTTTGTTTGTATAGAATAGGCTCCGAAACTACTGGACCGATTTGAAAAATTCTTTTAACATTAGAAGCCGACATTATCCGTGATGAACATAGGCTACTTTTTACCGCGGGAAAATGCTTCATTCCTACGGGAAATCTAAAATAAAAGTAAATACTGGCTTGGCCCGGGCGGGAGATAGCGCCATCTATCTAAAATACGGTAGATGGCGTTTTATACTTTTCTACGCGGACGAAGTCGCGAGCACCAGCTAGTTAATTATATAATGTAATAATTAAATTATTGGATACTGTAATTATAATACCATTATCATGGACGACTCACTCTATTAGGAAACTATACGAGCAAGAATTTCACATCAATGTACATAAACTGACATTCTTTTCAATTATTTAATTATGATTTAATGCAAAATAGATATTAGGGCAAAAAACCCAATTATTGACACTTAAGAAATACGACCATTTATTGGCCTTATATAGGGGAAAATACCCAATTATTGGCACTTTATGAAATACGACCATTTATTGGCACCTTTCGACCTATTTGTTCAACTCAAATAAAATTTGAAAGTTTGACAATGTTTAAATCATTTGACTGTTTAGTTAGAGTTAGTAATTCTCATAAATCTAAGATTTATTTATTTTTTGTGGAATAGTTCATGGAATAGTTTTCTTATTTTTCAGTGAAAAGTTTAGGGTGCCAATAAATTGGAGGGGTGCCAACATTAGGCCATGTTACCCTATATCTGTAAATCCCAAATATATACTTATCTATACCACCTAATATTATAAAGAGGAAAGATTTGATTGATTGTTTGTTTGTATTGAATAGGCTCGGAAACTACAGGACCGATTTGAAAAATTATTTTACCATTAGAAGCCGACATTATGCGTGATGAACATAGGCTACTTTTTACCGCGGGATAATGCTTCATTCCTACGGGAAAACGGGTAATAGGACAACGGGTAGTAAGAGTCATCCTTCGTACTTATCTTTTCCACATAACTTCCAAACGGCTGAACCGATTGGGTTGAAATTTTATATGGCTATTTCGATGATTTCCTGGATGATTTAAAAATACAATTGGATCCGGTAGGAGGCGCTGCTGTCGGTATGTCGACTACTAAACGGCTTGACCGATTGGGTTGAAATTTTGTATGTATATTTCCATAATGGTTTCACAGACACGAATGTATTATATTTTATAAAGTTACGCGAACGAAGTCGCGTGCAACATCTAGTTTTTATTAAAAAAAATAGATTAGAGATTTTATTTTATATTTACAGATTTTAATAGCCTACGTATTCGTAGTTAAGTTTGTTTTCAAGTATAAATTCCGACAAGGGAGGTAGATGTTAATATTTATAAATAAATAACAAATAAAAAAATATATAATAACGCATAAATTTTATACGAATATAATAATAATAATATCTATATTCTACTAATATTATAAAACTGAAGAGTTTGCTTGTATGTTTGTTTGTAACGAGCTAAATCTGAGGAACTACTGGTTCTAATTGAGAAAATGTTTTTTGTGTTTAACCCTTTATCGAAGAAGGCTTTAGGCTTTAGGCTAAGTATATAACATTTTGAACGCGGACGAAGTCGCTGGCACCAGCTAGTTTCAAATATTTTTCAAACAGTTCATTTTAATTAATAGATTTATTCAACTTGCACAATTTAAAAATTAAATATATTTATATCAAAACTCACCTCTTTAAGTAGTTGCACAGATCACCACAAAAACTTTGGCATTGACAATTGACAATTGGGAAAAATTGAATTTCGAACGCGAGCAACTGTCATCCGTTGCGGTTCGATTGCGAATGGCGGACGGTCGCCATCTTTGAACGCTCGGCGCGTAAAACAATCATTACACGTGCGATGATTTGTCATCCCTCATTAAGTCGAGTGCAGAATGACAATAAAGAAAAATTCCAATACTCATTATCGGATTTTTAATTAGATGAACTAAAATGACATTTGGTGGGTTACCATTTTATTGTAATGTAAAAATAGTGTTGTATCCTGAGTAATCGAGTATTAGGTAAGAATAGTGATTCCATCTTTTTTTTTTATAATAAGTTTATTAGTTGAACTAATTATTTTAATAAGTTTTTTAGTTGTTGCTAGCTGTCATTTTAGTCCATTAATAAGGCGTCTGAGTTCCATTATTTTGTTCTCTTCTATAACGTGATCGATACTTACAACTTGACCATAATGATCGAACTCGGTTTTAAATGAGTCATACTACAACACTACGCTTCATGCTTGCAACATTAAAAAAATAAAAGGCCGATTTCAGCTGTCATTTTAGTCCATCTAATTAAAAATTCGATTATAGACCAGTATACTTTATAATTACTAGAATGTTTCATTAACAAATTAATGATTTATTTATACTTTACATCACGTGACTAGCGCGAAGCTTTTTGTTAATTTATATGACTAGCTGGTGCTCGCGGCTTCGTCCGCGTAGAAAAGTTTAAAACGCAATCTACCGTATTTTGGATAGATGGCGCTATCTCCAGGGCCAAGCCGCTAGTATTTACTTTTATTTTAGATTTCCCGTAGGAATGAAGCATTTTCCTGCCGTAAAAAGTAGCCTATGTTCATCAGGGATA
Organism: Synanthedon vespiformis; assembly: GCA_918317495.1. Classification (NCBI taxonomy): domain Eukaryota; kingdom Metazoa; phylum Arthropoda; class Insecta; order Lepidoptera; family Sesiidae; genus Synanthedon; species Synanthedon vespiformis. The sequence continues at coordinate 2,953,111 of OU906973.1, forward strand.
ATATCGGCTTCTAATGGGAAAATAATTTTTCAAATCGGTCCATTAGTTTCAACAACAAACAATAAACACTCTATACAAACAAACAAATAAACAATCAAATCTTACCTCTTTATAATATTAGTATAGATATAGATATAGATTATGAATATACTTAGAATGAATATTGCCGGACTAAGTAAATCCTATGGATTGAATGGAATTCTATATTACTAGCTGTTGTAAGTGACTTCGCCCGTGTAGGTAATATTATAAAAATATATAACCTATGCTTAGAACCTATGTTACCGCTGATAATATATTATATATACCTAACTTTCTATTTGTGAAAGAATTTTTGAAATCGGTCCACAATTTTTTGAATTTATTCATTAGAAAAGTAAAAATATAAAAATACGAAAACTTATGAACATAGAAAGTGTTTTCATAGAAAAATACGTTTTATTATACATGTACAGAATTAGGTCTGTGTGTCCTACCCTTAAGAATCCGATCTGATTTTATTACGTACTGCATTAAATCACATAGTTCTAATATAACCTGTCGTTAAAGTACTTACTGTGGCGGTCTTAGCTACATCTAAATTGCATAGATTGGGGCCTGTGCAACTTTTGCGGCATCTCACTAACAATATTAGAGACAAAAGAGTCTACTTCCTTGTCCTTTTAGATAAGGGAGCTTGCCCATACTACGTGACCCATTTTTTAAAATTTGTTACCTCCCTGCCCCCCTCTCGGTATATGCTAAGAAACCCCTCCCCCCCCCTCCCCTCCCCTCCCCTTCTAGTTTTCACGTAGTAATTCATAAATATGGTTTTAAATAATTTTTTGAAAACCGAAAGTAAAAATAATAATAATTTGGGTCATATTTTTGTCTTTTATTAATACAGTGTAAATTGTGGGGCGCCTGTATAGAGGGCTCCCCAGCTGTGGGATGGTTAGATAATGTTCCCACGTATTAGTATGCCAGCTGAATACTATCCCCGACTTCCACCAGAATGATTAACAAGCCTCAACTTAGTCAGCAGCCAATGAAACTCAAAATACATTTGCATTAGCACAGAAAAAGTCAGGTTGAAAAGCAATAGCAGAATGTTTATTTACAAATTCTGGCAGCCCTTATATATTTTCATTTTGACAAGACATTCTATTTCAAATTCAAATCAATCATGGAATTAAATTTTAAATGTTCGTTCGAATTTTTCATGTTGACGTTTTCGAATCTTCGCTGCCAGCGTTCTATGAAGAGGTTGTATATGCGTATTTTTGTAATGTGGAGTATCGCCACAAAATAACCTCCTAAAGGGTAGGCTGCGCACTAGCACTCCCCTTGGTGTTGCTTGTGTCCTTAGGCGATGGTAACCACCTACCATCAAGTGAGCCGCCAGCCTGTCCGCCACCTCTATATTATAAAAACTAGCTGTTACACGCGTCTTCGTCCGCGTAACATTATTAAATATAATACATTCGTGTCTGTGAAACCATGGAAATACACATCATACAAAATTTCAACCCAATCGGTCAAGCCGTTTAGTAGTTGACATACCGACAGCAGCGCCACCTACCGGGTCCAATTGTATTTTTAAATCATCCAGGAAATCATCGAAATAGCCATATAAAATTTCAACCCATTCGGTTCAGCCGTTTAGAAGTTATATGTGAAAAAGATAAGTACGGAAGGATAATTCTTACTACCCGTTGTCCTTTTATCCGTTTTCCCGTAGGAATGAAGCATTATCCCGCGGTAAAAAGTAGCCTATGTTCATCACGGATAATGTCGGCTTCTAATGGTAAAAGATATTTTCAAATCGGTCCACTAATTTCGGAGCCTATTCTATACAAACAAACAATCAATCTAATCTTTCCTCTTTATAATATTAGTATAGATGTATTTTTTATTTTTCAACGCGGACGAAGTCGCTGGCACCAGCTAGTGCTGAATAATACTCAATTGAATTCACTACAAGGCCATTGTCTGTATGCATTTATGATGTAATAATTGTCCGTTTTATGCGTTTGAAGTATATCTGCAATTCTGCATGCATGTGTTTATATACTCTGAACACTTCCTGTTTGTAATTTCATTATTTACTTACTTACCTAATGAAAATTGAAAAAGTAGATTTTTTTAATTATTCCAAACTACCGGTGATTTCGTAAGCTGTAGTTCGTTTTTTAAAAATTTTACAGCAACCTTACATTTTTCCAGGATAAAAAGTATCATGTGTGTTTGCATCCAAGTCCAATTTTAGCCGTAACAAACATACAAACTTTCGGTATTTATATTAGGTACTAGCTGTTGCCCGCGGCTTCGTCCGCGTTGAAAAAAATAAAAAGTAGCATATCACGTGTCCCGGGCCCTTAGCCAAGAGCACCCAATGCAAACGGGAGCGTTGTAGATTGACGAAACGACAGAAAATAAAGCCCGATGATTGGTCAAAATTTTATGTGGGCGTTACAACAACCAATCACCGGGCTTTATTTTCTATCGTTTCGTTAATAAGCGTAACGCTCCCGTTTGCATTGTGCTCTTGGCTAGGGGCCCAGTACTTCTAAATGTTTATCTACCAAGTTTCATGAAATCAATTAATTCGTTTAATCGCCTCTTTCACAAACGTCAAGTAGGCCAAACTGTCATTTGAAGTCACCGGTAACAGGGGATAAACATTGAATAGAAAATAATAATAAAAAAATCGGCTATCGATGGATGAATAATTCATGGCTCGACACCGAGTGAATAATTCAATAAAACAGAAAATGATTTCTAAAAGTAACTAATCAACACTTTACTTGACGCTTAGAGTTATGGAGGAACATACATACATAACATACATACAGAAAAAAAAATCTAAAAATGGTCAATTTAGTTTCAGTATCATGTATAGAGCCTATATACACGATATTTCTGACAACTAAGTAAATTACTCCATGAGTCCATGACCGACCCCTACAGATTTATTATAGTATTGATGTAAGGAAGGATTTTAAAATTTTAACATTTGCAGCGCCCTCTGTTGATAACACGCGGAACGTTTATGTATATTTCGCTTGTGAGTTTATTCTTGACAAACTGTTGCGAATCAATTTTGACAGATGGCGCTGATGCACTAATTTAACCAAAACAAAATATTTATTAATGTTTATCTGTTTAATTGGAGCTTGTTGACTAACAAATTGTTAATTAACTTGTTAACATTACTTAACTAGGTACGTAAATGTATTTAGAAATATTTTTTGTAATTTTTAATTTCTTTATCACAAATGATACGAATGTCAATCGATTCTAGTATTCTCTACTCATCAATTCATGATATTTGTGCTATCTTATAGTTAAATACTTAGGTAATATAGGTTTATGTTAAATTATTCTTGTGTATATATAGGTTTATTTAAAAAATATATATTTTGTAATTTTTTTTAATTTTTATAATTTATGAACAGATACATTGTATTAGGACCACTCCTGCTAATGGTGTACCATGTATGTTGTAAATAAATAAATAAAACCTATATTCAGCAAATAAATGTTTATTATTATTATTATTATTACTAAAAATAAAATAAATGATGCGATGTGCGTCGTATACACGTGGCGTTGTATCTTTCATTTTGAAATTCAATATAAAACTAATTCATTTAAGAATAAGATTGATAAATTGAAATGAATAGACATATCCCGTATGGTCTAGTGGCTAGGATACCTGGCTTTCACCCAGGAGGCTCGGGTTCGATTCCCGGTACGGGAAAGTGTTCCGAATGTTTTTCGTTTTGCTAGTATTAAAAGAATTTATTGTAATACATACTAGCTGGTGGCCGCGACTTCGTCCGCTTTAAAAAAATAAAATAAAAAGTGAGTAAATAATATGTATTCAAACAAAAACAATCAAACATAGGAAATTTGAATCTACGGAATTCGAAATTATGTTGTTCTGACTTGTTGACTTCTTTCAAAAAGGTTAAGCTACATGGCAAACCCTTAACCCGATCGTCTTTATTTTAGGCTCAAATTGTAGCTGACTAAATTGTCCAGACGAGTCTTTCTCAAATTTTTGATATCATTCTTCGTTTCCAAAATATCGAGCGCCAAAATCAAAAATTCAGAAAAAAGTTCAAATTATTTTCACTAATTTGGCCATAACATTTTTCGTTTTTTACTTTTTTGAAAAATTCTTTTTTCACCTTACAGCTCTCGTGAATACGCTTCTTTTGAGCCTTTTTCGAATATCATATCTTCACAACTCTCCGAGATATAAGGGGATCGCACTTTTTCGTGAAATCAGGGCCTATACTGAAGCGAATGAACACATTTAAGTGTTTAATAAAACGATAATTTTTGCCAATTGCATTTATTACCTATTAAACGAATCGTTCCTATTATAATATAAGTCTTGAAAAATAGCTATCATGCCTATAACGATGATTCATTATGTTTATGGGATCTATGATGCAAATATCAGCAGCAACGTTGCGTTGAAAATAATTTGCGTTCTTATCTACTCAATTTAAAATGACCCAAATCTCTTTACTTATAGTAAATAGTTACTTAACCAGTAATAGAGAGGCGGGCTCCGTTTTAAACATGAAACTTCCGGCTCTATTTTCTTTATGGCTCACTTGATGTCGTCATAATAATATAACAATAAAATATTTATAGAATCCGTGCGGTTTCTTCTTTTATTCACTAGATGTCGCCATATAACATGTGCATGATACGAATTGATTGACTACAGCGACCTTTGAGTTAGACGGATTTTTAATAGCAACTCATAATCGTATTCGACATAGGGGCTATCTAAATTTTATCGACTTTTTCGACATTTTTTGTGTCTCTACGTGTCTGTCCCTCTATTACTGATTAAGTAACTATTTACTCTATGCTTATATATAACAACTAGCTGCACGCTCCCGGCTTCGCCTGGGATCAAAATAAAAATAATATTCTATCATTTAAGTTGGACCAAATTATACATATTTACGAAGAAATACGAGTTTTACAGATAGGCACTAGTCACTAGACCAAACGTGTCGTCGTCACGATTGGTCATAATTAACCATCAAATTAATCATTTTGGCGACACGTTTGGTCTAGTGGCTAGTTAGTAAACCTCTAGCTGTTAACCAAACGGTCGCGGGTTCGAATCCCGCTAGAATTTTTATATGTTAATGAGTTTTTAATGTAATTTTATCAGAGGATACAGATATTGCTCTGTTCCACAGTTCCACACTGTTCCACACAAAACAAGAAATATTATGGCTAGTAAGTTTCTTAACACTTTTTTATCGTTGTTTTCTTACCTATAAGTGGAAATTTTTATTAGGTTTAAGTTATTTACTAACACTATTAGTACTTGTAAATTTCCCTACAATAAAATAAATAAATAATTAACTAACATTTTACCTTTGTATGTACCTGAGTCATGGATGTTTCTATTTATATTATGTATGTATTTACAAAAAAAAAGTAATCTATGTAGTTTATCAACTGTCTCGTATCCATAATACAAGCATTTAGTATTATTACACAAAAAATACTAATAATAAATCTATAAGTGTATGTATGTATGTTCGTCCATATAACTTTTAAACGAATTAACTGATTTTCACGAAACTTATGGTAGATAAACATTTAGACGTACGGGACACAGGATCAACTTTTTTCTTTTTCAACGCGGACGAAGTCGCGGGCGCCAGCTAGTAACATAAGTACTTGAGCCAACCATCATTAGTACAGTATTTCTTATCGTAAAAGTTGGTAAATAATAAAAGTAGGTGGGTAGGTGAGTAGGAAACATGCGAATGTCGACGTAGGGCAGTGAAAGTGGTTATGTTTCATTGCACTCTAGTGATGGGACAACGCTTTGTCGATGTACATTTTATTGTGTAGAACACCAAATGTAGGTGCAAATCTAATCTAATGTAACGCCAAATATTTAAGCTGGTGCATGCGACTTAGTCCGCGTAGAAGAGTATAAAACGCCATCTACCGTATTTTGGATAGATGGCGCTATCTCCCGGCCCAAGCCGCTAGTATTTACTTTTATTTTAGATTTCCCATAGGAATGAAGCATTTTCCCGTGGTAAAAAGTAGCATATATTCATCACAGATAATGTCGGCTTCTAATGGTAAAAGAATTTTTCAAATCGGTCCAGTAGTTTCGGAGCCTATTCTATACAAACAAACAAACAATCAAATGTTTCCTCTTTATAATATTAGTATAGATTAATTATTCGTAAGCTACAATGTCAAGTGAAAAATTGTTACATTAAAGCCTTAGATAATCTGTGAAGTGAAATTACTGATACACTTTTAGCTTTGTAATGTGTGTCATTTTGAAAATAAAACTAAAATCGATGGAAATGAGAGCTCACTTGGTGATTTTTTTTTATCGAGAAAATTTCATTATATTATGGTATTTGTTCAAGACTTCACTTTCATTTATAATGTATTTATCTATTTAAAAAACAATTAAAATTGGACTTTGTTTACTTGGATAAAGTTCAAATCTAGAATTGGCTATTTCTCTTTATACGCTCCCTTAAGACGTTGGTCGAGGCTCGTCACTATTATTATTATTATAGCAATTTCACTTTCATTTTATCGACACGGCAACGTTACATCACTAACACGAGAACCCGTTTGGCGTTACGAGTGAATAAGTAGGTAACATTATGTCACAATAGCAGAGTTTGAGTGTTGTATTAAATTTGTGAAATTTTTCCAACTAAAACTAGTCAAATGTTTTATCGACATTTCTTACCAAATGATTGGACATTGCCAAATGTGTTCAGTGAATGAATGGAAGTACATACATATGTTATATACTCGTAGTTATTGCGTTTGTATTCTTAGAAGACGCGACGAATTTTGTTGTGTATTAAACAGACACTATTATTAACACAATTAATTAATTAATTAATTAACTATTATGCGTTACTTTATCATTAACATCATTATCATCTGAGACGTAATTGACGTCTTACGGTGCTGACCTTATGGTGCTAATGCTAAGGTACATAAGGTGTATGTATTTATGTATTTATTTACAATTTTAAGAGCTAACATATAAAATAACATGTAAAATGATAATACTAAAAACCACTGAGGTTTAGTCTCGTGTTATCATTAGATTATCTTCTCGCAAATAATAATAAGTTTGAGAGTTTGTATGTTTGTGCCTCAATAACGCAAGAACGGCTGAACGAATTTGAATGCAATTTGGCACACAGATAGTTCATGACTTGGATTAAAATGTTGAATAAATTTTATATTGGAAAAATGTTAGGTTCATAATAAAAATTAAAAAAAAACCAGAGATATATTATTTCGATGACTACAGCGCGTAAAGTCTCGCGCACACATTTTGTTTTATTACATTGTATGTAGGGTAAAATGACCTAATGTTGGCACCCCTCCAATTTATTGGCACTATATAATTTCACTGAAAAATAAGAAAACTATTCCATAAACTGTGTTCACACAAAAAATAAATAAATCTTAGATTTATAGAATTGCTATAGCTGAATTATTATATAAAAGGTTTGAAGGCGACACTTGTGGGGGAACCGGCGCATGTTTACAATTGCGCACAAAATTGCTAAGGAAAATGACATTTTTTTTCTTATTTCGTAATTTTTCACCTCACTAACTTAACATTACAGGCAGTGTTGATATTCCTTCCGTTAAATCATCGTGCGATGTCGAAGAAGAACGTTTTTTTAGGCATTTATTCACCATGACGTATTTACTAATACAATAAAACAATCTGTACGCAACAGTACATAAGAGACTCGAGACGCGAGAACGAAGTGCGGGAGGGGAAGAGCGACTGAGTCTACCAATCATATGCTACCAATAACGTGTCGGCACACCGACGCGCACCCGCCACTCACGCTCCTCTGCCCCCTCAAAAACCTAAAAATAGAGTTCTGTGCACATTTGCCGAGAAGTCTTTATTCGCTACACGAACTATAACACTAAACAGTCAAATGATTTAAACATTGTCAAACTTTCAAATTTTATTTGAGTTGAACAATAGGTTGAAACGTGTCAAATAAATGGTCGTATTTCTTAAAGTGCCAATAATTGGGTATTTTTCCCTATTAACAAAAAAGTAATCTATGTAGTATATCAACTGTCTATAAGTATTAGTATCCATGTCGTCGGCACATCGTAGAATTGGGCATATCATGATATTCCTGGACAGATCATATTTCTGTTAAAACTGAGAAGGTCGCCTAACTTCGCTCCGCTCCGCTTCGTTCGCTTCCTCGTCGCACCTATTTTTGACTTTTGGTGAAAGATTTTTGATTTCATACTTTACGATCTGCCCAATTCTACGATCTGCCCACGACATGCATAGTACAAGCATTAGTTGCTTAGTGTGGAACTAGATGGTGCTGTGTGGGATGTGTGTCACATAAAAATAAAATTACTGTCAAACATGTGAAGCCGGGTCGAGTGGCTAGTGAATAAGCGAAAGATTTCTTCAGCGTTTGTAAGAAGACCTAAATACCGCGACTTCATTTAGTCGGAAAAACATTGGTTCCAACAAGCATTGCGTTGCCTCGGCCGATATACATCTAAAATGATTTTACGTAATAACACATTTGATTCATGGAGTTTACTCCTTAAGAATCGATTTGCATATTATATACTAGCTAGTGCTCGCGACTTCGTCCGCGTTGAAAAGTATAAAATTATAACACTTGAAAACGCCATCGATAGATGGTGCTATCAAGAGTATCCCGGGCCAAGCCGCTAGTATTTTTATTTTAGATTTCCCGTAGGAATGAAGCATTTTCCCGCGGTAAAAAGTAGCTTATGTTCATCACGGATAATGTCGGCTTCTAATGGTAAAAGAATTTGTCAAATCGGTACAGTAGTTTCGGAGCCTATTCTATACAAACAAACAATCAAATCTTTCCTCTTTATAATATTACTATTTAAAAAAGAAGTTAATATTCGGGCGAATGGGACATACTTTTTCGGGCCAGTTAAATGATAGGTAAATACCACAATAATTCTACGGGAACTTGAGATATACAGACTAATGATTAGAAACTGATTACAGATAATTAGAGATTTAGCCTCAATTAATTTACATTTTGTAATATCCTTCCTAAGTTATTATGTAATTATAAATAAGTTTTCAAAACTCCATTTGTGATCATAGAGGAAATACATACAAAGTTATCGCGGACATGGGGCATAGGAATTAATATACTGTGGCATAGGCTAATTAATAGCAAGGTTAAGACTGGCCATACACGGGCAGCTCGAGCAGTTAGCCAGTGATCAACATACACGAACCGCTCGAGCAGTCATAGCTGCTTGAAGCTGCCGTCATTTGCTCGATAAATTACGAACGAATGAGAGGAGCAGTCGACAGCTCGAGCAGTAGCACTACCATGAGTTGCTATCGAAATCTTACGTTAGTTTACTTCTGTCGATAACGAACGTTTCACCCTTCAATGTGCTAGTGAATGATTTAACTACTAACGTTACGGTATTTCTCGAGAGCATCAGTCAAATTTGTAACTCATGGTATCGATTTTGTATAGAAATGTCAAGTTAAACGTCAGTCGCTAATGGTCGCTAGCGACTACATTCGATAGGTTTTTCACTTATACAACTCATGTTACCGGTTTTAGTTCTTTGCGTGACCGCTAGAGGCGCTGTACAATTTTTCATACAAATATTTTACGTTCTCGCTCATCTCTCGCTAGCGATTTCGGTCGTCATAAACTCATGGTAGTGCTACAGTCCGTCTATGCCTGCGCTCGAGCAGTCACGCTGCTCGACTGCACGGTGTTTCACCCGAACTGCACAACAGTAGCACTACCATGAGTTGCTATCGAAATCTTACGTTAGTTTACTTCTGTCGATAACGAACCTTTCAATGTGCACGTGAATGATTTAACTACTAACGTTACGGTATTTCTCGAGAGCATCAGTCAAATTTGTAACTCATGGTACCGGTTTTAGTTCTTTGAGTGACCGCTAGAGGCGCTATACAATTTTTCATACAAATATTTTACGTTCTCGCTCATCCCTCGCTAGCGATTTCGGTCGTCATAAACTCATGGTAGTGCTACTGCTCGAGCGGTCCGTGCATGTGTTCACTATGTAATTTACGTCGCTCCTTAAAAACTAAAGAGCCATAAAACAAAAAACCCAAAAATGTTTTAATTGCAATAATATAATCATAGTTCTTCATATTGTATGTTGCACAAAAAGACTCATGGTTGTTTTATTCCATATTTAACATATTTTGATCATTTTATATATTTTCAAAAGTAACTGAGATATATGCTTATATCTATTCTAGTATATTGAGTTTATTATATAAGTACTTAAAACATTTAATGCTACTTAAAAATACGCTTCTAATCTAACGATGTATAATATTATGCATATATTTGATACATATATACAATAAGAAAAAAAATTGACAATTTTTTTTTTTTCGATTAGCTCTCCTGTAAAAAGTCTAATTTTGAAACACGGAAGTAAACTCTTCAACTTTATATAATACTAGCTATTGCACGCGACTTCGTCCGCGTTGAAAAGTATAAAACGCCATCTACCTTGGAGCGGATCGCTAAAAATATCACCAAGCAGTTGTCATGTTAGTCGCTTCACCTGATTCTGGATAGATGGCGCTCTCAAGTGTATCCCGGGCCAAGCCTTTACTTTTATTTTAGATTTCCCGTAGGAATGAAGCATTTTCCCGTGGTAAAAAGTAGCCTATGTTCATCACGGATAATGTCGGCTTCTAATGGTAAAAGAATTTTTCAAATCGGTCCAGTAGTTTCGGAGCCTATTCTATACAAACAAACAAATCTTTCCTCTTTATAATATTAGTATAGATAAAAACGGTGCCAAGAATTCGCCGTCTTTAAGGAAAAATGATTTTATAATATGTATATCCTTTCACCTTTTTTTATCCTTTTACCTGTCGCGGCCATATTGTAAACGGCAACCGTTTAACATAATTAATATTACGAAACATAAGCAAAATAGTTGATCTATTATAAAACAGAAATACGCAAAAATTAGCGAAGATAGAAAGCTTTTTATCGGCAAATATGATTTTTCTCGCTTATATAACCATACTAGTATATATTTTTTTCACTATTTCGGCAATAACAATTTTCTTTTTTTACTTTTTTGAAAAAATCTTTTTGCACCTTCAAGCTCTCGTAAATACGCGTCTTTTGAGATATTTTTGAATATCATATCTTTACAACACTCCGAGATATAAAGGGATTACAATTTTTCGTGAAATAGGGGCCTATACTGAAGCGAACGAAGACATTTCCAATGTCAAAAACATACATGTTAAGGACGTGTTTGCGAAATGAATAGGCGAAATGAGAAATGAATAGGCGAAATGAGAAATGAATAGGCGAAATGAGAAATGAATAGGCGAAATGAGAAATGAATAGGCTGAGTGAGGGAGTGATCACTGATATTTCTTTAGAAATGTTTTGTGTAGACTAAATGAACCCTTATTGTCACCCATTCAGATTCATGCATAATATCAAAACATGTGAATATTTTGACGGGACTTTTTAATTTTTTGTGAGGCAATTTATAATATTTTTAGAATTTTTTTTTTGACCAATGTTGAGTTGATTATGTCTGCTATCCTTCAGTATTTTTAAACAAACAAAATTTGGAACATAAAAACATAAAAATGATCCTAAACACGACCACTTTTCGTAAATTTTGTGTGAAGAGGCGATCAGAAATTGTATTTACAGTACTAAAAATCATATTTATTTAAATTATTTTTTATAGTATTTGCAGATAAAGAAGTAATCTAACTGTGACACCTGTTAGTTTTATTTGATTTGGTTTCATTTTGTCGCAAAATCTATCGAAAAACAACTAAGTTTTGTCAGATTCATAAACACGTCCTTAAGCCTCCTTTTTTGGAAGTCGGTTGAAAAATGTGTATCATTGAACTGACGAATATTAAGACGATCGATAGATATTAATATTTCAAATACCAAAGGGAAACAGGGAAACTACGTAAAATATCGGTCGGTGTATAATTAATGTGCCCACCTACGATAGCGTGGCAATTATTGTAATGATCCCACAGGATACACTATGTCAGAAACTAACACTTAGTTTAACGTAATTAAAGAATACAAAATTTCAATCAAATTTTAATAGATACGTTACTTAATAGATAACTAGATTTTTTCTGCGACATCACTGGCGTTGCACGCGACTTACCTATTACCTATGTTTCTTAAGAATTATGATAGTGTTTATTTTATTTTTTCATTTTGTCGTAATTATGAGGCTTTCTTTTTAAATAAATATTTTATTATTTAATAAAAATAAGTCCTCGAATCCTACGGGCTAATAAGTGTTTAACAAACGCAATAAGAAAGAAGTGGAAACATACATACGTGCATATTAGTGAAAAAAAATATTATTTATGAAAAAATTGCGATAATCCCGTAAATAATATTATTATTCTTTGTTTATATAGAACCCCTAAAAGCGACGCTAATATATTTCTGAATAAGCTGGATTATTTATTAGCCGAGTTAATTAAAAAATATGGCTACAAGAAAAAGATAGTATTAGCAGGCGATTTTAATATTAACACATTAAAAGTTGATAAAAATACAAAACTGATGAACGACATTGCATTAAACTATAATTTGACTCTCCATATAACAACAGCCACAAGAAACAGTTCATGTATAGACCATATATTGAGTAATATCAAAAATGCAATCTCAGCCATCTTGCCACTTCATCTTTCAGATCACGAAACCGCGCAATTATTGAAAGTTCCTGTAAATTCAATTAAGAGAAAGCCGGAAGCATTTTTTATATATAAAAGGGATTATAACAATGACAATGTTGATAAGTTCAATGAATATCTCAGTTGTTTAACATTTAATGATATCTTGCAAGAGACAGATCTAAATACAGCATTTACAAAATTTCATAGTCTATTTTGTCTCTTCTACAAATTATGTTTTCCTAAAGTTAAAATAAAAATAAATAATAGCTTTACGAAAGCGAAATGGATAAGCAAAGGTTTAAGAACTAGTTGCAAAACTAAAAGATTACTACGATATAAATACTACAGACATAAAGATACAAATACAAAAAATACATATATAAAGTATTCAAAAATATTAAAGAAAAGTATATACATCTCTAAAAAAATTAATAATATCAAGCTCATAAAAAAGAGTAAAAATAAATGTAAGACATCATGGACAATTATAAAGGATGAAATAGATATGAAATGTAAAGATTTTGACATAATTAATATTAATGATAATGTTAACCAAAAGATGCTGACGTGCCCAATAGAAATTGCAAATAAATTTAATGACTTTTTTATTAATTCTACTAATATGCATACAAGCCTAAAAAATTTAAGAATTAAATCTTGCCACACTAAACTAAATTCAATGTATTTAATGGATATGACAGAACATGAGTTGAGAGGTGTGGTGAGGTCACTTAACAATACAAAAGCAGTGGGACATGATGAAATTTGTACAGAAATTATTAAACGTTCCATTAAAAACATTTCTCAAGTCTTAACTTATCTTATAAATCTATCTTTCTCAACAGGAAAGTTTCCTGAAATCTTAAAGATTTCGGTTGTTAAACCAATCTTTAAGAAAGGCAAAAAAGAGGAGGTAAATAATTACCGTCCGGATTACATTAATATCGATATTCGCCAAAATTTTTGAGAAATGTATGACAAAACGCTTAACAGATTATTGCGAGAAAAATGTTATAATTGTACCAGAACAGTTTGGATTTCAAAACAATAAATCAACAACCTTAGCTATTTATACACTAATGAAATCAATATTAACTAGCATTAATAATAAAAATAGAACCTCAGTTCTATTTTTTGATCTCAGCAAAGCATTCGATCTCGTAAATCACGAAATCCTGCTCAAAAAACTGGAGGCAATAGGCGTGCGAGGAATTCCCCTTAGTTGGCTAACATCATATTTGACTAATCGTAAACAACAAGTTGAACTAAAAAGACTTAATAGAAATAGAGAACTTGTCTCCTATTCTTCCGAACACAAAATAAATAAAGTTGGTGTGCCACAGGGAAGTATACTCGGGCCATTGTTATTTCTCATTTATATTAATGACATACCTAAAATAACTAATTTTAAAAGTATTCTTTTCGCGGATGACATATCTATCATTGTAAGTACTGACATTAAAAATAATGATTTGAATCATGAATGTGACATAAATGAAACAATTAAATCCACTATAAAATGGCTTGACCAAAATAAATTGAAAATCAACTTGACAAAAACGAATTTCATTAGATTTGACAATAGTAAAACTGCAAAGCTTGACATTAAATATGAAAACACTAAAATTAAGGAATTAAATGAAACGAAATTTTTAGGTGTAATAATAGACAAACAACTTAACTGGAAATCTCACATCGATTATGTCTGTCAAAGAGTAAATAAATTTGTATATGCCATAAAATGCCTAAGAAAAATTACAAACCTGGAGACAGCTATAACTACTTACATTGCTTACATAGTCTCTGTTCTTCGGTATGGTTTAGTTGTTTGGGGCAACGGTAGTCACCTACATAGAGCTTTTGTTGCACAGAAGAAATGTCTGAGAGCCATGACTTTTAAGACACAACGGGATTCGTGTAGGCCTTTATTCAGGGAGCTTAAGCTATTGACTTTGCCTTCATTATATATTTATGAAATGTGTTTATTCGTCAAGAAGCACAAGTATTTGTTCATAAAAGATTCAAGTAGCAGCAGATATCCAGATAGACTGATAGTGAAGGAGACAATCAAATTGGCTAAATTTAGAAAAAGTTGCGTATATATGAGCGTCAAGCTATTTAATAAGGTCCCTCTTAATATAAAGTATCTACCTTTGGTCCAGTTTAAGAGAAAGTTATACACTTGGCTTGCTGCACAGAACTTCTATGACGTCAATGAATTTATGGATCGAAGATTTTAAAAAAGTAATTAGTTTAATCATTAGTGTAATATATAAATTAATTTTATGTTTATATAGCTATTTTAAAATATTTGCATGCCCTTATAGGGTGGAATGTAGTGAGCATTATTGTGAATATAACCAAAACCATTGTAACCTATGTTCAGCGAATAAATAAATTATTATTATTATTACAGAATTATATTTCCGGCGGTTATCACCAAAGAGACCAAAGAGTACAAGTTACAAGTGTGTAACTATAATTCTGTATGTTTTCACTTCTTATTACGTTTGTTAAACACTTATTAGCCCGTAGGATTCGAGGACTTGTTTTAATATTATTATTAATTATTTATTTTATTAAATAAATTTATTTAATATTCCCAGTTAATTTATTAATTTCTTTTATTAAATTACACATTTATTAAATTAAGGCTATCCTTTATTGGGGCTGGAATAACTGGGAAAGTTTCAACGCACCTTTTAATTACAATATGGCATATACATTCTTGTATATTTTACGCTTATATTTTATTTTTATTATTTTTATTTAATATCTTACACTTTTAATCAAACCAATATGTTTGTAAATCTCAGAGTAATTTACAGTTTTGACAGTTGACTCCTAATCAACTGTTAATCCATGTGTTATAAATATTGGTCTAACTGTGGTCTAACTAATCAACTAATCCACCGATCATTGTGAAATTTTCCGTACAGTGATATAAAAAGGAGGCCTTTCATCTAAAAAAAAATACTGTTTCTGAGAGATAATAAAAATAAAAATCTAACGGCTGGCAAAACTGTAAAAGCAGTGAAAATTAATTAAATACTGCTTATATATTTTGTCAGGCGTAATACTTTTTTTAATAGAAGTGCCGATGAAAAGGAAAGAGAAAAATAAGTAAGTTAAAAAATAAATTAATAAAATCTTATTTACATTTATTAACTGAAATAAATATATTTTATTTATTAGGAAGCCAACACAGTATACAAGAATTCATATATAAATATTAAATACATGTAATACATAAGTTACTAAAAAATTAATTACTTTATATTTACTAAGCTTAAGTGATTTGGAATTAACTTATTTGATCCTGTAGACAAATTGGTATTCCAGTAAAATGTAAAAAAATTAACGCTCTCTGAGCTGCGATCTTTAACGCAATAAAGGCCCGTATGTTTTCAAAGTATTACAGGCCACTGTTACGTGATGCATTCGTCTTCAGTGAAAGCCACGACGCAGCTGCGGTCAGCACCGTCGTCGTGAGTTGCCGATGTGATGAATTAAAAAAAATATATATATTTAAAAAAATAATAAAACGCGCGGGAATTTTTGAATTGTTTCGACAAGTGTTTTTGGCGTTTTGTGAAATTGTTGTTATTATTAATAGTAATAATTGGCAATTTGTTATTATTTTTTGAAAAAAATAATATTCGTGGAAAGTGTGAAGGATTTACACGAAAACTTATAAAAGTGAGTGTCTTAGGTATATTTTTTAAAATATTTATTTACTTAGTAAGTATGTAAAAAATTGTATGGTATATATTTATAAAATGCATAATTTCAGTCCCAAGCATGCTGGCTACATTACCTTGTTAAATAAAAATCTTAAAAGACTTTTAATTTTCAATAAAAAATATTTTTCGAAATTCCGTCAAGTCTGACGACAGTCTGAGGGTTTTTCTTGTCTTACATACATAAACTACTATCTGGTGCCCGCGACTTCGTACGCGATGATAAATTAAAAATATAAAAGCAATTATAACGCTTGACATCTTGTTGCTATGACACGTTCGCCAGGCGTTAGTTACAGTTTTATAATTTAGATAATCCCTCGGGAACATTACTTTTTTCTTGCATAAAAGGTACCCTATGTCCTTTCTGGTTTCCCAGACAACGTGTATGCAAAATTTCATGGTGATCGGTTCAATAGTTTTTGCGTGAAAGCGTAACAAACAAACAAACTCACATTCACATTTATAATTTTGCTAATTTCTGATCCTTAGACACAAAAGAAACTCCGAACGTAGCTCGCTGAGCGAATTTGAACTTGTGGTCCAGTCCAGGTCCAGACCTCTCAAGAGGTCACGTTTTGGCACTATACGTCGTCACTGGCACTGATCCGTACTTAACCATTCATATGCCGCAAACGTGGATCAGCGTTAATATTTTTGCGCCACTCCTGTGCCGGAACGCGGATCCACGTTAATATTTTTGCGCCACTCGTGTGCCGGAACGCAGATCCGCGTTAATATTTTTGCGCCACTCGTGTGCCGGAACGCAGATCCGCGTTGAGGCTACTGTATGTATTGACAAGTCGTCGGCCTAACTCGTTAACCTGCTAAGTCACATTTTGCACAGTTTTCAGGAGGAAGAAAAAATTAAATGACAAAATGTTGCATGTGCATGTGCATGCAAGCATGTGAAATTGTCAGTACAAAACTTAGGATTTAGCAGGTTTCTTTGTGAAGATTTGTTAATATTTAAGTCAGAAAGCAGTTTTTCATTTATGAAATTTCTCACCTTTTTAGTTTGATAATCCGCATTATTACTTCACGAAACGGTAGATAATTTATCGTCTAAACTTGTAAAAAAGTAAAAAAAATGAAATTGGCCTAAAATGGACTTAGCAATTTAACGAATTAAGCCGACGAAGTGGTATTTTGAAATTATGACTTACGCTCGGCACACGAGGGGTTAATATGTTTTATAAATGGGAAAGTTTATATGGATGTATGGATGTTTATTACTCTTTCACACAAAAACTACTGAACCGTTCACCATGAAATTTTGCATACACGTAGTCTGGGACACCAGAAAGGACATAGGGTACATTCATTGTTCATTCGCGGACGAAGTCGCGAGTTATTTGTAAATCTTATACTTCAGACATTGCGGTAGTGGTAACGTGAACAGACTACGTAGCTTCCCAAATGTATCCCAACCCAGATGGATTCTTTTATCAGCCTCCTTGTTGAAAAATACACATAATTAAGTAGGGATCAATACTAATAATAAACCTCTAAGTGTAGGTGTAAGTAAGTATGTATGTATATTGTATGTATGTTCCTCCATAACTCTTAAACGAATTAACTGATTTTCATGAAATTTGTTAGATAAACATAGAAATACGGGACACGTGATGGGCTACTTTTTATCTTTTTTAACGCGGACCAAGTCGCGGGCACCAGCTAGTATAAAAATATAATGTTAAAATCAAGAAAGTGTGCGGAAGGATTTTCTATACTAATATTATAAAGAGGAAAGATTTGTTTGTTTGTATTGAATAGGCTCCGAAACTAGTGGACCGATTTGAAAAATTCTTATACCATTAGAAGCCGACATTATCCGTGATGAACATAGGCTACTTTTTACCGCGGGAACATGCTTCATTCCTACGGTAAATCTAAAATAAAAGTAAATACTAGCGGCTTGGCCCGGGAGATAGCGTCATCTATCCAAAATACGGTAGATTGCGTTTTATACTTTTCTACGCGGACGAAGTCGCAAGCACCATATTTAATAAAAACTTAATTTTAGGATTCACCACCAACTAACCCGTAAATAAGTGGAAAAGAAGAAAATGGATTCCAAATGTGCATCGTCAGACAAAATGGAGAGTCACCAGTGAGTAGTTTGAAAATACAATCTTTACTTAACCTAAGTTAACAAAATCTTTAAAATTTAAACAATTAGGGCCACTATCCACGGAGGCATAGCTTCATAGACGCATATTCGTCATTATACGCAGTGTACGCTTGCAGCTTCCATACAAAACCGTATGTACGCCCCGACGTATGACATGCGGTACGGCAGGCGTCATGACATGACGCCTGCAGGCAGCGACGCGAGCGCGACGTTGCCGCTCCGTCGACAGAGGGCCACTGTCCACGGAGGCGTAACTTCATGGACGCGTATTCGTCATTATACGGATTAAGGATAAGGGATAAGGGAGGGATGGGGTAATGGGCTCTGGCATCCCTTACTCACTCACCGAAACACAACAGCAAATAATGCTGTCATTTCACGGTGGTATACTGTAAGGTGGTGGTTACTGTCGCCAGACGGGCTGCCCAAATGACTGCGAAACGCAGTGTGCCATACCACTACTCTTCAAACCCAGATCAGAGTCAATTTTGAAAATTATATTAAAATTTCCAAAGTTGAGCACGCCGGGAATCGAACCCGAGGCCCCCAGAGACGTTAGGCAAGCACCTTTGCCAGTATATCATACTGCAAGGTGGTGGTTACTGCCGCCAGACGGGCTGCCCAAATGACTGCGAAACGCAGTGTTGCCCTACCACTACAACTGTACTGTACATGTATGAAAACTGGTCGCAATCCGATAATGGTGGGGTAAATGGAAACTAACATTTATATATTGCTTAGTTTGTGACATTTTAAAGGTAATGAAAACACTCCAACGATGATGAACAAACAAAACGTTGGACGACAAAACATCAACCTGAACGCCATTGTATTGTTGAATACCATAGTTATCATAACGCTTGTATAGATTCTAGGAACGGTTTTAGTACTTCGTACAATTTACAAATCCATGCTTCCATTCATACTAATATTATGTACTAGCTGTTGCCCGCGACTTCGTCCGCGTAACTTTATAAAATATAATACATTCGTGTCTGTGAAACGATGGAAATACACATACAAAATTTCAACCCAATAGGTCAAGCCGTTTAGTAGTTGACATACCGACAGCAGCGCCATCTACCGGGTCCAATTGTATTTTTAAATCATCTAGGAAACCATCGAAATAGCCATATAAAATTTTAACCCAATCGGTTCAGCAATTTAGAAGTTATGTGAAAAAGAAGTCAAGTACAGAAGGATAATTCTTACTACCCGTTGTCCTTTTACCCGTTTTCTCGTAGGAATGAAGTATTTTCCCGCGGTAAAAAGTAGCCTATGTTCATCACGGATAATGTCGGCTTCTAATGGTAAAAGAATTTTTCAAATCGGTCCAGTAGTTTCGGAGCCTATTCTATACAAACAAACAAACAAACAAATCTTTCCTCTTTATAATATTAGTATAGATTAGTATAGAAGTATAGATAAGTTTGGTCTGGTAGATGGCGCTGTGTGGAATGTTTGAAGATATTTATTTATGCATCATGTGTCTGAAATGATATGTTAAGCACAGGTACGTCTCTATTCGAACATTTCGAATTTCCAGTTGAAGAAAAAGTCAACAAATCTACAAATAGCTATAAACTTTCAGAATACACTGCGAAAACATGAACGGGAACGATCCTTTGGTGCCAAATTTGAACGAGATTCATCAAAACCTAAAGGATTCTGTTGACACCATTGCCGGGTTCTACGACGACGCAGTTATATTAGTGACCGGCGGGACAGGTTTCGTTGGGAAAGCTTTACTGGAGAAACTTTTAAGGAGCTGTCCAGGGATAGAGACTATTTATGTCCTCATGCGACCAAAGAGAGGCCTGACTGTACAACAAAGGTATAAGGAGCTATTGAAAAATCAGGTATGTACAATTCACGACTGCCATTATCTGAACTTTACAGAGGTGGCTGGCAAACCTGATTTATGAGAAAAGGTAAGGAAAGGTAAGGTAAGGGAGATATTTTTTGTAACTATAGTCGTCTATAAACATAAGCAACTCCAGAATATGATGCAAATGGCCAAAGATATTCGATTGGTCTCTCGACTAAGTAGATACAGCCGCCGTACTTGACAAATGCGACGACAAATACTACGCCAAATTCGGCGTACCCGAGCTAGTCACACTACAAACTGACTGTCTACTACAAATTGCTTTTAGGTAGGGCCGTATCTAGTCTAGCGCAGCGAGACCAATCATTTCTCTATGCAACTGGCTTTGTTGGACTTAATCCTAAAGGATAAGGGTGAGAAGACCACTTCAGTACTGAAAGTTTTCCGTCAACTATTTGACGACATGTTTGGTCTAATGAGTGGCTATATTAACCCTAGCTGTTATCCAAACGATCTCGGGTTCGAATCCCGCTAGGGGCAAATGTTTATGTCAACTTTTGTACATGAGTCATGGATGTTTTGTATTTATAATATGTATGTATTTACAAAAAAGTATGTAGTATACCATCTGTCTGGTATTCATAATACAAACATTAGTTGCTTAGCGTGGTGTGGAATGTGCGAGAAAAAAATCAGTTATTCGACTGAGGTATGGAAGTCCATACTTCCAATCCACTCTAGTATAGTTCGTGTAGCGAATAAAGACTTCTCGGCAAATGTGCGCAGAATTCTATTTTTAGGTGTTTGAGGGGGCAGAGGAGCGTGAGCGGCTGAGTCTACCAATAACGTGCGCCGACACGTTATTGGTAGACTCAGTCGCTCTTCCCCTCTCGCACTTCGCGACACGTTATTGGTAGCATATGATTGGTAGACTCAGTCGCTCTTCCCCTCCCGCACCTCATCGCGCGTCTCGAGACTCTTGGGTACTGTTGCGTACAGATTGTTTTATCGTATTAGTAAATACGTCATGGTGAATAAATGCCTAAAAAAACGCTCTTCTTCGACATCGCACGATGATTTTACGGAAGGAATATCAACACTGCCTGTAATGTTAAGTTAGTGAGGTGAAAAATTACGAAATAAGAAAAAGAAATGTCATTTTACTTAGCAATTTTGTGCGCAATTGTACACATGCGCAGATTGCCCTCACAAGTGTCGCCTTCAAACCTTAATATAATAATTCACCTATACTTAAGTATGTTTAGCAACTACGACTTCTTCTTCACCAAGCGAAGGAGGGAATGAGACAGTTTTTAAGCTATGATATATTTCAGATATTTGATCGGCTCCGAGCACGTTGGCCAGAGCGATTGAGCAAACTGTTTGCAATAGCTGGCGATGTAGCAGAGCCTAATATGGGTATAAGTCCTGAACAGCTCTCTCTGCTGGCCACCGTCACCGTGGTGTTTCATTCGGCAGCCACTGTGCGCTTTACCGATCCACTCCACATATCTGCGACGTTAAATGTCCAGGGGACAGCTTCGATGATGACTCTCGCTCGAAATATGCCGGCTTTGAAGGTAGTTATGAAGATGTCTCATCAACTGCTTATATTATAATATTATTGTAGGATTGAGGGATAATATTATTGTACCTTGAAAACTTTTCAATAATGTTATCGGATTATACAGATATATAGACCACTACGAAGTTTACGGGGTATCCCGCGATAAAGTGCAACCCCAAAAGGGGGTGAAACTATCCAAAATTATCGACAAAAAAATAGAAAAAACAAATTATATTTAAATAAGAATATTTTTCAGGCCCTCGTACATGTCTCGACGGCGTACAGTAACGCCCCGCGACCTTTAATCGAAGAACAGGTATACCCCCCTCCATACGATCCTGACAACATCATCAAATGCGCTAAAATGCTGCCTCCAGAGACAGTTGACGTTTTAGCTGCTTCTTTACAAGTGAGTATAATACGTTATTATGATAATGATAGGAACGGAAGTCCATACCTGAGCATAGGATTCGACAAGCCCGTAATATGCCAATAAGATAGCTTCAATATGAGCAGTTTCAATATAAAATTGGATTAGCCTATGTGTTCCTAACAGATTTCAGAGGAGGAGACGGAAATTTCAGCCGTTTTTATTTAGATAGACAGAGAGGTTGACGGTCTACTTGGTGGTAGGTGACTACCGTTGCCTATAACACAAGCAACGCCATTGTTGTTGCAAGTGCACTGCCGACCAAGTCGGATTTAGCACAAAGGGATTAGGAAAAGCTGTTGGCCATAATGATTCGCTTCGCAAGGACTGGTTCGCTTCGCAAGGACTGATTAGCTTCGCAAGGACTGATTCGCTTAGCAAGGACTGATTCGCTTCGCAAGGACTGATAAGTTTCGCAAGGACTGATTAGCTTCGCAAGGACTGATTCGCTTAGCAAGGACTGATTAGCTTCGCAAGGACTGATTCGCTTCGTAAGGACTGATTAGCTTCGCAAGGACTGATTCGCTTCGCAAGGACTGATTCGCTTCGCAGGGACTGATTAGCTTCGCAAGGACTGATTCGCTACGCAGGGACT
Organism: Synanthedon vespiformis; assembly: GCA_918317495.1. Lineage (NCBI taxonomy): Eukaryota > Metazoa > Arthropoda > Insecta > Lepidoptera > Sesiidae > Synanthedon > Synanthedon vespiformis. The sequence continues at coordinate 2,976,174 of OU906973.1, forward strand.
GATTAGCTTCGCAAGGACTGATTCGCTTCGCAGGGACTGATTAGCTTCGCAAGGACTGATTCGCTTCGCAGGGACTGACGCACTTTAACAAGAAGGCCTACGAGACATTCGTCACATTCGCTTTTTACCACATTAGACATTCGTCATATTCGTTATTGGTCACAACCTATTATCCTCTGCGGTTAATAAAATGGGGCAGTTAATCTTAAAAAAAATGGCTCAATTAAATTTCCCTAATCTGGATGGATCGCACACATGTGTCTCATAAAAATTATGTGCGAATGTATATCTATTTTGAAATAAAATAATAATTACTAACTAGGGAATAAAATAAAACATTTTAACTGGGGAAAGTAATGCAGGGAAAAAAATTCAGACAGTCTGACATTCCATTTGATGAAATGGCTACCGCTTGTCCATGTCGTCGGCACATCGTTGAATTGGGCATATCATGATATTCCTGGGCAGATCATATTTCAGTTAAAACTGAGAGGTTCGCCTCACTCCGGTCCGCTTCGCTCGACTCCCCAAATTTATTTCCATGTAAACTTATCACCCTACTCCTCGCTTTGCTTCGCTCTGATCCTCGTCGCACCTATTTTTGACTTTTGGTGAAACTTTTTGATTTCATACTTTACGATCTGCCCAATTCCACGATCTGCCCACGACCAACACAAGTAACGCCAAAGATGCTATGAGTATACGCTGTCGACCTATACTTAATCTTTATCCCTTAGAAATAGGAAGGGGTAGAATAAATCATCAGAAATGTATTATATCCTTTATATTTTCAGGGCGAACATCCCAACACGTACACTTTGACCAAAGCTATGGCCGAGTCAATAGTTTATGCTAACAAGGACCTACCTGTCTGCATTGTAAGACCTTCAATAGGTAAGCGCATAAGAATGACATAATCTATACTCTATGACATCTATACTAATATTTTAAAGAGGAAAGATTTGATTGTTTGTTTGTATAGAATAGACTCCGAAACTACTGGACCGATTTGAAAAATTCTTTTACCATTAGAAGTCGACATTATCCGGGATGAACATAGTATACTTTTTACCGCGGGAAAATGCTTCATTCCTACGGGAAAACGGGTAAAAGGACAACGGGTAGTAAGAATTATCCTTCCATATAACTTCCATATATTCACATATAACTTCTAAACGGCTGAACCGATTGGGTGTTGAAATTTTATATGGGTACTTCGATGGTTTCCCGGATGATTTTAAAATACAATTGGACCCGGTATTTTATAAAGTTACGCGGACGAAGTCGCGTGCAACAGCTAGTGTCTAATATATAAAGTTGAAGAGTTTGTTTGTACGCGCTAATCTCAGGAACTACTGGTTCGAATTGAAAAATTCTTTTTGTGTATAAAAGTCCATTTATCGAGGAAGAGTATAGGCTATAGAGAACGCGAACGAAGTCGCGTGCACCTAATAAAAAGTCTGTAATAAAAAAATAATAAAAAATAGATAATAATTTATGTCGATCAGCAAGGTCGCATAATTTACTGCGTGGTATAAGAATTGAAAATCGATACTTCATGGTTTCTTTATTAGTCTACGGGCACTGGGTAAATTGACATGTGTTCTGATATGACGTGCGTCAATTCACGTCCTTTTAAACTTTGTAGAGTCCGATTTTATTTATGATCTATATTCTGTAGGTTTTGGCCGCGACTTCATCCGCGTACCCTGGGATTAGAACAATGTACCTACCTACTACACAGAACATAAACATACTAGCATAACATATCTATCTATATAACATATCTATATACTAATATTATAAAGAGGAAAGATTTTATTGTTTGTTTGTTTGTTTGTATTGAATAGGGTCGGAAATTAGTGGACCGATTTGAAAAATTCTTTTACCATTAGAAGCCGACATTATCCGTGATGAACATAGACTACTTTTTACCGCGGGAAAATGCTTCATTCCTACGGGAAAACGGGTAGTAAGAATTATCCTTCCGTACTTATCTTTTTCACATAACTTCTAAACGGCTGAACCGATTGGATTGAAATTTTATATGGGTATTTCGATGGTTTCCTGGATGATTTAAAAATACAATTGGACCCGGCAGGTGGCGCTGCTGTCGGTATGTCAACTACTAAACGGCTTGACCGATAGGGTTGAAATTTTGTATGTGTATTTCCATGGTTCCACAGACACGAACGTATTATATTTTATAAAATTACGCGGACGAAGTCGCGTGCAACAGCTACTAATATATAAACATACAGTACAGTCGGTAGGTACAATAGGGGTTCAGAAAAAAGTACTGTACACTAGGGATTATCTATACGTATAAATAAAAATGAATCCCTAAATATGTTGTTAAGCGCAAAACTCGAGAACGACGGGACCGATTTTAATTCTGTCTTCACTCATGGATAGGGGGATAATCAGGGAAAGTTTTTACGTAACAAAATGCACCCCGGGCGAAGCCGGAAGCCACTCGCAGGCTTATTATCTAAATGCGTCTGCTGAGCGACATCGCCAGGTGCAAAATGCGAAATATTTGTGCAATATGACACTAAATCGTATGTGATTTATAATCACAATTTTTTCGCATTTTTCGCCTGTCGCTCAGCAGAGGCATTTCGATAATACCCGGAAAAGAAAAGCGGCCATGAAAAACGGTGCAGTAGTTTTTCAACCGACGAAAACGAAAAGACGAAAACGGAGGAGGTTAATTCTCAACTCGACGCGTATAATATATATTTTTTGCTTTTTTTTAATGTATGATCAAGCATAACTTTAGACAGGGTGGTCCGATTTTGATAATTCTTTTTTATTTGAAAGGGTGCACCCGGGGGGGTCTCATTTTAATTTGGAAAATAAATTCCAACCCTAAGGGTAGGAAAACAGGGGATGATTGATTGTTCACTCACCGATTGTAGCGTATAACCACGCATAACTTTTTACAGAGTAGTCCGATTTTGATAATTCTCTTTTTAATGGATAACCATACCTCAAAGTTGGTCTCGTATAAATTTGGAAAAAATATTACTACCCTAAGGGTGGGAAAATTAAAAATTAAGCATGAAAAGCATAAAATAATCTTATTATTTTACCTAACTAATTAAAAAGATTTTGAGTTTATCGCGATCAGACAGACAAACAGACTGGCGGAGTCCGACTTTGTTTTATAATATTTAAGTGTTACTTCACAGTGGTCTTCTCTATGTGAGTGGTTTAGAAGACTACTTATTACTGCTGAACGCAGTATTCCTTTGCCACTACTCATTATACCTTACCAATATTTGTATAATTTTTTAGTGACTGCTGCCCACCAAGAGCCTTTCCCTGGGTGGATTGACAACATCTATGGAGTCACAGGTAACCTTATTGTAATCTATGCCTAATTAAGTTATTGTAACTTATAATGATTAAGTTTTGAACTTTACATTATTGAGTTATTGAACTTTACATTATTGGGTTATTGATCTTTACATTGTTGAGTTATTGAACTTTACATTATTGAGTTATTGAACTTTACATTATTGAAATTTATATTATTGGAACTTATTGAAATTTATATTGTTGAAAATTATTGAAATTTATATTATCGAAAGTCATTGAAATTGATATTATTGTCAGTAAAGTTGTTGAAATTTTCATTATTGAAACCTTGAAATTTACAAGGCGGAAATTTCATAGGCTTTATTGAAAGTTATTGTAATTGATATTATTGTCAGTAAAGTTGTTGAAATTTTCATTACTTATTGAAACCTTGGCAACACACATTGGTCGAACACTGTTGCCAGTGATGACATATGGCGCTGAAACGTGGTCTCTAACCATGGGCCTCGTAAGGAAGCTCAATGTCGCTCAACGAGCTATGTAAAGGGCTATGCTCGGGGTTACACTGCGAGATCGAATCAGAAATGAGGAGATCCGTAGACGTACGAAAGTTACCGACATAAGCCGTCGGATCAGTAAGTTGAAGTGGGCATTGGGCAGGGCACATAGTATGAAGAGCCGACGGCCGCTGGGGCCGGAAGGTTCTCGAGTGGAGGCCACGGACCACCAAGCGCAGCGTAGGACGTCCACCCACAAGGTGGACAGACGACCTAATAAGGGCCGCGGGTCGACGGTGGATCCAGTCTGCTTCTGACCGGTCCAATTGGAAAATTTTGGGGGAGGCCTATGTCTAGCAGTGGACGTCCTACGGCTGAGATGATGATTGAAACCTTGAAATTTACAAGGCGGAAATTTCATAGGTTACTGTAATTGATATTATTGTCAGTAAAGTTGTTGAAATTTTCATTATTAAAACCTTGAAATTTACAAGGCGGAAATTTCATAGGTTTTATTGAAAGTTATTGTAATTGATATTATTGTCACTAACGTTTTCATTATTGAAATCTTCATTATTGAAATCTTTTAATTTATATTATTGAAAGTCATTGCATTTTATATTCCACGATCATGTGAACTAAGCTTAAATCATTGTGCTCGCAGGTATTATTATGGAAATATCTCGCGGCACATATCGCTCAGGTTATTGCCGAGAGAGATATGTTGTGGATCTAGTGCCGGTCGACCTGGTGGTCAATTCTTGTATCCTCGCCGCTTGGAGACAGGGAGTTAATCGGTAAGTTTGATTTTCTTTGTTTTTTGTATGTTGTTTGGACGTATGACCTAAAAGGCTTCACAGAAAGTGGCTGGATGCGAAATACTGAAGACCGCTAGCTGGTGCTCGCGACTTCGTCCGCGTAGAAAAGTATAAAACGCCATCTACCGTATTTTTGATAGATGGCGCTATCTCCCGGGCCAAGCCGCTAGTATTTACTTTTATTTTAGATTTCCCGTAGGAATGAAGCATTTTCCCGCGGTAAAAAGTAGCCTATGTTCATCACGGATAATTTCGGCTTCTAATGGTAAAAGAATTTTTCAAATCGGTCCAGTAGTTTCGGAGCCTAGTCTATACAACAAACAAACAAACAATCAAATCTTTCCTCTTTATAATATTAGTATAGAGTATAGACAAACATACAAAAATAAAAATCTTCAGTCCTTATAATATTAATATAGATATATTTATTTTTGAACGCGGACGAAGTCGCGGGCGCCAGCTAATAATCATCTAAATATCTAACTGATTACTCAAGCTCTTTTTAAATTGCAGGCCCGGCCACTGTCCAGTTTACAACGTGACTTCCGGTTCAATAAATCCACTGCAATGGGGACAATTCACGAAACTATGTCTGAAATGGGCCCGAGAGAATCCATCCAAGTGAGTTACATACATACGCACACCCACCCACACGCGCACGCACCCACACCGACACCCACACCCACACCCACATACACCCTACATACACACCCTATACACACACGCACACCCTACACACACACCCTACACACACGCACACACGCACACCCTACACACACACACCCTACACACACACACCCTACACACACCCACGCGCGCGCACACCCACGCACACACACACACACACACACACACACTCTCTCACACACACCCACACACATTTAATATATATTTTTACATTTTTCAACACATTGATTGCCAATCCGAAATACCAAAACAAATACCATAGGCCAATTATTCTAAGGCATTTTACAATATTGTGAGGCACCACCACGCGACGTCGCGTTAACGCTCATACCATAATAGGCCGCTTCACGCGACGTCGCGTTATGTAGGCAATTAACGTGTGATCGCATCGGATTATAACAAAGTCTACTAAACTTCTACTTCTTTGTATCGCGCATAATTATGACAAAGACCTCTATGTTCGCAGATATGTGATGTGGTATCCGAATTTCTCTTTTACGGAGTCTCGTTTCGTGAATACGTTTTGGGAAGTGTGCTGTCACTTTTTGCCTGCTTTCCTCTATGACATACTGCTCAGGGCTCAAGGGAGGAAGGCTATGTAAGTAAACTAAATTCATAACATTCTTATTCTTGTTTGTGTTATGACTGTCAAGTTGATGGTAAGTGGCTGCTTTGTTGTTTCCTATAAAAGATTAAAATGTAATTGACTAGACTTGACAAACGGAGAGGTATCGGGGCCCTAGCCATCTAGCCAAGATGCAAACGCTTCGTCGCGTACTTCGAAAACGAAGAGAGAACGCTAAGAGAAAACTTTGTGATTGGTCAAAATTTTATTTTGACGTTACAACAACAAATCCAAGCTCTTAGCGTTCTCTCTTCGTTTCCGAAGTACGCAACGAATCGTTTGCATCTTGGCTAGAAGCCGAGGATAGGCCAATATATCTCAAAAACAAATGGACTTATTTGGACCTATTGTAAAAATTATTTCACCTAAACAAAGCTACTTTATCAATTAGTAACATAGAGGACAAAGTCGCTTGCAATAGCTAGTAAAATATGTACCTCTATAATCTTTCTTTACAATACAAAGCATCCCGCTGCGTCTGTCTGTGTTCTCAAAAACTACTGCACCGATTTTCATGCTGTTTTCACCAATCGATAGAGTGGTTCTCGAGGAAGGTACTAGTATATATATATATTTACAAATAAACGGGCGAAGTCGCGGGCAGCAGCTAATAATAATATAAAATAATTACAGAATGATGAAGTTGGCTCGTCGCTTCAAAATAGCAGCCATAAGTGGCGAATATTTCGCAAACAACGAATGGCAGTTTGGCATCTCTGAACTGAGTGTATTGCACCAAGAAGCCTTACAGGCTAAGGACGCCCACGTGTTTCCACATTGGCCGGCAGGCTACGACTGGGACAACTACATAGGATCATACATGTTGGGGATAAGAAAGTTCATTTTGAAAGATTCAGCCGAATCTCTGCCTCAGGCTAGGACTAAATTGCGAAGGTAAGGAATACACAGTCCAGTCTAGTAAGTACAGTCTTTTCGTCTTCCTTATAAAGAGTCTCTTATAAGTGCTCAAATAATGTGCTTGCTATTGTAAAGTCGGGGTACGAATACCTGTGTCAGTTTTCAAATTCATTGCTCTTAGTACCTTTTGAAACTAAAGCACTAATCAGATATATTTTTGAAATGAAATTTTGGCATGACTGACAATTGCCCTGGTACAAGCAAATTTCGACTTTAAAGTGACGAACCTTTTCTTACCCCGACTGTACCTTGAATATTTTTAAGGGTTGGCTTTTGAATCTTGTAGCCGTTTTTTACAGTGTCTTTAAACTAAATAAGTTAAGAATGCTTGTTAATTTTATTAAAATATAGTTTTTATGTCTAGGAAATCCATTCGCAATTATTTTTATAAACATTTGAAAACATAATAACATAACAATTGTGCGCTTACTACAAAATGTGTTACAATACTTACTTGCACTGGAAACAAATAGGTTAGGTTAGGTTCCGGAATGTTATGAAAATTAATGCGAGCGGAGCGCAGCGGAACGAGCCCACCCGTAATACCGGTTGTAACAGTACGATTGGTAACAAAATAGGTTAGATTTTGTAATGTTTATGACTCTGGTTCATTTCAAAATGTGTTATAAAACGTAATGTAATGTTTATGCAATTAATTGTGAATGGATTTCCTAGACATAAAAGCTATATTTTTATAAAGCTAACAGCCATTCCTAACTAGTTTGTTTTAAACACCATAAAAAACACATATAAGATTTTAAAAAAATCCCAATTTTAATTTTAATTAAAATTTATTTTCATTTTTCAGATTATATTGGGTGCACAAATTATTTCAAGCCGCGACTGGATATTACATCTTCAGAATGCTCGCCGGTCGTTTGCGATAAAAAAAATAATGTTAAAATGAAAATGCCTTATACTTAATATAATTATTAAAGTGTACATAAGTAAATTTTAAGAACACTTAAGTTATTACAGTATACAGGGTGGTGTGTTATAATTCATTCGGCGTTCTCATCAAATTACTACAACATGGAATCCGTGTGCCATACAAAACTCCTATCATTTAAAAGTGACTTTATAATCTGTCATTTAAAACCAACCAAACACCTGTCGTTTACAGAAAATGCGACTTTACTTCAACGCATTAGAGTTCAAAATGAATAGTAGAAGTTGGTCGTTACTAGCTTTCACTTGACTCCGCCATGATTCCATGACGATCGTCTGTCGTTTAAAGAAAATGCGACTTTACGTCAACGCATTAGAGTTCAAAATGAATAGTAGAAGTTGGTCGCCATGGTCGTCAATGGTACTACCTTTTACCTTTGACTCCGCCATGATTCCGTTTTAGGCGTACTTTTTATGTGCCGCTTTGGCATTTGTCACGCAAATTCCATTGTAGTATTTCGATGAGCGTTCTTATATCTTAGCGTTCTTAGCGAAATATTTATAAAAACGACATTTACAAAGCTTGTGTACTTATATGTCGCAGGGTTACTTATTGTAAAAAATAAAATAAAAATAAAATTCTATTATTTTAGGCTTTCAAAATGGCCCAGAATAATGTAATAAATTGAAGGAAGGAAAGAAAGAAAGAACAATATAACTAAATAATAACATTGTTTTCATGTAGATGAAAAAAAAAGTCGTTCCAAAAATTCATTTCAAAAATAAAAAAATGTAAAATTTGCATTCAAATCGAAAATGGACCAATAATGTCACTTTGTGAAATCGTGCAAATTGGTAGCCATTTTATAATAATTATGACAGGTTTTACAATAATCCTGCGACATATCTATGAAACTGACTGATGACACGGCAGATACAGGTTCGAATCTAGCTAGCTTGTACCTCTGATTGTTTTTTATGTAGACATAGACATATACTTATGTCTGTGTCTATTTATTGACAACTAAGAAATATTTTAATATACAATAAAATACATAAGTATATTATATGCACATGTAAATACGCTGTTTTTCATTTGGACCCCTTTACAACTCAAGCTACAGCTATGGAGAGGTATCGGGGCCCTAGCCAAGATGCAAACGCTTCGTAGCGTACTTCGAAAACGTAGAGAGAACGCAAAGAGAAAGCTTTTTTATTGGTCAAAATTTTATTTTGACGTTACAACAACCAATCACCAAGTTTTCTCTTAGCGTTCTCTCTTCTTTTCCTTCCGAAGTACGAAACGAAGCGTTTTCATCTCTCTCGTCTAGGCCCCAGGATAGAGGAGATCCGTTGACGAACGCAAGTAATTTTTTTTTAATTGAGTCAAGGCAGCGCTTACCCGCGTACTCACTTGATTTAAGATGCAGATGCGGCCGAAGGTGGACCACGCTTACCTAGTAACATTGATCCTAGAAAGTAAAGATGCGGCCATTCGAACATTTGCTTCGAGCGTATTTGGTAAAAAAACTAACGTCATCTATTAGAATTTTAAGAAACTACTTCCTTTACTACTGTAGCTCTGGTACAGTCGGGGTAAGAAAAGGTTCGTCACCTTAAAGTCGAAATTTGCTTGCACCAGGGCAAATGTCAGTCATGCCAAAATTTCATTTCAAACGTCTGTCAGTTGTCTGCTTATTGCTTTAATTTCAAAAGTTACTAAGAGTCTATTATTTTGATAAAGGAATTAATTTGAAAACTGACAAAGGTTTTCCTACCCCGACTTTATATGGGCCGGTCTCTGTCTCGGTGACTAAGCTGTCAATTGTGTCACTTTACGATTTTGACACCGGCGCGTCGGTGCCACGTACTAGGAGGGTCAGCCTTGTCCTTACGAAGTAATATAATATGTCAATGCCTAGTAAGTGCCCATTTACACTAGATTGAGTTCCACTCCTTAGCAGTGACCGAGGAACATCAACCATGAAGGTATGAAATCCCTATCCGGGCCTCGTGTTATAATATTATATGGCAAGTATAGTTCGTGCAGCGAAAAATTCTTTTTTTAGGTGTTTGAGGGGACAGTGGAGCGTGAGCGGCTGAGTCTACCAATAACGTGTGCCGACACGTTATTGGTAGACTCAGTCGCTCTTCCCCTCCCGCACTTCGTTCGCGCGTCTCGAGTCACTTGTGTACTTGGCTGAGTCTACCAATAACGTGTGCCGACACGTTATTGGTAGACTCAGTCGCTCTTCCCCTCTGGCACTTCGTTCGCGCGTCTCGAGTCACTTGTGTATTTGGCTGAGTCTACCAATAACGTGTGCCGACACGTTATTGGTAGACTCAGTCGCTCTTCCCCTCCCGCACTTCGTTCGCGCGTCTCGAGTCACTTGTGTACTTGGCTGAGTCTACCAATAACGTGTGCCGACACGTTATTGGTAGACTCAGTCGCTCTTCCCCTCTGGCACTTCGTTCGCGCGTCTCGAGTCACTTGTGTATTTGGCTGAGTCTACCAATAACGTGTGCCGACACGTTATTGGTAGACTCAGTCGCTCTTCCCCTCCCGCACTTCGTTCGCGCGTCTCGAGTCACTTGTGTACTTGGCTGAGTCTACCAATAACGTGTGCCGACACGTTATTGGTAGACTCAGTCGCTCTTCCCCTCCCGCACTTCGTTCGCGCGTCTCGAGTCACTTGTGTACTTGGCTGAGTCTACCAATAACGTGTGCCGACACGTTATTGGTAGACTCAGTCGCTCTTCCCCTCTGGCACTTCGTTCGCGCGTCTCGAGTCACTTGTGTATTTGGCTGAGTCTACCAATAACGTGTGCCGACACGTTATTGGTAGACTCAGTCGCTCTTCCCCTCCCGCACTTCATCGCGCGTCTCGAGTCTCTTGGGTACTGTTGCGTACAGATTGTTTTATCGTATTAGTAATACGTCATAGTGAATAAATGCATAAAAAAACGTTCATCTTCGACATCGCACGATGATTTAATGGAAGGAATATCAACACTGCCTGTAATGTTATGTTAGTGAGGTGAAAAATTACGAAATAAGAAAAAAAAATGTCATTTTCCTTAGCAATTTTGTGCGCAATTGTACACATGCGCCGATTGCCCCACACAAATGTCGCCTTAACCTCAGGTTATAGAGGAGGTCTATGTCCAACAGTGTCCTATTTGTCTGGATAAATACACAATTACATTGGGTATTTATGTGTGATAAGAAATAATGATACCTTCAAAGGTTGAAATGGGCTTAAAAGTTTCTATCTCGATCAAGCCAACAAAAAAAGGACCGGTTCTTACAATTTTACGGTGACATATGAAATAGAAATATAATAAAAGAATCACAACATTATAAAATTTAATATTTATTAAAAAAAAAATTACATCACTTCAATAATATAAAATATAATAAAGTATACAAAAAAAAATTTCATACATCCAATCCACACCTGTACCAATATAATCAACAAATTGTCTTATCAATATGATTACACTTAACTCAATTTGATATACTAAAGTCTTGTTTTATATTATCCAAGTAACTTAGTTAATAGATATATATTTTTTTGACACTGAACACTTTTAGTATGGGAAAAACAGCGAACCAGGAAAAACAGCGCTGTTAGCGACACCCTCAGTGACGTTTAACTAAATGAAATAAGCGCCATCTAGACGAATCAGTACGTACTTCTTGGTTCGCAATCAGCTAATTATTACACATCAGTAGTTCGTCAAGTATGTTAACAGATGGCGTACCTACTCACTTCTGACGTGTAGTCTTACGACTGATAGTTTTATTTTATTCGTATTTTTTTATTTTATTAAAATAATAAAAAAAAAAAATAAAAAAAACTTATATTAACAGTCAAGTCGAAATTAAAGCACAAAATTGGTTTATTTAAAACATGTTTTATAAATTTGTCAATTATTACTTAATTAGGTAATTAATTGGATTGATTTCAAATACATAAAAAAGAACATTTCTTTTGAAGACATTAAGGGCCTCTTTCACCAGCTACAAGTAAAGTGTTGATTACCTAATTACTTTTATAATTTTATGTTTTATTAAATTATGCACTTGGTTTAGTGCATCCTTGGATAGGCGAATTTTTTTTTATTATATTCTTTTTAATGTTTGGGACTTTTACCGTACAAACTAAGGTAAGTATAGTTCGTGTAGCGAATAAAGACTTCTCGGCAAATGTGCGCAGAATTCTATTTTTAGGTGTTTGAGAGGGCAGAGGAGCGTAAGCGGCTGAGTCTACCAATAACGTGCGCCGACACGTTATTGGTAGACTCAGTCGCTCTTCCCCTCCGGCACTTCGTTCGCGCGTCTCGAGTCACTTGTGTACTTGGCTGAGTCTACCAATAACGTGCGCCGACACGTTATTGGTAGACTCAGCCGCTCTTCGCCTCCCGCACTTCGTTCGCGCGTCTCGAGACTCTTGGGTACTGTTGCGTACAGATTGTTTTATCGTATTAGTAAATACGTCATGGTGAATAAATGCCTAAAAAAACGCTCTTCTTCGACATCGCACGATGATTTTATGGAAGGAATATCAACACTGCCTGTAATGTTAAGTTAGTGAGGTGAAAAATTACGAAATAAGAAAAAGAAATGTCATTTTCCTTAGCAATTTTGTGCGCAATTGTACACATGCGCCGATTCCCTCACAAGTGTCGCCTTCAAACCTTAATATAATAATTCACCTATATATCATCTCCATTATACCCGGTTACCGGTGACTTTAAATGACAGTTAGCCTACTTGACGAAGGCGAAAGAGCGCTGATTGAAATAAACAATTTTGAAAGTAAAACTAAATGACATATATGGTACTTAAGACCTAGCTTTTAGAGCTTTCACTAAGACGTAAATGCGTCTAAACGACTGTAGCTGTTTCGCTGTTAGAACCAGTTATGTAACTGTACAGTGATGAGAACCAACCACTCATCCAGTAGAGGAGGAGGCCCCAGAACAAACACCTGGTTACTAGGTCCACGAACCACATGCTGGAAAAATTTTGACAAAAACATGTTTTTATTATAGTATACTACCTGTTGCACGCGACTTCGTCCGCGTAACTTTATAAAAAATAATACATTCGTGTCTGTGAAACCATGGAAATACATATACAAAATTTCAACCCAATCGGTCAAGCCGTTTAGTTTAGTTTAGGCCGTAGTTGACATGCCGACAGCAGCGCCACCTACCGGGTCCAATTGTATAATCCAGGAAACTATCGAAATACTTAGCCATATAAAATTTCAACCCAATCGGTTCGGCCGTTTAGAAGTTATATGTGAAAAAGATAAGTACGGAAGGATAATTCTTACTACCCGTTGTCCTATTACCCGTTTTCCTGTAGGAATGAAGCATTTTCCCGCGGTAAAAAGTAGCCTATGTTCATCACGGATAATGTCGGCTTCTAATGGTAAAAGAATTTTTCAAATCGGTCCAGTAGTTTCGGAGCCTATTCTATACAAACAAACAAACAATCAAATCTTTCCTCTTTATAATATTAGTATAGACTAATAGCTGGTGCACGCGACTTCGTCCGCGTTGAAAAGTATAAAACGCCATCTACCGTGGAATGGATCGCTAAAAATATCACCAAGCAGTTGTCATGTTAGTCGATTCTGGATAGGTGACGCTGTCAAATGTATCCCGGACCTAACCGATAGTATTTACTTTCATTTCAGATTTCCCGTAGGAATGAAGTATTTTCCCGCGGTAAAAAGTAGCCTATGTTCATCACGGATAATGTCGGCTTCTAATGGTAAAAGAATTTTTCAAATCGGTCCAGTAGTTTCGGAGCTATTCCAGAATATACCAATTTTAAAGAATTTCACTTACACTTTCATGTGCCTCCTTGCAGCCGGTAGAGTGTCGTCGTATTCTTTCAATATATAAATACGGGCGGCTTTGATACAGTCTTCGAAATACTTGGTGATGTCCAAACCTGAAAATTAAGTTACAATTCCTCATTGACCCCGTTAACTTATCTCTCATTGGCCGAATTAACTCAAGTAAGGTCCATTCTTTTTTCATTAATCAAAATGGTAAACAAACAATTGACGATATAGAATTAAACAAGCAATACGAACAAATTCTGAATGAGTTACTCACTAAGTCTCTCTCTTATGAGTCATTTCTTAATGCCTACTGTACAAAGCCTGGGCTCGACTGCGAAATGAACGAGGTCCTTAATGAGCCCGCTTATTTTGTTTACGTTTTTGATCAATAGAAAAAGAATAGATTGATAGATTGTAAGATCTCATTGACTTCTTAACAAAAAATTAAACCGTCGAAAAAACTGAAAAGCAAATAATTTTATTTAATATAATATTTAATTAATCACGACTAGAGTTATAAGGTTTTATTTAACCTTATAACTCTAGTCGTGACAACGACTTATGACGCTTTGAGTGTTCAGTGTTTTGCACTTTTGAATCGACTTTTGCGGCCGACTGTACATACATAAGGTAATATTCAATAGTAAAGTTCTTAAGTATTAATAGTCTTACCAACTGCGTCGCACTTATAATCTCTTTTCTCTCTCGCGTTCAATCTCTTTCTGACTTCTTGAGCGATGTCGGATTTGAAGTCCCATTGGTTGTTTGTGTAATATTCAAACACTTCGAAGCCTTTCGCTATACGACGATGGACGCGAATCAATCTAAAAAGAAAACACGTTAAACTTAAAACACCTCGTTTTTACGTCGGGCGTTGGAGGCTGAAAAGAGGTAACATTTATCATTACTACAAGAATTAGTATATAGGAACTTGAAGTTCATGTAATATGCCTAGGCACATAACAAATTGCCGGATTATACGTTCGGCCGCCGACATATTATTCAAATCGAATCAATTACTTACACAGGCTTATATCCAATGCACAAAAGCAATGTGTCAACGATGATGGCCGGGATCCAATGGAAGAAGAAAGCACATATGTTGTGGTACAATCGTGAATGCTTCATAGAGCCGCCCGGATACCTGAAGAACACATTAATTTATCAAACACCAGGCACGCACACACACACACACGCCACAATTTAATCCATTTGATGTAAAGTCTATCTAATAACACCATCGCTAATTCTCCCTTCTTTTCTTCTAATAAAGATAGATATACAGGTTAGAATTTTGTAATGCCACCTACTTTTATGTTAAGGTCGACAGACAGGCTGACGGTCCCCTTGATGGTAGGTGGCTACCGTCGCCAATAACACAAGCAACGCCATAAGTGCTACAAGTGCGCTGCCGACCATACAAGGATTAAGGGGAAGGGATAAGGGAGGGATGGGGTAATGGGTTCTGGCATCCCTTACTCACTCACCGAAACACAACAGCAAATAATGCTGTTATTTCACGGTGGTATTCTGTAAGGTGGTGGTTACTGCCGCCAGACGGGCTGCCCAAATGACTGCGAAACGCAGTGTGCCCTACTAATACTACTACTACGCAGTGTACCTGAAGGGAAAGTACTCTTAATACTGTAGATATAAAATTTTACTCAAAGAAAACATTGCTTTATTTTTGAATAGAAAGAAAACTGCATTCAAAGATTTTCGAAAATTCGCTTGCCATACTCGGGAATCGAGCCGACTAAAATCTGTAAAAATTACACCCTGTACTTTTATTGCATCGAATTATAGGGTTATAATTATATCCTTATAATTATATATCAGTAAGTTGAAGTGGCAGTGGGCAGGGCACATAGTACGAAGAGCCGACGGCCGCTGGGGCCGGAAGGTTCTCGAGTGGAGGCCACGGACCACCAAGCGCAGCGTAGGACGTCCACCCACAAGGTGGATAGACGACCTAATAAGGGCCGAGGGTCGACACTGGATCCAGGCTGCTTCTGACCGGTCCAATTGGAAATTTTTGGGGGAGGCCTATGTCCAGCAATGGACGTACTGCGGCTGAGATGATGATGATGATGATGAATTATATATCCTTCATCCTCTAGACATAGACATAGACATAGACGTAGACGTAGACGTAGACGTAGTTGTAGACGTAGACGTAGACGTAGACGTAGACGTAGTTGTAGACGTAGACGTAGACGTAGACGTAGACGTAGTTGTAGACGTAGACATAGACGTAGACGTAGACGTAGACGTAGTTGTAGACGTAGACGTAGACGTAGACGTAGACGTAGACGTAGACGTAGACGTAGACGTAGACGTAGACGTAGACGTAGACGTAGTTGTAGACGTAGACGTAGACGTAGACGTAGACGTAGACGTAGACACACTTTTTTTTTTTATGTAATCAAGGCAGCGCTTGGCCGCATATAGATATAGCTTGTTTTAGTCTATCAGGGGTAGGTATATTATTTATGGATTTAGTCTATAAATTTATGTGTACTCACCAAGCAACCCCGTTCAAGGGTATTTTATTCAGAATGATGTCTCTTCCGGCGTCAATCATTTCGCTCCATGTCACCTTAACTTCAGCCGAAGACGTGGAGTTCACTACGCTTTTTTCTCTGTCCCTGTAAAAAACAAATATAGAGTGTCAATTTGTCAAATATGAATAGGAAATAAAGTATCGGTCCGAGAATGCTACCCTGAGGGAGTCCACGCTGTTTCTATATAAACAAGTGACTTCATAACGAACTTAGGGAAAATTTTAGTATCGAATGCTTTTCTGTGATCGGAAAGATCACATATATTAAATATAATATGTTATACTATGTTTTAACATTATAAAGACCAGTTTTATGGATCCTGTCGGGCCAACTTAGGGACTGGGAGAGAGGAAGTGTATTAAACTACATAAAAACAATTTTTAGTTAAATTTAAATAAAATAAAATATTAATTAGTGTTCTACTATTTATTATTTAGGATTACTTTTGAAATTTTTTGTAAATACGATATCGTTTGTTTTCATTTTGTAACATTACTTAGTGTAACTTGAAGATAAATTAAGTAGACTAGGCTCTTGAACTTGAAGATAAATCAACAGCACTATCAAGCATAAAGATCGCCTTTTAGATCATAAAAATAATTAGAATTTAAGGCTTCCTTGTCCTGATTGAGGATTTTAGACACAACTTAGGCCTAATTAGTCCATGATTTGAAATTTAGTATACAGAGGATATAACAATAAATATTAAAAGATCTGTGTATAACATGTGTGCATACTAACAGAACAATTGGCAAATAAGATAAAAGTGTGCCAGAACAGCATAGAAGGTAGCGTAGTGGGTGTGAAAAGAAGGGACAGGGTAAAATTAGAAAACATAAAAAGCAAAACAAATTTAAGAAACGCATAATTATATGGTGTACAAGAAGCTAAAATGGCAATGGACAAGACAGGACCAAAAGAAAGATGGACGAAAACACTCGGTACCCCAGGGGAGACAAAAGAAGTAAGGGGAGACAGTTTAAACGTTGGGAGGATGATATAAGACAAGTAGCAGGTCCTTTGTGGATCAGATTAGCCAAAGATAGAAGAACTTGGAAATCTTTAGAGGAGGCTTTTGTTTCAGGACAAGCTGTTAGAGTTGAGGGACCGATTGCCGATATTATGCAATAAAGTTTATATTTTTAGCTGTTTTATATTGTATTTAGAGTATATTAGTATGTATGTAGACAAAGTAATGTATAATATTGTTAACATAACAGCAATAAAGGTGTATTTTATTTTTATTTTTATACAGAGGTTCAATGAAACGCTTACCCAAGAACAACATGAGTCCACACTGCAATCATAATTCCATTGATGAACACGTCGACCGGAAGGAAATCTGCGTAACTGTTGCTTTTACAGTACATAGATCTGATTACACCTTTTCCGGCTCCTGAAATTTTATTTTTTTATGTTAAGGTCGACAGACAGGCTGACGGTCCACTTGATGGTAGGTGGCTACCGTCGCCTATAACACCAGCCGAGTGGCTGTTGGACGAGTGTCCAACGGGCTCATCAAAACGGCTTTATGGTCATTTTTATCATCACAAAATTATACACACAAAAAGCTTCCTCGTTTATTTCTCTTTCTATTAAGGTAATTCAAGTCAGTTTTCCTCCATACAAACGTAGACCACCAAATTACTCCGCTGTTTTATGTTTAATTTACAAAAGTAAGCATGATACCGATTTATCTTGTCGTTAACTAGGTTCGAATGCGTACAAACTTTAAAAAAAAAATATTAATTTAAAAGATATGATCATTGAAAAATCCATATTTTAACACAAGTTTTAATGCAACTTTGAGGTTGAATAGGTCACTCTAGTGTACAAAAACTCCAAAATACTTTACATATAAACATTGATTAGTTATTCAAGAGTTCAAATAAGTTTACACGAAATAGATATATGCAGTAGTTTTGTCAAAAAGAGTATACGCCCAAGGGTCTGTTTATGATTTTATTTTTGGTATGAATGATTGTGCATCTCAGTCGAGTGCTCTTCCCGCGCTTTGTGCTGTGTGAGACAGGACGCATTTTAGACATGAGACCGATGAGTTCGGGCCGCCGACTTGTTTCACCTTAACTGTATCAAAATCTATTAAGCAGACAGAGGCGACAGTCGTTTTTATCTTTCTATATAGGTACACGCTCCCGGCTTCGCCCGGGTTCAAAACAAAAAGCTATCCTATCTTTTCATATTAGACCAAATTAAACATAGTTACGAATTACGATGTTTTATCAAAACCACTCACCTATAAGTAATCCCGTGGGTCCGTTTATGTTATCAGTCCACCCTGGAAGCGGCTCTTGCCAAATCGGTATCACTGTAGGTGAAACATTATGATATTGAAATCAAATTTATTTATTACTAGCTATTGCACGCGACTTCGTCCGCGTAACTTTATAAAATATAATACATTCATGTCTGTGAAACCATTATGGAAATACACATACAAAATTTCAACCCAATCGATCAAGCCGTTTAGTAGTTGACATACCGACAGCAGCGCCACCTACCGGGTCCAATTGTATTTTTAAATCATCCAGAAAACCATTGAAATACCCATATAAAATTTCAACCCAATCGGTTCAGCCGTTTAGAAGTTATATGTGAAAAAGATAAGTAAGGAAGGATAATTCTTAATACCCGCGTTGTCCTATTACCCGTTTTCCCGTAGGAATGAAGAATTTTACCGCGGTAAAAAGTAGCCTATGTTCATCACGGATAATGTCGGCTTCTAATGGTAAAACAATTTTTCAAATCGGTCCAGTAGTTTCGGAGTCTATTCAATACAAACAATCAAATCTTTCCTCTTTATAATATTAGTATACTAATATTAGTATAGATTAGCTAGCGCCCGCGACTTCGTCCGCGTTGAAAAAGAAAGAAGTAGTATTTTTTTCTTGGTAGCAGCCAAGTCTCCTGCATGATAATATCTTAATTTATGGGAGTAAAATCAAATGCCACATGTCAATCAATCAATCAATTCAATCTTCACACTCCAGTCGTGCGTCGGAGCTGACATTACACACTTTTTATTCACAAAAGCCTTTATGTATTAAGCATTTAAGGTTGATAATCGTACCTATTGACGGTCTGAGGATGCATATAGGCATCTTATTCTCCAAGGCTTCAACGGCCAGCGCTTCGCCGAGGGCTTTTGTGAAGGCATAGGAATTTGGCAGTTTATTGAGCAACCTGAAATTTAGACAAATGTTATTATATTATATACTGTACTCTTTTTAACAAAAAATACACCGACTTCAAAGCGTCTCATGGCCTTTTCAGAACCATTGTCAGAACTGGACCCAATTGAAATGGGACCACACGGGAAACAAAAGCTTTCTAATAATAACTCCTTTTAACAAAAAATAAACCGACTTAAACCGTCTCATGGTCTTTTCTCATGGATGCCATTGTCAGAACTGAACCAAATTGAAATGGGACCACACGGGAAGCACAAGCTTTCAAATAATAACTCCTTTTAACAAAAAATAAACCGACTTAAACCGTCTCATGGTCTTTTCTCATGGATACAATTTTCAGAACTGGACCAAATTGAAATGGGACCACACGGGTAGCACTAGATTTCAAATAATAACTTTTTTAACAAAAAAATCTGACTTCAAAGCATCTCAATGTGGTCTTTTTTCATGGATGCCATTGTCAGAACTGGACCAAATTGAAATGGGACCACAAGGGAAGCACAAGCTTTCTAATAATAACTCTTTTTTAAAAAATAAACCGACTTCAAACCGTCTCATGGTCTTTTCTCATGGATGCCATTGTCAGAACTGGACCAAATTGAAATGGGACGAAGTCGCGTGCAACAGCTAGTTAAATATAAAATGACCTACTTGGGGGTAAGAGTAGCCACCGTTTCCTCGTCCATCCACTCAATGGCCTGGATGACCTGGTGAGGATCAGCTGGTGGAGGGTAAGGTTTCTCTTCGAGGAGTTTCTCGTGCAGGTGGCAGTACGCGGTAGATATGTGCACGAAAAACTGTAGAAAGACATTAGGTACACATTACATATCTTTGTAATAATAATAAGGGCCTCTTTCACCATCTGTCAAGTAGGCTAACTGACATTTTAAGTCACCGGTAACCGAGGATATAATGGAGCTGATTGTTTGAATGGTAAAAATCCCAAACATTAAAAAGAAAATAATGAAAAATAAATCACCTATCGAATGATGCAATAAACCGAGTGCATAATTCAATAAAACATAAAAAAAGTAAATCAATCCTTTACTTGTAGTTGGTGAAAGAGGCCCTAAATCTGTGTAACTTAATATAACACAGTCACCTAAGACAAAAAAATCGCGTTAGTTCGCAATAATATGCACTGTCTTGATTTTTTGGGATGGAGTTTCGAAACACCTACTGTGCTAACTGCACGGTACATGAAAAACCTCGAAATTTTTAAACTTTTTCAGTTTTTCGCTTATAACTTCTGAAAAGTGAATTCTACGGAAAAGTCATCTTAGACACTCTTAAAAAAGATAAAATTTGCTACAATTTCAGTGTAACCGCAGCTCTGTATGTCAAACCGATCCCGAGATACACTTCTTCAAAAATGTCTAATTTTTTCCAAAAACTTTGAAATTTGTAGACAGCCATTTATTCGTATCCATCATAACAACATCCCAAAAAATCAAGACATTGCGATTGATTGCGACCTAAGATGTCTTGAGTGACTGGGCTAATATTATAAAGAGAGAAGATTTGTATGTTCGTAATGGATAAACTCAAAAACTTGTGGACCTATCAGCGAGTAACATCTATACTAATATTATAAAGAGGAAAGATTTGTTTGTTTGTTTGTATAGAATAGGCTCCGAAACTAGTGGACCGATTTGAAAAATTCTTTTACCATTAGAAGCCGACATTATCCGTGATGAACATAGCATACTTTTTACCGCGGGAAAATACTTCATTCCTACAGGAAATCTAAAATAAAAGTAAATACTAGCGGCTTGGCCCGGGAGATAGCGCCATCTATCCAAAATACGGTAGTTGGCGTTTTATACTTTTCTACGCAGACGAAGTCGCGAGCACCAGCTAGTAATTTTATAAAGTTACGTGGGCGAATTCGCTATAATGTACGAGTAGCTTTCTATAGGTAAATATTTTTTTAAATTAATCGATCGAAGTATTTTTTGAGTTTATTAATTACAAATATTCTCTCTTTATAATTAAATGTTGGAATAGAATATGTATAATAAGATTTTATTTTTAGCAAAGGACATTTAAAACATATGTAAGTAACATATAAAAAGACAAAATGAAGACCTGTTCTGGTCTTCAATTAAATCTCGAAAAGCAAAGTCTATGCTTTGCTATCATAGACATATTATAGTACTAGCTGGTGCCCGCGATTTATTATGTCTTATACAGCCTATGTCTAATTCTGATGTATAAGCTACACTATTGTAAAGTTTCATTGAAATCCATTCAGTAGTTTTTGCGTGAAAGCGCAACAAACAAACCATTCATATTTATAATATTAGTAACTAGCTGTTGCAAGCGACTCCGTCCGCGTAAATTTATAACATATAATACATTCGTGTCTGTGAAACCATGGAAATACACATACAAAATTTCAACCCAATAGGTCAAGCCGTTTAGTAGTTGACATACCGACAGAAGCGCCACCTACCGGGACCAATTGTATTTTTAAATCATCCAGGAAACCATCGAAATAGCCATAATTATAATATTTCAACCCAATCGGTTCAGCCGTTTAGAAGTTATGTGAAAAAGATAAGTACGGAAGGACAATTCTTACTACCCGTTGTCCTATTACCCGTTTTCCCGTAGGAATGAAGCATTTTCCCGCGGTAAAAAGTAGCCTATGTTCATCACAGATAATGTCGGCTTCTAATGGTAAAAGAATTTTTCAAATCGGTCCAGTAGTTTCGGAGCCTATTCTATACAAATAGACAAACAAACAATCAAATCTTTCCTCTTTATAATATTAGTATAGAAGTATAGATAAGGATAGATTGGATGTATTTCCTTACCTTCAACTTCTTGCATTCCTTCGCCAACTCTATCATCAATTTTGTACCGCGCACGTTCAGTAAAACTGCTTTCTTCAATTCTTCGTCGAATCTGTAAAGCGATGACCGAATTTTTATATATATATATTTTTATTTTAAGATCGGAAGACAGCCAGCTGATTTTTTGTCTGCAGCTTAGTAAACATTTGTATAATAAAATGGCCGCATAGTCCTACAAATTGAGTGGCACGTTTGCCCAGTCCTACGTTTGGAAGTTGTTCACGGCTGCTAACTCCTTTAGCTACCTCTATCGAGAGTTTTCGCAGAGGAAAAAGTTGTTCGTCTCGGCAAACTGAAGCTACTCACGAACATTCAGCCTGTTAGTAATCAGAAAAAAAATCCTTTGAGGGATACTGGACTTTTTTTTTTATCGAGGAGAAATCCTTTTATTGATCCCCTACCGCTGGCTAGGCGGCAGGGGTATGTGGGGGTCGACCAGCAGAACTGGCCCCTACCCACTAAAACTCCCCGGTGCCTCCTTGCCCTTTGAGCGGGGTGGACTGGGCTCTGCCGAGGCAACAACTCCGATCCACCCCAGGGCGGCCTAGCCATTGCTGGCTAGGCGAACGCCAATGGGGGATTGCCCGGAGACACCCAGGCAATCCCCAGACGGGGGAACCTTGTGCAGGCACACACAGTTAGCCAACCATGTGCGCAGGTCCCCCATGGACATTTAAAGACGGGCTAGGTATGCCCGGTGAGGGATACTGGACTAAATTCTACCTACCTGATGGTTGCAGCCGCATGTATAATGATGTCAACCTCGTCAATGACTCTCTGCCTGTCTTCTGCACTGATGGCGAGGTCCGGAGCCATGCAATCGCCGGCCACCAAAGATACTTTTGTCAGCAAAGCGTCAACGCCTCCACGAAGGTTGCGAACTTTTTCGAATAGCTGAAATAATATTATATATTACTAGCTGTTGCACGCGACTTTGTCCGCGTCAAGCCGTTTAGTAGTTGACATACTGACAGCAGCGCCACCTACCGGGTCCAATTGTATTTTTAAATCATCCAGAAAACCATCGAAATAGTCATATAAAATTTCAACCCAATTGGTTCAGCCGTTTAGAAGTTATGTGAAAAAGATAAGTACGGCAGGATAACATTAGTCAACAAAAAAATTTTTTTTTTTTGGGTTTCTGTTCTAATGCTTAAATTCTGATTCTAGACATCTAAAAATAGTTACATTTTCATTTTTAGCTTTTAAAGTTTGCCTTTGTCTGATTTATGACGATAAGTAAGATACGAGACAGCCCATACAAACATTTAATAAGAGAAACACTAAAAATGTTCATTTTTGAACTTAATTTTTCCGATATTTTACATTTATATTTCCTGTTGTTCATCAAACATCTTAAATGACAAAGGCTCTAGTGTTCAACAAAAACTGTTCTAATTGTAATTGAAAATAAAAGTATGGAAATAATGTATGAATCTATCATTTGTCTTAAAAAAATAAAAAAAAATGCTCTAGTCTCTACAAAAGCAAACTTTGATCAAAAAAATTATTTATTCCCTTATTTTTAACATAGAAGAAATCAAAATTTCATATGCAGAAGCCAGACCAAAAATCGTGTTGACCTGTGTAATTCTTACTCTATAGATCTCTATATTTCGTCTGGGTGTTTTTTTTTTTTTTTATTTATTTAAGGTACACCAACAGAAGACACAACAGGTATACACAGCATTCAACATCATTATCGACCCTTACTAATACAATAAATACAATACTTACAGGTGATACACATATATATACATACACACATACACACACGCATACACATAAACATATATATATACACATATACATACATATACATATACATACATACAAACAATTACAAAATTATAAAGTTACAATTGTCAAATTAGGGGACGTGCAGACAACAAGACTGGATCAACATTTTTGAAGGTTGGTAGGCATGATTTTGATGATTTTTTTTTTATTTGAAAGTTCTGACAATGGCATCCATGAGAAAAGACCATGAGACGGTTTGAGTCGGTTTTTGTTTTTGTTAAAAAGAGTCATAACATAAAAGACACCGGTAAAAGTGTGTGTGATCTTTGAGTTGTGTAAAGTTACACAATTCGAACGAGCCCGGTACTTAAGTACTTAAAATGAGTTGCCTTGACCGCTTTCGGAACTCTTACTTGTATGTGGTCAGCGTGTCAACTTGCCTCACTTTACCATCTCTTGTGACACTTAACTTGATAAAACTTTTTAACAAAAAATAAAACCGCCGAAAAAACTGAAAGGCATAAAATAATCTTATTATTTTACCTAAGTAATTTTGAGTCGCCGCCGCGCATCACTCTTTACGTAATTTTTGCATGTTTGGCGCCGACTCAAAATTACTTAGGTAAATTAATAAGATTATTTTATGCTTTTCAGTTTTTTCGGCGGTTTTATTTTTTGTTAAAAAGTTTTATTTTATGCTTTTTTTGTGGCTATAATCTAATACTTACTACATGCTCAATTTTTAATTTTCCCATCCCCATTTTCCCACCCTTAGGGTGGAATTTTTTTTTCCAAATTTATACGAGATCAACTTCGAGGTATACCCTATCTATTAAAAAAAGAATTATCAAAATCGGACTACTCTGTAAAAAGTTATGCGTGGTTTGGTTATACGCTACAATCGGTGAGTGAACAATCAATCATCCCCTGTTTTCCTTCCCTTAGGGTTGGAATTTTTTTTCCAAATTAAAATGGGACCCCCTTGGGGGTGCACCCTTTCAAATAAATAAAGAATTGTCAAAATCGGACCACCTTGTCAAAAGTTATGCGTGATCATACATAAAAAAATATATATATACGCGTCGAATTGAGTACCTTCTCCGTTTTTGTTTTTTCGTTTTCGTCGGTTGAAAAGCAATCGACATGATATGCGCAAGTTCCAATCCCGATTGGACCTTCTAGGCAAGGGTACACAGAATGTAATTGGAATTACATTATTCTTTTTAGCACCAAGTATACATTTTGCATTTTAACACGTTGACAGCGACACAATTTTTTTTATTTTTTCCATTCCTGAAGTTACGGGGCGCTTAAGACCTCGTATGAAAACTTACATAATGGCGGTACGGGGCTTATTAGACCCCGTAACGTTTAGGAAACTATAACTTCTTCTAAGCCTCGTTTCACACTATGATAAAATTTAATTTCTTCAGTGCGGCACGTGGTTAAAGTGACCCCGTATTAAAGTAGGTGTACACCACCGCATTCTTTTTTTAATATATATATTTGATATATATATAATCTTTAAATGCAGTATTACTCACTACGATATTAGGGTACATTTCCTTCATCATCGCATAGTCTTGTGACACCTGTATGTATAGGTGGGGATAATTTTATTATTTCCTATTGAGACTGAACTGCACATTCCTTGTAAATACAAAACGCAGTGAATTTGCAAAGCCGAGGCTCACTATTGCAACATTAAGGGGCTAGTTGTATTTCGTTGCACCATCGCTGCAAGCGGTGTATAGAGTTGCATAGTGCGGTGCATTCAACCATATATATGCATGACTCTTGCATTTAACGTCATAATGTTGAAAGGGTCTTATAAAAACAATATGCGGTATAAAACTAGGTTACGAGGTTACGATCTCTTTCTGTTTTTTAGCCTCCGATCCGACGCCCGACGCAAGAACAGGGTGTTATTGAGTTTGACGTGTACGTCTGTGTAGATACTTGTGTGTTGTGTATCTGTCTGTTTCCACAGACATTTTAAAGGCTAAAAACAGAAAGAGATAAATCTCTCTGTTGTCTGTGTGTGTATGTGTGTATCTGTCTGTGGAATTGTAGTTCACACAGCATTTTAAAGGTTAAAAACAGAAAGAGATATAAATCTCCTTCTGTTGTCTGTGTGTATCTGTCTATGGAATCATATTAGCTCACACAGCAAAAGGCATTCTCTTTCTGTTTTTAGCCCTCAACGCCCGACGTTATAGGATGTTATAGAGTTTAACGTGTACGTCTGTGTATGTGTTGTGTATCTATCTGTCTGTGGAATCGTAGCTCACACAGCCTTTTAAAGGCTAATATCTCTTTCTGCTATTAGCCC